>VZRI01006308.1:80273-152967 GCA_013397515.1 Upupa epops
AACTAGACTCTGTCCCATTAACCACTACTCTCTGGCTTCTATCCCGCAGCCAGTTCACAATCCACCTCACTACCCAATCATCCATTATATGAAGGTTCTCATAATACAGCTCCTGAAAATGACCTTATTTTACATAATTTTAATACCTTCAAGTTTTGGCTAATGTTGGCAGTATAGATTTCCATAAGGGTGATGGTAATGCTCCTGGGGCCACCTTTCAGGTTCTTTCTGATACTTTCAGGAATAAACTCCAAAATGCAAGATTTCAAAGCCCATTAGAAAAACTGTTAGACTGAAAAGCACGTTGGGAGCAGCAGTTTTACTGATGTAATTTCTCAACTGTCCTTAAGTTTTGCTACAGATTAAAATCTCAGATTTAATCTTCAGCTGAAAACACTGTCAGTAATTTCTGACTTTCCCATCTTCTGAGTTCATCCTCAGACTCTTCTGTCCTCCACAATACATGTGAAACAGTATGGAACAGTTCCTGCAGGCTAACATTTCCACCAGCATGCTTCCTTTTGAAATCATTTACTCCCCAGGCCTCCAATATCTATCACCTCTAACTGCTCCTACACACATCATCTGAAGTATTCTTTGCTTGTCTTTTGTGTCCTAACTTGCATTAACTCTCTTCTCCCTAGTCTCCAGGAGTAATCTCATCCAAACCTACAAATTCTGGTATCATTCCCTAGGATGACTGCCAAAATCTTTCTTCTGCTCCAGATTCTCACATTCTGATTTCCTAATCTAACAGCACAAGCTCAACTGAAAGAAGGCTAGACCACACTTATGTTTTCTCACTCTTTTTTCTTACAGTCCTCATCTTCCTCAATCACTGATCACCACCACCTTAGCTGTCTCTACAGGTCTGTAATAACAGGCTTCTCCAAATCTAGAATTTCCTTTCAAAAAAGCAGAAAGATTATGCAGCATGCTTGTTATCCAAAACACTGCATTCCCATCCCACTTGTGCAACTAAAACTTTTTTCAGAATATTATTTTAAAGCTTTTTTACTACAATATCTATTGCCTTCTACCATTACATGTTTGTTCCAATAAGGAATGGTATTTTTGGGTAATGCAGAGCGCAGCACAACAGGCTGCTTCTTGTCCATAGTCAGCATTCCCTAATATGAAGGTCATCAATTAACAACTGTAAACATCTCTGATCTTAATTTCCTTATTGCTAACATAAAAAGCACTGGCATCAGTTTTCAGGTAAATCACCAACTAAGTGCCTCTGAAAACACATTCGGAAGACGCCCAAAAATGCCAGTTAATACAGTGACAATTACAAAATTACATCTTTTGCTTAAAAAGCCCCACTCTGTAAATATGAGAATCAAATAAATAATATATGAATTAAACAAATACCTGATAGTCTGAGGTCATAATAAGTCCACCTGAGGTAGTGGTAGGAGGAACAACTCTCACTTTTTTCAGTGGGGGTCCCTGTGTGTGACTGTTGTCTTGGTTCCCTGGATGACCAGTTCCATTAGTATGGTTATTGCCCTGCTGCTGCTGCTGGTTCTTCTCAATTGTTTAAACACAAAGAAAAAATTCAACTCAAAAGCAGTACATGAAATAACATGAAAACAGGAAATAGTTTGAAAGCCAGTGAAGCATGATGATACTGTTCTTCCAGTACTTACTTTGTCTCCTTTATCATCTGGTTCTTCTTCAGTTAAAAATTCTCGTTTTGGGTAAGGGATTTGACAACCTGCAAAAACACTGCCCCCCAAAAAAGTCTATTTATCACTGTATTAGAACAGAAGGGTTAGACCTGTAAGATTCATACTTCACCCATGCTAGTTCCAAGTGGCCTAAGCCACAACCTAATACTGTTAATTAATGAAGAAGTTTTCCCTTTGTTTCTCTCATTGTATTTCAAACTAAATTTAGTAAACCTAGTCACATCAATTTTCAAACTTCATTTGCCTTTTATACAACTCATTTCAAACTCCAACAGTTGTCACAGTTTCTGGCAACTAGTCACCGAACTGGAGGATAGAACGTTACACCACCTGTTATCCACAAGGGGACGAAGTTATGTTAATCCAGCTATTGTGTAATTTACCACCTCAGGACTAAAATGCTAAAAAGTCCTCCTGGAAACTCCACTCTCCTATTAAAAAGACCACATGGAAAAACAGCTAGAAACTTAATTTGTCAATTCATATCTCACAGTCCACATGAATTTGGTGCTGCTAGTACAAGCTAATATTTACCTGCCCTTAATCAGTAGAATGTTTTTATGTTTCTGTACACCTGTTGGCATTACCTAATGTGTATCACATTAAAATGCCAAGCTGAAGTTGAGAAAAAAGCCAAAATACCATCCTAAAAGTAGTTTCTGCAAAAGCAAATAATTCACAGCGCAACATCAAATCACAGAGAGAAGTCAGGGGCTGTTATAAATAACTCAGTATTCTTTAGTGAAATAATTTCATTTTTCATTAATTGCTAATATACAAATTTTACAAATCTTTTCCTAGATAATGGTAGAGTCACACACAAACTACTAGAAGCTTTCCTACATAGATGTATAATTATGCTGTCTGGCTCGTCTTTTGGGACAGGGGTTCATTTTTAATTCATTGTCCCTAAATTTTCTTCCTTTTGCACAAACAGAAAATAAAGTGTATACAGAAAATGGATTTAACTGGTTAAGGATGTCAACACAGAGGTGGAGTTGACTACCTCTACCCACTGAACTTACAACAAAGGCTAAGATATAAAAATGTAATTAGAGTGTGTCATCTGGCATACTCAAACAGAAGTGGACCAGCAGACACTTAGCAGTCATCTACAAAGATCTGCAACATACATAATCAGCCTGTCAGTGAGTAACAAGATTAGCACTGTGACTAATAGGATCAAAGTTCCATAAAGCAAGAGATTAATAAGAATGCTACTTAATTTTAAAAACCACAAACTGCACTTTAGTGGTTATAATTTACTGTCTGACAACCAAAGAAAGCATGTAGCTCAACACTCACAAACATATTTATAGCAGGGAGAAAGCATGTGCTTCTAAAGCATCTCTGGATGCACAGGTAAGTTAATAAACTGACCACTTACTCGGATGTGGGAAGAGGATCTTCTAAGAAATAGGGATCCTGCATAGCCTGTTCTGAGGTAATTCTCTTTATGGGATCCATAGTGAGCAATTTCTGAAGCTGCACAGAAGATGAGAATACCTGCATTACCAAAACTGTTCACAGAAACTTCATTGATGTATTCCTGAAAGACAAGCTGGTACAAATGTGTCTGAACTGAAATCCTTTAGCATAGCCACATTATTCTCTCTTAACAGTAATAACATGTCCCATCAGGAAACACCTATTTTTTACTTGCAAAAGCAGGGGTTGGAAGAGATCTCTGAAGACCATCCAAGTTCACCCCCCACTGCTACAGTAGAATCCCCTACAGAAAGTCACCTAGGAACACATCCAGGAAGGTTCTGAATATCTCCAGAGAAGGAGACTCCATTGCCTCTCTGGACAGCCTGTTTCACAGTGCTCTGTGAAAGACCTCACTAAGAAGAGGTTTTTCCTTATGTTCACCTGAAATATGCTGTGTTCCAGTTTATGTCCGTTGCCCCGTCCTGTCACTGGGTACCACTGTGAAGAGTCTGGCCCCATCCACATTACACTTGCCCTTTAGACATTTAAAAAGTGTGGGTAAGGTCAGCACGGTCTGTCTGCTTCACATAAAACGCAACACGCACGTATTTTGCCTGGTTTCTTCCACAGCACGTAACAGGATGCATAATCACATCCTGCTCAAAAGACCAGTTGTGCAAAAATCTTGCATTTTAATTCATTTTTTGCATGTCATGATGCAAAATACTCTAGAGAAGTCTAATAAGCTGCCTCCTCCATGAGCACATCAAGTCTCAGAAGTATCACCCTGTCTCCACAGGTCTGAAGTCTACTCTCCATTTTAGGATAAATAAAATCTCTCCGGTCTGATTAAGTCTAGCACTGAAACAGTAGTGATGGAATCTGTAAGTATGCAAGAAAGATAGGGAAGAACTTCTTAGCAGGGCCTGTTGTGACAGGACAAGGGGTGATGGCTTTAAACTAAAAGAGGGTACATTTAGATTAGCTGAAAGGAAAATGGGTTTTACAATGACGGTGAAGAAACACTGGAACAGGTTGATTAGAGGGGTGGTGGAGGCCCCAATGCTTGCAACATTCAAGATTAGGCTGAATGAGGCTCAACCTGATCTAGTTTAAGATGGTCCTATTCACTGGAGGGAGTTGGACTAAATGACCTTTAAAGGTCCATACCAATCCATTGCATTCTATGATTCTACATGTTTTGTATTCAAAAGTTCTATGTGCACATATTTCTCTCTATCCACTGTGGAAATGGGCTCAGGTTGTAGCAGGAGATGTTTAGGTTAGACAATAGGAAAGAAAAACTTTACTGAAAGGATCATTAGGCACTGCAACAGGATGCCCAGGGAGGTGGGTGAATAGACATTCCTGGATGTGTTTAATGGTTGTGTAGATATGGAGCTTAGGGACGTGGTTTAGCAGTGGGTTTGGTAGAATTGGGGTAATTGTTGGAGTCAATGTCCTTAAAAGTCTTTTCCAACCTAAATGATTCTATGACTAATTATTTTGTGGAATAAAGCTATGCTGGGAAAGCAATGTAACACGGGCAGAAGGAGCTTCAGCAGCTACACAGAAAAGGGTAAAATGAGTCTTCATGTTTCATGTGGAATACAGCATTCAAGGCAAAACTATACCTAAGGTATTGTCCATGATCTTTAAAAAAAAATGCTATGCTTTCAACCTAATGCTTTTGGTTTTCAAAACACTGATCTAACAAAATATGCAGCAACTATACAGAAAAATAATATTAATTTCATATTTGTTACTCACACTTTTCATGAGATTAAATTCACCTTTTAATAAAGATCCTGTGTCACCATCTATGTCTGAACCGGTTGTCCTGTCTCCTTCACTAGCTATTAAATGAGCATACAAAACTCTGACACAGAGCTCTGCGCTTCAGACAGCTAAAGTTAGAAAGTACATTTTCTCTCCTCAGCCTTCAGTTTTAATGGCATGTTATCATTATCATAAATATGTATTACCACCATCAATCCAGTTTTTTTCATGTCATTAATACTGAATCACAATAAGTTATCACAGCTTTCTGAATCTATGTATATTCTTTGTAGAATATTAGTTTGAACTGAACAATTCTTTTTCCTCCAGATTTCAAAAAGCAACCCCAGGAGCCAGAAAACAAAGTAAAAAATGAGAAAGATTTGTCATGCTTTTCAGCCTGTTGGCAATCAAAAGCCATTGCAAAATTCTGGCACGCTTTCTGGCAATTAGTTTATAAAGCTGTCCATCACATGCTGAAAAGATGTGAACAAAACTAGGTTGTAATCATCATCAGAAAACAGAAACCACAAGGGAAGTTTCATGGCTGTGCAATCATTATCACACAGGGAATCAAAACTGCTATTTTACCCCCTTACTGAGGTGTTAACACAGAAGGGAATCTTCTAGTTGTTCAAACAAATATTTTCTATCTTAACAACCGTTCAATTAGAAGACCACCTGGCCAAATGACATAATAAAAATGCAGTAAGCTATCTATTAGCAACGAGTGGGACAATCACTGCAGTAGATACAGACCACCATAAAGAAATGAAAGATAAGGCATCATTTAACCAAGATCAAGCAGCCACGTACCCATTTTCTAGGGCATAAACAAAGATCAGGAAAGTGAAAAAATAAACCAAACCATAAGTAGCAAAAGCAGAAAGAGCCAAAGGCTATCCTATGTAATGTATCAGCTCTGCTTTTGAACGAGGACTGACTATGTGCATGAACATCAGTAAAGAAGGAAAAATTCAAGTTAATTCGAGCTAGAAAAACTATTTCATTTTTTTGCAATGATGACAAATTCTGCATTTACCAGTCATGGAATTATTAATTCTGGTGTATTTTACAACAGTAGATGTAATCAGTTCATCTGTTCTGATGCATGCAGTGAAAGAGCTGAGAGACAACTCATTAAAGAGTAAGATCTTTGAGAATTTCTAGAAGAACTGGTACCAAGAGATATGCTCAACTTGTTCAGGTTCTTACGGAGAAGCTTAAAGCATTCACCTGAGGTTCAACGTACCCTCAAACTGAATGCAAACCTAAGCCATCTTCCAAATTTGGAAGTCTCTCAGGGTTTAAGATGCTACTTTGGAAAGATCAGGGTCTTCAAATGGGATCTGATTTTCAGTGAAAATGTTCTGACAGCAGTGAGCAGAAAACTAGAAGGATCCTATTAGAGCTAATAATTTATAAACTTCATAGTACTTTCCTGAAAATAAGTTATCTATGGAAGGTACAAAAGAACTGTACAGTTCTGCACTGTGTCTACAAACTACTAAACACCCTGTTTTTCACTTCACATGACACAAACATCATCCCAGCCGCACGAACTAGCTATGTTGAAGGGAACGCGGACAGAGATCCAAAACAGAATGAGTGGGAGAGGAAGCAGTTAAACAGCATGTTCAAACTCACCTCACGGTCCTCTGGTTTCATACTAAGAAATAGACCAAGGACGGAAGAGTGGTAACAGTAGCCTTGATTTTGCATTTTAATGGAATCACTGCTTTCTGGTATAAACACAAACATGCTGAACTAAAATGCTGAGTATGACCACTGTATTAAGATATTCTCACACCATTATTTTGTGTCTTGTTTTGTTGTTCTATTGTAAACAATTTCTAGAATTTGCAAGAACAGAAAAGCAGACAAGACATTTCATGGTGGTTTGGCCAGAACATTTACATCTTTTAATAGTTTATTCACAGGTGGTCTTTTTATGGACTACCAAGATGACAACAAAGCCTGACCTACTCACTTCTACCTAAGTGTGCTGTTAAGCCAGTAGACCGGACAGTGGTGAGGAAGACAGAATTTAATATGGGAGAGATAGGAGGGAAGCATTCATGCTACTTGAAGATGAAGTCACTAGCCCTGTTAGACAGGTTGTTGCACAGAAAGTTTTACCTCAGATTGCCTAGGTGTGATATGAAAATCTACTGCAACTGATTTTGCTAATCAGAACTGAGTTCTCTTAGCTATCACCACTAGCAATAATTAGCCACTTTCACACTTGGGTGCAGCAATATAAGGTTCATTTTGAGAGCTTTAGACTTCAAATTTGTCAGACAAATCTGTAGGTGATAAGAAGGATGTTTTTCTCAAAGATTAATTAAGAATTTTAAGTTTTAATGTATGCAGTTGCATAATATTATGGAACACCTGCTTAGAGTGGCTGACAAGATCTGCAGAGTCACTATTTGCTTCACTCAAGTGTCCAAGGATGTTTTTACATCCAAAACCCATCCTACATGAAAAACCATATTCAACAGATACTTCATTGTTTTTTGCTTGTTGGATTACTTAATTTTATAAAAACTTATTTTCAGCTTTGCTAGTAATGTAAGGCATTCTCTACTTGCTATATCGAGTATAATTTTTAACTATGTGTTGTCATACCAAACTACAAGAATGTCTTGTAAGGTCCCAAAAATGCAATTAGGAAACTGCCATATATAGCTACATACTAAAACTGGATTAACTGCAACACTTCAGTTCTTATATCCACATAAACTTTTTATGCATTGCAGACTGACTGCCTAGTAGCTTCCAATTGGTGCTTGAAAAAAAAAAAATCTATTACAATCCTAAATATCAGAGAGGACTAGTTTCCCTGCTTATATAAACATCTGTAGTGCTTTGCCACCTTTTAAGTTTGGAGAACAGAGACAAGTCACAGTAACTGATGCACAATGGTACCAACAGCAGGTAACTTCTAGCAATGATTACTTGTTTCATTTGGTAGTTGGCTTTCATGCGAGACTTGAATGCACACAATGCATTCTATTTCAGACCGCTTGCAGTATAACTCATCTAATTTGAAACTCCCATTCAAAAATGCTCATGCAACAGGACACAAGAAAAAGATTTGCCCCGGAATTGCTCTATCTGCAGGATAAACTCAGAAATTTCTATGAAGGAAAAAGTACTGAAGAACTTTTTGAAGTTTGAGTGCTTAAAACCGTTTGGGTCTGATCATCAGAGAAGGCACAGCTTTCAATGACTTCAACAAAAGCCACATGATCCTAAGACACTCAGGCCTCTGAACCTTTTCCTTTCTCTAATATATTCCTCTCATCTCCCAAGGACAAAAAGCTTCATGTTCTATTCTCTCACTCCCACACCCCCACATAATATTTTTATCTTAGAATTATAACTCGAAAATGTTTGATCGAAGTTAGAAACACTGATACAATGAAAATGTCCATTCAGAGACACTAGATGCACTTAAATCCTTTCTTCCCCATATATACAGATCTTTATTGTAAAGACTTCAATGATCTTTAAAACATACAAGAGTATCTAGTATATTACTATAGAACACTATTGTAATTTCTGAAACAACATAACACAGGCGCTTGCAGGGCTGAGCAAGTGTATAAATTTAACTGGAGTCTTCATTAAAAAATTACAACAGATGTTTCTGTGGAGAATGTGTGTAAGAGCATTAGGAAGTTTCAATAATAAAGCTACAAAGGATTAGTACACCAGGAATGCAAACTAAGATTTTCTAAGATTTCTGCACATTTTGGACTTAACTTTTTGTTTCTTCCAAGCCTGTAAGCTTGATAATAAAGAACTAGGCATTTGGGATTTAAAAAATAGAAAATTTGCTATTGAAAGTATGCAAAGCAGCAAAATAAGAGTCACAGTAACCCTAAAAATATACCTGCAAACTAAACGTGACTTAGAGACTGAAAACTTATAGAATCAATACAGAATCAAATGTGGTCAGTGACACAGAATCATCTTATCAATGTGAGAAGATAGAATGGTTTGGCAATTCTCCAACTGCAATTACTATAAACTTGAGAAAAGGTACAATATTTCTAAAATAAGGTTTAATATTTATAAACCAAAGTTTGTCAGTGTACCTGACACCAGCTCAACTCTTACTCTGAGCAACTGTAATTCACATGAGATGTTTACTTTTGTTATGCATGCAAGAACTTACCAAGTGAAACGCCTTACTGTCTGGTTTAACTTTATGTTTTTCCATGTACTTGATAAGGCTGCAGTTGGTATACCTGAAAGGAGACAAAGTGACACCTCTAATATGCAAACCTGACACAGCAAACCTCTTAGCAGCCATGAAACACCAGTAAGAACAGTACCCACTACTAATGTGCTAAGCTGGAAGAAAGCAATTATCAATACCAAAAATTGCTCAAAAATCATTCAGAGACTGGAAATACATGTTTCTTTCACCTGCTTCTAAGATCACATCACATGCACATAAAAAAAAGTGTATTTTTAACCCACATGCAGGCACTGAATTATGACTTGGTTTTAAACTGCCTTTCAGCAATTTTAATACTATATGGTTTCTTAATACTATATGGTTTCAACCTGTATATTTGTATTGCTAGCAAACTTGGAGACAAATACCCAGTGCATCTTAACACCCTCCTGCAATGCACAATTCACTGTTTGAAGAGGAGCTCAGAAATAATGTTTTTAAATCTAGCATGGCAGAAGCTAGAAATGTATGTCACAGCACAGCCCCAAATCCCTCAGCATGGAAACAAGGTAATGGGTAGGCTCTTAAACACAGGTATTAGACTCTGGCAACGTGACAGCAAAACTGAAAGGTATTATTTTCTTTAGCTTTCAAAAGCTACCCTAGACACTATAGCTGACAATTAGACTCACTGTTCTCTGGAAACAGTATAAGGTTAGCAGATCCCTCTTATGAAAAAACATTTCCAGCACCACAGGTTTAGAAACAGCTGTGACAATCTGGGCTTTGCAATCTTCAGAGCTGTGTGGGGTCAACCTGTTTCACACCTGCCACATTACCATTTACAGTCTGGCTACTACACAGAAAACAACCGGTGCTGCAGAAAATTTAAGCTAGGAAGGAGAAGTCAAGTATGTGTTCCCATATGTAAGCAGACTTACGTGTTTCTCCGGAAATCTTTCATTAAAGTTGAATGTTCAGGCATCTTTTTTATGTCTTCCCAATCTTTATCTGCAAAATCAGTATTTTTAATATTTTTTTTATTTTTTCTTACCCCCAAGTATTTCCATAGCAATTTTTTTTCTAGTCTGACTCTCTACCCTTGCAGCTACTTACTTCTTTGTACAACTTGCCTCATATTCCTTCACCTCTTCACAATGAATCTCACAAACGCCTAAGAGGAGCCAGCTGTGGGCTGATTAACTCAAGAACTTTAATAAGCAGCTGTCAGCTACAGTGAAGATCACCACACAACCAAAAGACAATCCAGAATTGAATATTTAATCTCAAGTTCTCTTTACTGATGAATCCTGTTTTACTTTTAAATCCATATCAAACCAAAACAATTACTACAGGCACCTAAACTCAAATGTAGCTCTACAGCTCTTGGAAAGGCTTTGTGTGCACACAATTTGATTCAAGTCACAACTTTAAGTTTTACCACAACAGCAAAACACTGGGAGTCTAAAAATATTAAGTGATTAAATAAATTAGAGATTAATTATTTAATTTTCATTTTTAACAGTAAGATTCCCTACTCCAAAGACTTGTGAAAGTATTCTAAACATGGCAAGTGCCAATTAAAAAGCAGAAAAAATTCTGCAATTAAATGGAACATGTTATTTCTTGATAAGAACCAAACACAAAGCATTAGAACAGATTACTTAAGCCAATCAGAAAACAAAGACAAAGCAAAATCCAAATTAAGAAAAGCATAAAACTCTAAGTTAAAAGCAGAAAAGGACAGTATTTTGATGAAAAACAGCAAAATTAAGGAGGATTTTCAAGAAACAATACTTAATAACCAAAGGCAATATTTCCAAGTTGTTGTTTCACAGTTCACATGAAGCAGATATAGGACAAAAAAGAGAGTCAAGAGTAAAAAAATAAAAGCAAACTTAATAAAACTCTCAAACAGCACAAAGACCACAAACTTTGTTGGATAGGAGGGAAAAATGTCTACCAGAACACTAAAAAAATTTATTAATAGAGAATGGACAACAGCAGGGAACACAAGCACTGAAGATAAAGAAAACCAAGAAATTAAAGTTCCTGTTATTCTGACATCTGCAATCACACAAACACCAGAAGACAAAGCATTAACTGAGAAGACACAAGACAGTCTGTATTAAAACAAGACACTGCCAACACTGAGGGGAAGATGCAACAAATAATATCTACGTTGTAATGTGTTCCTGGTTTGTGCAACCAATTCATGGTTCCAACATGGAATAAAGATATTTTCTCCATATCAAAAGCATTCCACCAGAGGAAAAGAAAAAAAGAAACCCTCTCCTACTTCAAAATGATATGTTTAATTTAGCATGAGTTAAACATCTGCATAATATTAACCTAATGTATAGATTTTTGCTTTGTTTCTTACTATCAGTTGCTTTCCAAATGTATAATCACTAAAGAAGAAACAAACATTCCTTCTGTTTTTTAATTGCTCAACATTAAACGTCATTTTTAAAAATTATAAAAACTCACAATTATTTTCATGTATACATAACCTAACATTACTAATAGCAAAAAACCTAATGCGACCATTAGATTACAGATTTATAACCCCTGAGATAAGGACTGGTTTGAACTGCTTTTATTGCTTTGATCAGCTGCCACCTTCATATGCAAAGAAAGCAATACCGCTATCTTTCTCTGGACAGTAGTGATAAAAAGAAGTACAGTATGTACCTGCAGGAAATCCCATTACATTGAATATTCTGTCCAGCTGGTCATGGTGATAAGGATTACTAGTTTTGATATCTTCTTGTCGACAGTGGAATATTGGCTCTGATGTTAGCAGCTCCGCAAATATACAACCTATGGCCCAAATATCTTTAAAAAAAGAACAGAAATAATAATAAAAAAATCAAACAAATCTTTCCAAAAGCATCTTGATGTGTAGAATACTACTTTTTTTGTTCTTGGAGATAAGGTCCCCCCATATTAAACATTTCAAGTTTTTTTTTTGTAGAAGAGCAACATGTCCTCAACATTTCCTTTAGCTTCACAATTCAGCAACTACACAGGAGTAGAGAGTGTATCACTCAAGCTTTTATGGGCTTTTTTTGAAGTGCAGTTACCATCTATTGCTGTAAAAACAAAATAAAAAGCCAAAAGAAGCTATTTGGGAACAGTGCTCACATACAAGCCATCCAATATCTGGTCTATTCACTGCTGTACTGTTCCCACCAAGAAATGAGCCCTCTCTGATCCGCCACTGGGATTGGTAAGTATTAAATGACCCCAAAAATTAAAAAGTTGAAAAGCAGCTGGAATAAGCCAAATGCTACCTATAAAATCTTGCAGGAAGAATGACAGGAGTATTAGTCCATGCCCATGCACCCCCCTCTTTTTCAAAAATAAAGAAAACACAAACAAAATAGTAAAACCCCTTTCTGTTTTAACTGTTTTGTCCCAAAAGCAGAAAGCCCGAGTTTTCCCAGTTGCTTTCTTTACTTTTTTCTAGTGTACACAAATTCAATTTTAAACCTCCAACATGCTACGCTATGCTGAATGCTATACTGAACTTGAATGAGCAAGAAAAGGTCATGAACAATAACAAAAGCAAATGTTGCAGAGCACAACTCTATTACTCGGTGTTTTTATACAGTCAGTTTAATCTATGCTGAAAAATATTTATGTACTAAAGGTTCTGACGATCCATGCAGTTTCATGCGCTGCAAGCAGAAGAAAGTGCCAGTAAAGTGAAGGAACATACAAGTACAATTTAAAAAGGCACTTTAAAGGAACATTTAAAAAAATATATTTAATCTACAAAAGAATTATCATGTTAAAAATAAATGAAAATACATGTAAGACAAACAGCAGAACTTCTGACACACTGACACAGTGTTAAAAGACAATGACTAAGGTCTGAGGAAAGAAATTCAGGTTACAGAAAAAACACCACACATGCCAACATACAATTTCCATGTTTGCATAAAGTGGAGCACTGCATAGGAATTTATTTCCCCCCCTAAAATGGTTGCCAGGCTTTAAAGTATCTTTTAAACAAGCCAGCAAAACAGTTAAGTTCTACCTCTCTTTGCTACAGCATCTCTCCTTTCCATGGCAAAGCTGCTAACGGCAAACCTTGCTTCAAGCTGGCAAGGGGCTACTCCCCTGTCCTACAACCACAGCACACACCAGCTTCTGCCATCATCGATTCCTTTACCGCTGAAATGGCAAGAGCAGAGACTGGCAGTTCAAAGTCAACCATGCCATGCCAAAGCTGTCCAATTCAAAGTGGTAAGTATGAATTCAGTGGTAAGACGCACCATTAAGCTGATATAACTAATGCCATCCTTACAGCATCTACATTGTGTGCAGTTTTATTCAGAATGTGCCCGATACAGGCACATTGCTAAACTATGTCCTTAAGCTCTTGTATAAACTTACAATGCTTCACAGGGTATTTGGAGCCAAAACCCAGAAATATTTCATTATGTCCAAGGACCACAATGTACTAAACAATTTGTCAAAAGTTTAGTGTGCCCTCAAGAAATCAGTACCATACCTGACTTGGCATCTGTCCCATTTATCAATGCTTCCACATATGGATAGACTTTACCTAAACAACAAAACCTGTAAGTTTTTGTCCAATTTACTCACCAATAGCTTTGGTATAATGTCTTGCTCCAAGAAGCAGCTCTGGAGCACGATACCAGAATGTTACAACCACTGGATCCAAGTCTGCTAAAGGCTTCAGAGGTGAATTAAATAATCGGGCAAAGCCCATGTCAGCTGCAAAATTCAAGAGAGATGCTTTAAAATTTGAGGGAAAACTACCAATTTTTTTCCTTTTTTTAATAAACTGAGATTACTTGTTAGTGCTACCACCACTGCTAAATAAAATGCAAACGCAGGCTGTAGCAGGTAAGAATTTTGAGAGCAGGGTTTTTTAAAACTTTTGTAGAAGTTACTGCACATCATCACCTATGAAGTATATCATTATAAATCATTACTAACACAAGCCACTTAAAAATAAAGAATTAACCATTGTTCTGAAAAAGCGTATGAACTCACTTCTCAGGACACTGGTAAATCCTGACTCATTTTACCTGATAGTCTCCGGTAAAACATTCCATTATTACAGGATGGACTTTCAAGAAGCAGCATTTTAAATGTTAACAAAATGCAGGTTCTGTGAAGGTTAGAATGATTTATAATACATACGTACACATCACAAAAGCTTCATCCTCATGAAGTTAGCTGTAGCAAGATTTCCGTCACAAAAAAACAGCAACTAAGCCTACAGCATCTGCCTCCCTGCTCATTTTATGTTAGGACATATTTCCAGTATCAAGATACCAGTATTAAATACCATTTAGGCTACCATTTTAGAATTCTGTTTGGGGGCATTTTATTATTAAAACTGCTTTTAGAATTGGTAGTACACAACTGCCTTGGAAAGCTGTCTGAACTACCAAATATAAGTGATACAATGAAAAAAAGGCCAGAAGCTGAAATATATGCCTGCTTTCATCAAACTGCCTTCCTGACTCACCGTTCCCCAAATCCCAAGCCTGAGGGACTTTGTGGTGCAGGGATACATGTAACATTTACACATGAGACTCTGATGAAATGAGTAGCTACTCTGAGCTGACTAGCTGAGGGAAAAGTGCAGTGTACATCTAGGTCTCTAACTTGACTACACAGCCCTTAATTTTTTTCATATGCATTCCTATTTATGACTGTTTTAATGCATTTAAAGAGAGAAGGTTCTTACAGTTTTTTACGTTAAAGTATCAATTAAGATAATAACAAGTCACTAGTACCTATAAAAAGGAAAAATGTTGGTTGAATGTGAATTTATGACTGAAAATGACATTAAAAGCCCATACATTTATTTAAAATTAAACACCAGTTATGTATTTTTTAGAAAAATTAGTTACATTGGAAAAGTGGAAGCCCTTGCTATAGGTGTAACTTCTGCATTCTTTTCCTGCTATGGCAGTATCTTCAGGAAAAAAAAAGTATCTACATTTTTGATAACATACTCAGAGATCCAGGGTCCCTCTCCCCTTTCTCCCACTGGGAATGGATGGCTCAGAGGACTGGTGGTCCAATACAGAATCTTTCACCTGTCCATTAACAGAGTCTGACTAAATTTAATTCTGTTCTAAGTTATTCCCAAATTAATTGGAAGCTATAAATTAAGAAATAAATGGGTGGTCTATGTGTAACTACTAGCAATAGTTATGTACAAGAAATATCACCACCACAATTAAAAGTGCTCAAAGGATGACCTGCATTCTCTAATTTGGAAGCAACTACTCTGTGAAGAATAAGGTAACAGGAAGAATTTTTCCCTTCCCTTGTCAGTGCTGTACCTCTTTTGAACAAAGACCTCAACCTCTACTGTCAACCATAAATCTTAGAAGGGCATTAAAAACTTTCAGGGTAGGATCTGCAGGAGCATTCAGCCCTAGCCCACCTGCTCCTTGGATTTCAAAGGACAAGGAAAGGACATGAGCAGCACTGAATGTGCCAAGAAAATCCTATCATGAATCACTATACTGGTGATTAACAATATAGCTCAGCTAAACGAAATACTAAACATACAGAACAACAATGCAGAAGAATAATCTCATACAAGAAAGCCAGAGGGAAGTGAAAAAGATGAACTAGCTTAAAAAAAAAAACCCTTCCAAATAGGGCTGCATTGCGTAGCAAATATGGGTATGCTACGCGTTAACACTCTTCCATCAAAGCTCTGCCATGCTAATGCACAGCCTGGAATGGTTTATTACTGTTAGACTACAGTTAATTTTCATTTATGTATTTAATTAATAACAACTCAAGTTCTGCAAATTATCCTCTTACTGTGAACAGTAACTTGCAGCAGAGAATGCTACAATAGTGGGGAAAGCCTGGCACATCCCCATTTGAGCATTTAGCAGTCATTCTTACTAAGCACTTGGGCTGGATAACTGTTTTCTGGACTTTTAAGATTCCCTGCTTTAATCTCTGTCTACCCTTTCAAGAGCATTTTGTAGGCTAAATGCCACATTTGATTCCACTATGAAATTTAAGGTTTGCAGTAATAAGTAGTTCCCTGTTTAGATTTTATAAGCAGCAGCAGCAAGATAATGTTTTAGCATTACAGGGGCAAATGGAGGAAAGTTTAAAATCCCATTTCTTCCTCCTCTTTTCCCCAAGGTAGCTGTCATCTTCATCCCCACATAAAAATCCCCCACCCCACACAAACTCCCACTTAAACAAAATACATTTTCCATTTTTCTGGATGAGGCTACAGCATTTCATCATCAGAACTGGTGCATGGGGCTAATAACAAGAAGCCAGTCACTCAGAAAACAGCATTTAGGCAACATGCCCAGGCACATACTAGTATTAACATGACTACTTTAGGTGGTACAACTGCACCTTCAGAACATTCTAACTTAAATGCTACACTGGGACTTATCAAAGATATAAACATACCAATTTTTACTCTTCCTCGCTCAGGACCTTCACCCATAACTAAAATATTAGCAGGTTTCTGTGGAAAAAAAAATAAATATACAATACATATACCACGACAAACCTAAACATTAGTCTCTGAAAAATTAGTTAAGCTTTGTTTTGCTAGTTTTAAACCAACTTTGCTTTGACAAAAATGACAAGTTTCTGTCACCATAAAGCTGTGCAAGGACCCAGACACAGGCTTTCCCTGACAGCAGCTTCCTCATTTTGGCATTTCTGCACCCCAGTGCCATGCTCCCTAACTGACACCCTTGTGGCCGTCCTTGACCCACAAGAGCTGACAGTGGCTGATCATTCTAGGGAAGCTGACCTATTCTTTTGCAGGAGGCAGTTCAGTTGCTGCCCACCACCTGCAGCTTCGGCACAGGGACGGGAAGCAGCTCAATAACGTTTTGCCTTGAGTCCTTAGGCACATTTCCAGACACATTTTACATAAACAAATATCTGAGTGAGATATAAATTAAACATTACCTTGTCACTTTATATGGGAGAGAAAAATCATCTAAATTAGTCCTATTGACAAGTGTCTTCCACTTCAGACAGCTGCAAAACTGGGAAGCACTGTTTTTACATTATTTTTCTCTCCATCTTCCCTTTTGCGTATTAGGGAGGTGAGCTGAATAACTGTGTTAGAGTTCAGCTGCTCAGAAACATAACTACTCTTTAATCCTATGTTTTCTGACATCCTGTTTCTTGTAATCCATTTTCAACATCTGCAGTCAGAAAATTCCTCAAATGCTAAAACTTGACATAAATCAGACCTGCAGTGCTTATTTTAAGGGAAAAAAGAAGTCAGGAAACTCACATCTAAAGCTGAAAATGTCTGCTAGACTTGTTTTGGCGTTGAGTGATTTAGATACTCATTCATCCTGTAAATCCCAGACAAAACAGGGGTTCCTATTCAACTGTAAACTGTAAGAATTATAGTAAGACTGAGTTACAGCTCTTGCTTTCTTTCCCAGCATAAAATGACCTGAATTAAAACCAAACCATCAAGACAGCTTAGGCTACCTAAATGTTGATACACTACATCTTAATATTTTTGTAATTTCCCAAACACATATTTCCTAGAATTGTCAAGTCTTCCTGAATTTATTAGGCTCCAGTGGAAAACATACTGAGAGAGACAAATAAACCAAATTTGATAGCAATCTAGAGATAATACATATTGTATGACACAAGGTGCAAGAAACTAATAATCCAGTAAAAACCAAGCATTTCACAGAGAAACTTATTTACTACTGCTTATGAAAGGCTCCAACATGGATTTCTGAAACTGTACAATCCACGTAGAAAATATGCAAGAGGTGTTTCATCTCTGAGAATCAGTTAAAGGTGGAAGAAAATGTTATAGTTTGACTGGCATCAAAAAGGTAAGATATATCTCATTATCTTTCCAACAGCAATAACAGAACCAACTTGTGCTCCATTAGCTCAATAAACTTGTGTCCCACATAACCCCCACTCCTTTTTGGTTTTTGTTTAAATTTTTAGTTGTTTTTTTTTTTTTTTAAAGACATATACTCCAAATAAGTAATGCTTCAACATAAAAAAAGCAGTATGTGGGCATGCAGTTCACAAAGCAATCACTTTTCACTGCATCTAGAAAAGTCCTAAAGTAAATCTTTAATGCAGAGTTAATGCTTAAGTTTAATGTAATTCAAACTGCTAGGTAAGAAAACACATTTCACCACATAAACCATTTCCTATTGCTATACTGTGACTCAAGGATAGAACCCATGTATCTTTCGTAAAAGATATTTCAATATATCTCAGGTGTTAACAAGCTACAAACCTAAAAGATGTTTTTTGAGGAAACAATGTGTTGCACCAACACTAAAATGTGTGAGATGAATAATACACTGAGCTAACATATCATTCTTCCCACCACCCGCTTTTTCACAGGCTCAACAAATAATATTTGTAAATTATACTCTTACCTAAAAATAATCTGTTATTTGGATTGTGAGAGGGACAAGGAGCCATATTCATACACAGACTCCTTTATACCAGACAATTAATGACTACTGCAGTGGGTAACAATTCCTGCCTCAAGGATTATCTACCCGAAGTTCAAGGTGAGTTCAGAAAAGCAGCAAAAGCACTAAGAGACAGTACTGCTTAGCAAAATAAGCATCAACAACCTGATTCGTACCATTTTTTGACTCTCAGGCTTACAGAAAATGTTTTAAAAATATAAACAATTTAAAAAAAAAATAAATCTGTGCAGGAGTCTTCTACAGCCACAAAATAAAACCCCTCAGTAAACTTCACAGAATAATTTACAACAGTTCACATCTTTCTAGAATCAAAGGCCCTTCACTAAAACAACTGCTCGAAAGAAGGTTCTTAATGCAGACAAAAATATTTATACAGTCACATAACAGTACAACATCACAGTTAAGGTTTTATAAAACAAAATACATAATTAGAGGTCTTTTTCTGAAGGCTCTCATTCATAAAAATCACTGCATTAGTAGCCTAGAACAACATAATTGAAAGAATTTTTCAAGCTATTAATCAGTCTTTTAAGTCCAACAGAGGAATACCTAACAGACAGTAGTAGAGGGCTAGTTTTGGTGTTCCTAACTCATAAGCATTTTGAGGACTATATAAAAACCTTGCAATTTCACTAATAAGAGTCAAAATGGGTCAGTGATTTTTGTTAGCATCTTATTTTTCAAGTCCACCATCTGGAGAAGAAAGCAGCTCCCCAGATTTGTCTCTTTAGGCTACTCACTACACATTAGAAACTTATTTGCAAAAAAAACAAACCCCAAAAACAAAACAGTCACTGTAAACACAAGGGAGAAAACTGGACAAACATCAGTTTGATTTCTTGAATTTCAGTTCATTGTAATTATCCACAGTAAGTGAAAGTTTAAAGTGCTTACCCAAATCACTTGGACTAAACAAGTGAAAAAAAGTGTCTCAGCAATTTGTTTGTTGCATTATAAAAACACACTAGTTTTTTTTACTAAAAGATGCCGAACATTTGTAGTTGAAGTCAGCTGGTGTTTTTCTGATTGAGGCATATTTACTTTCGCCATCAAGTAAAAGAACTTGCTTATGCCAGACAAATGCAAATGAAACAGTTGCTATGATCCTATGCCAAATGTGAAAGGCCACACAGCAAACAAACAAACTTCACAGAATGAGATTTTTGAAGTGTCACGCTCACCCCCAACACCCCACATCAGCAGAAGGGCAATAATTCATTCTAACGAAAGAACGGCCTTGTGACCACAGCACAGCACTAAACCCTATCTTGTCCTAGATCTGGGCTTGTAGGACACTGATTCCCAGGCAAATGCTAATTGTGTGCTTTTAACCACTGTTTTTGGCTATTCTAATTTAATCATTATTTGCAAAGAGCCTACCAAGCAGGCTAATTTCAAATGAAGAAGCTAAAATACAAGAGGCTGTAACAGCTTCACAGATCTATGAAGAACCTGAGACAGTCCAAGTCTTCATCCATCTGCCTGATTTGACACAGGGTATCACTCTGTTCATCCTGATCCTAAAGGCTCCAGTGATGAAACCTGCACAATTCTCAGGGGATCTACTCTCTTCTCACTTTTCTACTGCAACATTTTCACTTTCCTTATAGCACAACAAATGAGGTTACTCATATTTTTTCTCTCATGCATCAGCAGAAAGATTAGACAAACTCTCATGCATTGCAAGGACTTCTTGCACTTCTGCAGGTCTACATCTCTCCACTACTATCACCTAGATTAAAAGAATTCTGTTCTGCTCAGTGTTTCCTAGTAGGTTATTTTTTTGTGGCTGTATGATCAATTCTTATTGCTTCCCTCTAGCTGTTCTGCTCCAGCCCACCTATTCCTTTGAACACAGGTGCTCCTGCTGAGGCTTCACAAATGCTAAAAGCAATGGAGGGATTGTTTTACGTGTCTGATACAGCACCTTCCACTTTATACAGCCCCAGTATGGTATCTTGTTTTGCCTCACTGTGTTAAGCTATTGATTCATGTTCAGGCTTAAAAGCCATGCACTGTTGTTCTATCTTTTCTGCAGGACTGTCAAGGATGTATTTTTAAAATAATTTTCCCATTTGAAGAAATACTGTCATCACATGCTTAACATACACTGACCACGTTTGTATTCACTCAAAGGGGAAACTCAAGACTTCAGAACTTACTTGGCTTTGTATTTTGAAGATAAAAAAATGCAAACAACATGAAAATTATTCTAAACTCTCTTGATGAGATGTGATCACATAAAAGAGATAGCATTCCTGTTGCTCACAGCAAGGAGATGATTACATAGTCTGAGTCTGCATATTGGATGACTTGAAATCCCAAGACGTCACATGCCCCAGGAAAGGTATTCTGCTGTTGAAGCCTCTCTTACACTAAGATTTACTCTTCATAGCAGCAAAGGAAAAAATGGATAATTTTTCATTTAGCCATTCCAAACTGTTTCTGAACTTGTTATTTTGCAAAGGTTCATTTCAAGCATACTTATCAATGAGTAACAAAAAACGTCCCTTGAATTATCTATGGTATTACAATGTAGGTACTACCTTTCCTCCCAGCCCCTTCATAACAGTTCATAGGAGTCTCACATGTATTCATACACAGACTTATATACAGATTAATCTTCCTTCTAACTCCAGTTAAATGTACCTTTTGATCAGGTTTTAGTATCATCCTAACGAACTTTCATTTGCACAACGTAATACTGAAGAGTGTGGCTACTAAAACGTTTAACAGAGGGTTGACAGGGAAGGAACAAGTCACACTAGTAACATTCCTTAATCACTAATATTTGTGTGGAGTTAATAGCTGTGCCACTCCTTTTCAGAGTTTTCCTCCTTCCCATTCCAACCTGGTATGAGACAAGATAACTGAAAAAGCATTAACACGAGTTCTCAGTTTCTATGAGTCGGTTTTACTTGGAAAAAACAATACTAAACAAAGTGGTTTTAACCCTAAGTCACTTTTGCAATCATGGCCTCAATAGTGATTCCTATGAGATTTGGACTGGATGACTTTTTCGTATCTTAGACTTTAAAGTATTAAACAGTACAGAAACACATTTAAATGCACAACCTTAATCACACAAAATGATTCAGCTTCTTCAGCTGTATGTAAGCAAGTGCCTGAAAAGCATGAGAGAAATGTTAAAAATGTTTTACTGTAAAATTTACAGTTCAATGGTACAAAAACTAACCTCACAAACTGCTTTGAAAGACAACTGCAACGGCTTACCAAACCGTAGCCTGCTTGAGAAGTTTTGTGACATGGGGTAGAAATCTTAACACGCTGGTGTGGTTTACCACTTCACAGTTAAGCCCTCTGACAGGAAAATATGCAGCAAAAACCTACTGACCTTCAGCTAGCCTTGCAAATCATACAGCCCATCTCAGGGCTTACGACGCATGAAACATTTATAATGTTTATGCTTCAAGGTACAAAGATCTTAACAGCCCTGTTGATCTTCAAGTAATCACAATATACAACAAAACTTTCCCTTGTTATCAAGGTGGGAATGCTCCCCTTACTGCATTATTAGTTAATTCAAGTCTCTAAGATTTTGTTGTTAAAGCAAATAATTCTTTAATCACTCTGGAAAAAAACCTGCCTACGCTTCATTGCTGATTGGTACTCCAGCACTATAGAAGTGTCAATACAACCATATTCAAATGACAGTATCAGCACTTCTGCAAAGATAATTTATTTCCTCGAATTCAAGAATGGGCATATACAATTAAGAAGTCAGTTGCATTTATTAACTGATTTGGGGCTTTGAAATAAATTACCATTAAAAAAGCACTACAAACACTAGCGAAAACAATGACTCCAAAGAATTCAAAGTTTATTACATTTAAGCATTAAAGTCTTCTTTTTAATATAAAACATATGAACTGCAGCAAGAACCAGTAAATTAAGAAAATGTTTTAATTTAATATATCTTGTAAATGATCTTCTTATAAAGAAAATCTCAGAGCTGTTTAGAAAATAATAAATAAAGCATCTAAATAAAATTTTCATTAAAAGTAAGAATCATTACCGTTATCACTAACAGCCAAAACCAACCGAAAAATCAAAATTATCAAAGCATACATGCTAAAAAATGGTAAAAGTACAAGAAGTGTTTGGATAGAAGATACTTGGGTACCGAATCTATGACAGAGAGCTTCTGCTAGTTACCACCACCATATTTTATCTCTGTTTCAGCCTGATGAAAGCTGATGGCCTCAATATTACATTTTTATGCTCTGAACATACTCCAATAATTCCCTTCCATTGGTTGTCGCTCAATTACTGCCAACCTGTGGCCACAAAGCTTTAAATTGAAGCCTGTATATAGCCTAATACAGACTTTCCTATCACTTTCATTGAAGCTGAATTAAAATTGAAGGACAAAGTTAACAAAAAGTTAATCACACTTTTCAAGCCAGCTCTCCCTCTCCCTAAAATGTACAGCAAGACAAGCTGTGGGGTGTGACTCTGTCCTAGGTCCCTACAGAAATAAAGTTAGATTGATGTTATTAGGCAAAACCAGTATCACAGTAGAAAAAAACAGGTTAAATATCAATAACACACCATCTGAAAGCATAATAACAAACATATTAAATTTAAACAAATAGTCTTCCAGAAACACATCGGTTTTGCCACACAAACAGTTACTCTGTCCACAAGGAATTAAGAGCCTGGATGCTGTGGACACATCAGTGCAGGAACAAATGCAATACGAGTGTGGACTGAAACTAGTTTCTACATATTCTGTTATTCTGGACATAGTTCCATCTCCTTTTCAATCTGAACATTCTGAACAGGTTATAAAAATACCAAGTACCATTTCTGCACTCTACTGGAAAAGCTTCCACAAGTTGACAGGCATTCAGCAGTATGGCAATCTTCTCCTTTCTAATACTTTCAGACAGAGGAATAAAACTGTTTTATTTACTCTCTTGTTTGCACGCAGTTGTGGTAGCCCATGACATTTTCTGCAATAGCCATATTTTGTTTTTCATTTAACTAGCAGTCTCATCACTTCTGCAGCACTCTACTTGTATTGACTAATATGTAACTCCCACTGTTCTGGATGAAGAACAAATAAAAAGGGTAAAAATCCTATGCAATTTATTACTATGCACTTTCAACTGGTAGTCCCAGCTTTGTTAGAGCTCACCTCTTCAAGCACCCTTATAGTCTGAACACATATACAATATCTCAAACAATGTTCTTCCAATGAAGTTGGAAGCTCGTCCAGAGCAAGCTTTTATTTGGTTATAGACAAGTGTGTGCTCCACTTATAAGGGAGTTCTACACAGACTGTTTTGAAAGTGCTTATGTTTAAGCAAAGAACTCTTTTCAACTTTTGTTCTACATTACAATAAAAGATAATTAACATAGACCTTTGCATTTTCTCTCTATAGCAGGCAGCAGACAAAATTACTATGACTACTCCCTGTATTTTGAACTACTTACATTCTTATCTTTCACAGCATTTATGCAGCAATAGCATTGGCCACAAATATAACAAGGTATTTAGTCCTAAAAATCCACAAAAGTAAACTGCAAACTGCATCTTAACTCTAAGAGTTTTTACTAAACCTTACCGCAGGATTTTCATTGATTAAGAGTACTCAGTCCATAAAGGTACATTTCTGATCAAAGAGCTTCTGGTCCTCCATAACATTTGCTTCTGACATGATACAGCTATGTCGATACTAACTCCATTTCACGAGGTACAGCTCAGTATCTTTAGCATAGGACCAAGAACTAAAGTTTCCAGAATACCTTTATCCACAGAAGTTTTACTTCTGTTTGTATTTATGTATCTGGATACAAAAGTTCGCAGCCAATTAACCTACTGCTGCTGCATGGCAATGCAGACATGACCAAGCCAGCCTTCAGGAGGGCAGGATTAAATACGTTACACTCTTAAGCATCATAATCAGGTATTTGGTCACCTTGCAAAGCCAAGTAAGGCTAGTAACAAAAGATGTTTAAAGCTACAAAGAAAGAAATCTAGTATAGTCTGCCCATAAGTTTATGCATTTGCATCCCCAAAATTTCACCTTTTTTGGGTAGGTATTTTGCTATTAAAAAGATAAAAAAAGATAACACCATATTTAAATTACTTTATTACATCACAAAGTCACTGAGGCTGGAAAAGACCTCTGAGATCATCAAGTGCAGCCTATGACCTAACATCATCACATCAACTAGACCATGGCACCAAGGTTCACATCCAGTCTTTTCTAAAACACCTCCAGGGATAGGTACTCCATCTCCTTAGGCAGTCCATTCCAAACGTCTAACCACACTTTCCATGAGGAAATGCTTCCTGACATCTAACCTAAACCTCACTGGTGCAATTTGATGATCCAGTTGTAATATATCTTTCATTTTACGACTACACAGCTTCCAAAAAACTCTCTTTGGGCATACATAACCTCTTTTCAAGAGAAAAAGAAAATGGCACCATGTGTTCCCTCTCATCGTGCTGCAGTCAAGATATGTTGCAAAAATGCCCTCCTTTGCTGCAAAGGTCCTGCATTTCAATACTTTCTCCCCACTGTTCCTTATTCTGTGTGAGCTACATGATTGTTCATATTCTTCTTACATCTGCTCCCACATCCCACCCAGCATGCTTTCTATTGGTTTCTCATAAGCTGTATCTTAAATCTAACCACTGTTTTTTCAAAATGTTTCAATTCAGATTAGGTGGTGAAAATACAGAATGACTGAGGTTGGACGGCATCTCTGAAAACCATCTTTCCACTTGCTACGTGTGCTCTGGCCCATTGCCCATATTATTAATGACAACAAACAGCACTAGACCCAATATGAACCTTTGGGTCACTCCACTAGTGACTGGTGTCCAGCTCAATTTTGTGGCATTGATTGCAATCCTTTGAGCTCATCAATTCAGCCAGTTTTCAGTCCACTTCAATTGTGCACTAGTCTGCAGTTTATTAGCTTGTCTACAATGACATTATGGGAGGTAGTGCTGAAGCCTTACTAAAGCAGCATTAGCTGACTCCCCCATTCCATCGAGCTAGTGACTGAAGGCTTTCAGGCTGGCTAAGCACAATTTCCCATTCATAAATCCATGCTGACTACACCAAATCACCTTCATGTCTTTGAAATGCATGGAAATGGCTTCTAGGATGATTTCATTCACTACCTTCACAGTGATCAAGGCAAGAATGACTGGTGTGTAATTCCCTAGGTTCTTCTTTCTGTGCTTCTGAAGATTGGAGTGACATTTGCTTTCCCCTCTTGCCTCAGGAACCTCCCTTGAATGCTATGACCTTTCAAAGAAAGCAACCTCACAATGATTTGCTTATATGAAGTAAATGATTTTATGCATCTGTACAGGCTTCTCTCTGGTGAATTCAGAGATCTCTAAGCAGTGTGCCTTTTGCTTTTCTGATGGAAAGGCTGATTAGAGCTGTAGCAATATACTCAGTACTGTTAGTTTCAAGTCTGCACTTGTACAAAGTTGACAGACATTACCAAATCAACAGTTTGAACCAATAGCCCAGAGCCAACAATGTCCAAGGAGAAAGAAAGCCAAACTGATTTTTCTCTTTTAAAATAAATGCTGTGCACATGATAAAGAGGGAGACATTTGCTTTGCCTTATTTATTTTTGTTGGGTTTTTTTCCAAGTCACTGGCACGAGTACTGCTTACTTAGTTTCCATGCTTCGATTAGATATTTGTCTAAAAGGTAAATGGGACATATAAACTGGTCAGAATGGCAAGCACAGGAGTTGCTGTGTTCTCTGTAAATAGAAGCATTAAGAAACACCAGATAATGTTACTCTAACTACAGAATGTTTGAAATAAGAGTGAATTAAAACTCACAGAACAACATGCTATTACAGCCTATGCAAGAAAACAAGGTTCTGCCAGGCACGTTCTTTTGTGATCTTGTGAAAGCACACACTTACACAATGAAAAAACATCTTGGAAACAAAAACCTTGGGAAATTCAACAGCTGACAACCAAAAAAGTGATTTGGCCTGGGTTGTTTGGTTTTTTTTTTTTTCCTTTGAAACTAAATCACTAGTAAATCACCACAGTATCTTTTGGAAGAAAATACCTATTATCTGCTTATATATTTAAATTGGGTAGGAGACCACCTTGCTTTTAAAAGCTGCTTTTTTCTAGCAATGTGCACAGCTTCTCCAACTATTTGTTTTTAAGCATTTAGGTTCTTTCCTTCAAATGACCAGTTGTGTAAGCACTAGAGCAGAACCGAAGGACATCACTGTATTTCTGAAGCAATCCTTGAGTACTGATGAGAGAGATGTCCTTGGATTTAAGAGCTCTAATGTGGAAAACAGTAGATTGGCAGGTAACAGTTTTGTGTATTTAGTTTTGCCTAGAGCAAACACTTAACTGATCCACATCCAGAGCCTATAAAGTGACTAAGAGACTGTCTACAAAACATCACCCTGGCAGTGCCTTATTTATTGTTAACAGAGTAATTCTAATATTCCATGTTAATCCCAAACGTGGCAGCAGGTACCCTTGGGAATACACACTATCCTGTGCCAGCACTTGTTTGCAATGGTCACGTCCACAGCAACACAGTCCAAGACTAACAAGAAGGTCACAAAGGTCATGAGATTCTCATTTCCTGTGGCAACAGACAGGAGGAGGGCAATAGGGAGCAGGGGCTCAGCACTGTTACCCATTTCCACAACTGTCTTGCCAAGTGGCAATGCATCTTTCAGCTCCCACTCACACCATGAACAAAGAAATAGGCAAGGAAATTTAGTCTGAAATTTTGGTAGTAAAAAAAAAAAGTGTTTCTTCATAGCATCACAGCTCCAACACAAGACAAGAGCTGTGAGATTGCTCCGTTTTTTGCTTTGGGGGTGGTGGTATGTTTTTAAGCACCACTGTACCACATGAATGCTCTAAATGGTTTCAGGGAGAAAAAAAAAATCAATTAATTTACATTACAGACAGAAATGGAGGGGTGCTAATTTCTTAGCCAATACTGGATCCTAATGGTGAAGACAAACTAATAGAAAGATTCACTTTTAAATGCTGAAAGAAAGACGTGGCACAGAAGTTGCTGTACCATGCAAAAGGACCTCTGTTTTGAGGCTGTTACTTGAAGAAATTTTCCAAACATGCTGCGAAGTCCACACTCCGTTTTCTCTTGCTGTTAAGGTTGCAGACTTAAGAAAACAGATCTCTGGTCAGTCTCTGCTTATGCTTATTTGTAGTGTAGAGTAAGAACTTTAAGTAAAGGAACAAGTCTGAGAGCTTGATATAATCAAGTGTGAGAAAATACCAGGAAAAGAAGTCTGTTTCAAACATGCTTGATAACAAAATTCAAAATATTATTAAAACTATAATTGATGCACTTTGTGGTAATTATGTGAAGTGTTCCTATTTCCTTCCTGCTACAGTCAGAGCATGAATAAACAGTCTACTTTCAATTGCTCCCAGTCATGAAATTTAACAAAACTGAAGAATATGCAGGTCAGAGAAATTTGAAAAGGACTAATGGTCATCTGTCAAAAAATTTTATTGGCATATTTTAAAAGACTTAGCTACTCAAGCACAGCACTAGTCAAAGACAGAAAATACAAGTAACATCTCCCTTGATCTGGTAAGAATAGTGAATTTATTTTCATGTAATCAGTGAATGAAACATGGCAAAAAAATAGCTATTTTAAGAGTTAACTGTAAGATTTGTATGCATTTTCTTTGTAAATTACAAACCACCACAAGTAGGAAAAATACACACTGTCTTACTACAGCTTTTACTGCTTAATACAGATTATACCCACTTTATACAAATCTCACATGAATTAAGATTCAATGATTCCACCATTATGAAGACAAATTTTAGTCAGGCTTGTGTGATTTTAATAAGCATTAAAATTTACTGCCTGATTTGTAGAAGTAACTTCTTCCTTGCTGTATTTTCTAATTACACAAGATCTCAAAAAAAAAGTCAAAACATTACCTACCTGAAATCAAATTCACTAAAACACTCCACAAAAAAACCAAGCCAACAAAGAAAACTGCACTCAGCTGGAAGATACTTCGCCAAAAGATGAGCTTTATTTACCCTTTAAATTAAAAAAACAAAAACCAAACCCCCTTATCCTAGGAGAAAGATGTAGCAAAAAATAGGTTTTTTTCAGCAGAAGTACTATATTCTTTAGCCTCTATCACTCCTCTTTAGCACTATCACTCTTATAATAACCAGTATATGAAATGGAAGCAAGCACATCACTTAAACAACTTTATGCTTATCTGAAGCTCAGGAAGCATAAAACATTTAGAAACTATAGCAACACATATAATTTTAAAGGCACAAAAAGAAGAAACATAACAATTCTGTCCAGGCATCAAATCAGGAGTCACAATTGATGCTTTAGCACCAATATTCTAGGTGGCTAACATTACAGATATCTTGGAACAGAATCACTCCTTTAAGAACCAGCACTAATGTCCGTTACTGTGCTTTGGAGCAAAATATACAGGCTTCTGAAGTCCCAACTTGATAGCTTAACTTTGCACCGATATGTATGTCCCTGCTTCACTAACACAAAGGACTAGGTAGAAGCCCTTCTGTTACTCAGACTATTCCCAGGGATCCTGATAAAAGAGAGTATCTGACAGATACAATTCTGTCTTTTCTTCTGCATGGAACACACACCTAAAGCTGAACAGTTTCAAAACGAACCTGAAGGTTTCCAGGGACAAGAGAGCACAGTAGCCCCTGCACAGCTTTCACAGGATTGTCACCAACACACCTTGATAAAGTTGTAGTGGAAAAACCTCTCAGTCTCTGTCTCAAACTTTTGGTATCTTCCTTAGAATGTCAAAAGACAGACAATTGCAATGGTATTTTTTCTGCTGGAAGAAAACTTCGTGCTGGACTGAGACCACCAATTCATTTCACATAGGTCAGAAAACAAGACAGTAATAGTTTTTTTTGCAGTTGACAAAGTAAGCGGTACTTTAACTACCTAAAAAAAGGTAAGACCTAAATGTGAAAGGCTCTGTAATGAATTACCAATCTCCTCCTGAGCCATCCAGTTAACAACACGCATGGTTTTCTTTTTAAATTCAATTACGCTTAAAGTTCATCAATTTTTCTGAAACTAGACAGTAAAACATGAGAAAAGATTAGATTCTTGGCAAGAGATAATTTTTCTGTAAGCCTCTTAAAAATGTGCTGAAGAATACTACTGCAGGCAAAACACCCGAGTACAACATGACATTCTGGTTTAAAACAAAGCATGTCTAGGTAGTAACATACACTATATATTTCTACATTATGTTTTGCTCCACTATATCATGAGCCATGACAAAGCCACCACAATCTTTCTGACTTCTTCCCTCAGCGCTGAGGCTTTTGCTCCATTTCCAAAACCAAGAGCAAATGAGAAATGACATCCACACAGCTGTTTTCATAAAAAGAAAGCTTCCTTTTATTCCAGTTCTGAAAGTGTTCAAAGATAAATCTTTCCTCATCAGTTTAAACAGACTGCTACTCTCTAAAGGCATTTATCGGGCATGAAAACAAAAATCATTGATTGCATTTCCAGGCACACTATTTAAAACACAAAAGTTACTCCTGAAGAGTAGTAAGGGAGCTCTAAGCACACAATAGTGCTGCTAATACTGACTCAGGGGAATGAAAAGTCAAAGTAATGACACTTTCATGGCTCTAATAAAATTTCAGTAATTAGAAGCATCATATATATACAATGTCATACTTCAATTTACTTCTAAGAGTAAGAGCAATAGACAAATGGGTTAGGAAAATGACTCAATTTTAAGTCCACAGAACCAGTCCAATAACTTACAGGCATATTTCAAAGACAAATCTAATAATTATTTGAGATTAACCAATTTCAAGAATTTTATCAAATATGCTGGTTAAGAAACACTATCTCAGGTTCAAAATGTCTTGCTTATACCAATGGTTGGATAAATATTCATTTATTTGCATAAGTCTTCAAAAATTGACAAGGCTGCCTTTCTGACCCATTATAAATAATAGAAGACACGACCTTCAAAAGTTACTTTGGTAAGATTTTACTTGTTTTTATTGATAATTTTAGGGAGTTCTTATTTTTTCAGCAGTTCATAGAGCAAATCATCCTCTCCCCCACCTACAAACATGTCATATTTAGTTATTTGTCTTGTCTGCAGTGATAGTACCAAAGATATTTTTTATACCTTAACTTGCCCGCTATCTAAATGAACACTTGCTCAGAAAGCTAAAAAAGGAAAAACGGCCATCTGACATACTTCGCTGTCCATAAGCATATCAGATCATAGCCAGTTTTTTTGAATTCATTTTACCAATCAAGACAGTTTATAGTACAAAAACATATTCATTGGTACATGTCCTTAGTGAAAAAGTTTCTGGTTTTCAGTGACACTTTTATACAACATGATACTTGCCCTCAATCAATCATCATCCCAGCCCTAAAAACCCATTGAGGAGCCACTTACCAAATCCCTGTGTAACACCCAGTTAGCATGCAGGTAGTGAATACCATCTAGGATCTGATACAACAGTGACTTCACCATTCCCCGAGGTAACTGAACTGGCTTCTTGTTTGCTTTAGAAGCCCTGTGAAACTTGATTATATGCTGTAAGAGGGGAAAAAGAAATCAAAATAAAAAAGTGCAATGTTTTGATCTACAGTGTTACATAAAAAGATTATCATCATCTCTTTACACAGACTTCTTAGGCCTTCAACCTTTCATCATGCATTTTCAAACAGAGGAACACATACCTGAACTACTAGAAAATTAATACTATGCAAGGGTAAGCAATTGCTGTCCCAAGGAAATCTCTAAAAATGAAATCTGTTCCTGCTATGGTTTAATCCTGGCACACAGCTAAATCCCATGCAGACACTAATGCACTCTCTGCATAGTGGGATGACAAATACAAAACCAATACAAATGTCAAAGTAAATTCCCTCGCATGTCACTGTTCTCACAGGTTTTCTTTAGGGGTCTCTTTTCATTTAGATACTTTGATATCTTGTCTACTATAGCACAAATTACCAGTGCTTTACCTAACTCCTGTATTATTTTACTTATTTTATTACTTTACAGTAATAACGGCACTAATATTCAATACCTAATACCAGAGAGAAATTCTTGCATTTAAATTAGAAGACCAGACTTACTCCTCCTTTATTTACTATCACCTTAAAGCACAGTACTCCCAAAACAGAAGCTTTTGACAGAGCAAAGCTATAAATCCATCCATCTGAAAGTCAGCCACCAAGCCAGACACCGAAAAAAATCTATTATAAGTGTATACACAGACAGTGATGTCTTGCAACAGAGAGGAGTCCAAAAGGATATGTTGCCTTAGCACTTGGCTCAATAAAATCACTAACTTCAACAACATAAGGTGTGACACAGTCATGGTAACCATTTCTATGTTTGTCTCCTTTGACTGAGGTCACTTGTGGAACAAACTTATTCATGCATTCAACACTTCATTTCTGTAACGGCCCACACTTGTGTCATCATCAAAACAGTCCTGACCTCACTCATCCAACCAAGCACCAAACTTCCATTGCATGTTCTTCCTACATCCCTCAGTTTTCATATTCCACTTGCCAGCCAGGTATTCAACTACTCAGCCACCTTTGGAAAATAGTCTTTCCCCTCTTACTGCAGCTCAGACTCTCCTAGGCTTCAGATATCAAGCTTGGTTTTACTGGGAAGAAAAGGCACCCTGCCCTACCAAAGGTAAAAACAGAGCTGCAGAGACAATTGATGAAAAGGCGACAGTCCCTGCCCAGTCAGGGGCAGCACCATGTGTACAAACATAACCTCATCCTGAACCAGAAGTTTTGTCTCTTCTCACTTCCTACTTCCACGGACTCAAAAACAAATGTCCTTTTTTATGCAGTGGCCAGAGAAGTGAATCTTCAGATACAAAGGCAGATGGCTCTCCTCAACTTTTTTCATTCCTGCTCTCTGCCCTTTCCCCATCTTTGTTTCAGACCTGCTGTGCTAGATATGCTGGCGCACTGAGCCAGTCCAGACACTGCTGCTAAGTATCCTGCATCCAGATATAGTGGACAACCAGGAGTTGGTACAGTTGGGGAGTTGTGGGGTTTATACAGATATGTGCAACAAGTAAACAAAGGTCAAAACCGAGGATCATTCCTAGCACTTCTGCAGTGATTGTGATGGAATATGAAGCAATGCAGAAACATTTGAGCACAAACACAGACAGGTCACTACTTGTCACATTCATACAAACCAGTACAAAGCTTTGTAACACACATTTTGAAATAAACTCTAATGTTCCTAAACTTCTTTAGCTTAGTATGTCAGTGAAAAGAATATGCTTGGGTTTTCTCCATATTAAATAAGCCCCAGCCTTTATTCCAGTTCCTCAATATTTTTGTTTAATCTTCATTTTTGTATCTGGGCCTTCAGAATGTCTCAACATTTCATACATTCAGTAACCTTTTGTCTGATTTTATTTTTGTATCAAATCCTCAACATCAAGCATCTGAATTTCCAAGACATATAACTGTCAGAACACTTCAATTCAGTTTAGCTGAAGGAAAACTGACACTTCAGTTCTTAGACAAGTACTACTGAATTATTCCCAACTATAATGAACTTGATTTGAAACATAAAAATACTTTTACTTGTTCGTGTTGTCTAAAATACATGTAGAAGAAACAGCAATTTATTATTCATACTGCTGAATTCTTACACAAATACATACATCAACCTTTCTATCTCATTCCACATTGCCTCCTTTGATCTGAACTGTCTTAATAACTGTAATGTTAACCTTAAAAGTATTTGTTCCAAAGAGAGCAATGCTCAAAATGTATGTAGATTTAGTCTGAGGAGCACACAGACCTTTCTTCAGAAAAGCCATATTAAGTTAACAGAAGACAAGGGAATATACCTTAAATTTACTTTGTCTACAACATGTTTACATTTTAAAGGTGTATCTTTTAATTTGGAATAAAGAGTCTTCCTGCTAAATATATGAAATTTCACCAGAAGAGCCACATACAAAGCTCCTTCCACTGAAATACAAGAATTAAGTTTTAATTACATTGAGAAAAATGACACTGTATATATTCCTGAATGGCATACTGTACTAATAAAACTCTAAACTGTCTTATTTAGTAAGCTGGTCATTTTTCAAAACAGACCCATCTACATAATCTTTCTGCACTCTACTTCTGCTGTAATGGAAGGGTTCATCTGCATTTGTTTAACTAGATTTTAGCTACTGAGAGATGAATGCAGATTTTTATCTTGTTAAAGTTGATACAGATCGTGTAGTCTCCTTACCCACCATTTACCATTGCTTCTCCTTCAGTATAGAACAAGTTTCCAGCAAACACTGAGTAAGAAGCTACATTGGATTTCAACTGATATGTTTTCCCTGACCTTGTCCCTTTTTTGCAACTAAAACTCTAACTCCTGGTACCTGCAAACAATTCACCTTACCCAGAGGTCGTGCTCAGCGTAGTCAAAGAGAAGCCACACTTTCCTGTCAGCATGAGAAAGAAACACCTTTTGCAGAGAAATGACATTTGGATGCTTGAGCTCTCGCAGCAACTGAAAAGAAAGTAAGTCAACACAGTTACATCCACACATCCAAAGCTTTGAAAGAGCTAGAAAGATGAATAGTTCAATAGCCTTTGCTACATACTTTACAATGCAAACAACAGAAGTTCAAATCTGCAAGTCACAAAACACACCACATATTTTTAATGAAAGAACTAGTGATTAGTTTGAAATCAAAGCTGAAAGCAGGTCACAACCTCCTTAGGGGACATGCTCACTGTGTATTTCCTAAAAATTTAAGTTTGTGTAAACCTTACTATTATCTAGGATCAAGGCAACTCCACTAACAGCCAGTTGTGGCATCTGCCCTTTCCCAGAGGGTATAATCTTTGAAAAAGCCATTTGGAGTATCCAATTTTCTCCTAACTCCCAATTATCTGAAAAATCAGCATTTAGGTCTCATTCATTTAGGGCTGAATGGAGTGACTCATTTAGAGCCTGTCAAGGCAGCAGTCAACTAAACCAAGATGTGGTTTGTAAGACGGAGTCAGCACATCTGCAAGGTCACCATCACCTACCTACAGAAGTTGCTCCAACTTCCTCCCACAACATATTATACCAGTTACAGCATTCTTAGAAATCATCCGTAAAACAGCTCTCGGTTCAGGAGAAAGCAAACCCAGACACACCATTTTCTGCTGAGTTTCTGAGGGGGAATGACTCATGGTACTAGAAGCAGACACAACACTATTGAAGGGACACAGCTAGGAGCAAGAACTTCTTTCAGCACCAGTAAGCCATTAAAACAGCTCAACTGCCACAGAAGGCATAGCTTTATCCACCATCAAAAGGAAAACACTGCCAAATTACAGCACAAAACCTAAACATAGACAACAGTCTATTTGAGTACTGTGGTCACATTACAATTATTCTGTACTCACACAACTACTAAGAAAGAAATACAAACTTCATGTAAGAAAAGTACTGTCAAACATGGCTAACCATGACTAGAACTCCTCTTGCTAGCTCATTCTCACAAAAATTAGGACGCTTTTGTTAAAAGCAACAGCTAAGGGGTTTTTAGGTGCTGTTGAGACTGTAAAATGGAAATGGATATTTGCATGTTTATTTCCTTTTTGTTTCCACTTTAGATAGCCTTCCATCCCTAATCACTGAACAGCATCTTCAGGGCAGTACTTCTTGAGCAAGTGAACTTACATACCCCACAGAGATTTTATATCAAGTATGATACCAAACAGAGAGACAGAAGTTTGAGCCAACAAAGCAACATGACAAATCGATGCTGACAGTAGTAATTTTAGTACATTACTCTTAAGATCTGTAAAGAAGACATCATAGAAGAATTTTTAAAGTAGCATCTCTGAGTAGAACACTGTAAATGCCTGTAATCTCTACAGAGAACAACATCAGTAAGGGGGAAAACCCAGAAATATTTATTTGCAATTTTTTATCAATGACAGGTGGGCACCATCTGTGGAACACTGACCCCAGCTTTCAGCCACTTGCTCAGATGGGAGATGAAGAGCCAAAAAAATCCAACAAACAAACAAAATTTGTAGGAAAGAAAAAGTTTAGTAAGTTAAGGAAACAAAATTAAAAAAAAAAATAAAAATAGAAGCATTGCAAAGGTAGTCACTTTCTACAAGCAGACCAATGTCCAGACAGTCTAAGCCAAAGCTACCTCATGAAAAAGAGAAATCCTGGTCCCTGCGACCACTGTTCAGCAAAACTCTGATGGGTTATCAACACAGTTTTAGTCACAAATCCAAATGACTGCACCACATAGATGGCAATGGAAATTAACTGCATCCCAGCCAGACATACGACAGCAAAGACCACTGGAGGTAGTCAGCTGCTTAATCATGAATGACATTATAGTGTTTAAGGATACACTGTGCTAGTCCCTACAGAGTAGGGCTTTTTGTTGAATCAGTATAAATTCATGGCTTAAATTCATGCTAAACACTTAACTGTACCCAGAAGATTGCTGAACTGTCAGATCTGCAACTAAGTGTCCACATCATGTTTTAAATCATATTTCCTGTGGCCTGATGACAGACTATTATCACACATTATCACACACAGAGGCAGACACAAGTCAGAGCTCTAAAAGACAGTATAATTTTCTTCACCCTTCCCTGCCCCTTTTTAAGCCTGGCCTAGTCCTTATTCCCCAGGTAGCAGCCACCATCCACTTAAAAAACCCAATCTCTTCACATCAAACACTAGTGATTCACTTCAGAGGACACACACAAGCTGGTGTAGAGCATGACACAAAGATGAGACACTGAGTAATGCAGCAGAAGGGGTTCCTGTCTATAGAACAAGGCAATATAGACAATTCTCTTTTGTTTGTGCTCGGGGTAGTCAGCCCTGAGGACTTTGATAGTCACTTCATTATTCTTCATCTGGTACATGACAGGCTGCTGCTCTGCTTTGTTTTCAGACCCTACGTCTAGGGTAACTGTGAATGCATTTCCCACAAGCACACACATGATACAGACATGGCCAGTCACATACCTATCAACAGACACAGGAAAACTGCATCTGCTTTACAAGCACCCACATAAATGCCATTAATGCCTATGTAAAGCTTAGAACACCACAAGTGGCTTGGAACCCATCTCCTGACCTACATATCATCCATGTCCAATTTCTGGAGAATTGTGGTATTCCCAACACTTGGGCCCTCCAGATCTCATCCTGTTCTCACAATCTAATCCAGCCTCAAAGTTTGCTAGTGGGTGGGTCACAGATGGACACACAGGGGAGAGCACATTCACACAGAACAGTAAGGAACAGACACAGGACTAACTGTGGTGACTACACACAGAGCTTGGACAGACAAGTAAACATGCTTACATGAAACATGTCCTTTACACCCTCTCCTCTTTTCCAGGCTTCTTCCTCCACAAACCACCATAATCCCTTTCCTACCTTTTATCCTTCTTCTAAACGTCCTACTGAAGCTCATAGAGCCCCACCAGTCCTCTCAAATACCCAATAAAACCTCTTTCCTCCTGCAAGATCCATAGCAACCTTTTTTCCTTCTCATAACACAGAAAGCTCTGACTGATTCTCTTCAAGGGCAGATCTGAGAGGTTCCTTTTGGCCCTCACCAATACTTCAAGTGTTCAACCTTTTGCTGTCAGCAATAGCAGCTGTTATTGTTTGTGCATCTGTGTGCCCAGTTTATCATTCTTGATGGTTTCTGCCTTTGCTTTTTATGCTGAATAGCCATGAAGTACATATTCTTTCAGTCTGCTTAAAAAAATCTCAAGGGTTTGACCAAAGCTAGACAGCTACAAGCACCCCAGTGAACAGGATGGCAAACATACCAGCAAATCCATCAGAATAAGAAAATGATTGCTACAGTGATCACAAACGACCCCCGAGTCACTGTCTTCGAAAGGCTGAAATGCTCTAGGACAGCAATAAGGCAGAGAAAAAATTGTAAATGCTGTCTGCAAAAGTGCTCATGCAGATGCTAACACATCACGTGGGTTGTAAAAAGCATTTCCAGCCACCTCACTCTCCATGAAGCAGGTCTCTCTAACCCATATGCCACATGCCTTTCCTACCAGATGACCCGAATTGTGTTCAGCAGCTGACAAGAGTTCACTGAACACAAAGTAGACTGCAAGAAACACAGTTTGACATCAGTATAATGTCTGCTAACAATAAAGGCAAGTTTTGGCCAAGTGACACTGATAGCTAATTGCTTCTGCCTGTTCTCTTTGTCTCTATAGACAACAAGGAGAAAGTAGACAAAAAAATACCGATTTGGCTCTCAGTAAATTACCTCCCTTTTCATCCGCAAAGCACATGATGATTCCAATCCATTTCTACAGCCAGAAAGGCTTCCTTTAAATTAATTTGTCTGGGTGCCCCTTATAGAAGGCCAGCTGACCTTCAATGAGGCAGAAATCAGCAAATGAAAACACATTTGTTTTGACAGGAGTGCTACAACCCTGTGTCATCCCTGCCTGGTCTTGCCCTTGATTACTTAGGTATTGTTTAAGCCACAGCAAGGAAAACAGCACCCACCCCTACATGCAAGTCCTGGGCTCACGCTAAGGTCTCCCACACTTCCCCTTCAAACACAAATAATCATTCAGCAGCTACAGAGCAGCTAAAGGACAGTGTCCTAAATGGTGTATAAAGTTGTAAATTTCTTCACAAACCAGGACAAATTGGGGTAAGACAGGACATTATTAAATATTCAACAGCAGCATTAGAGTAGCCTGGCAAAATGCCACCTGACTAAGGCAAATCTTTCCACCCATAGGGACACAAACAATGACTACCTTCCACATCAAAAACAAGCTGAACTCAGCACAAGTCTTAATGAACTATCATCCTCCTCCAGCAATATCCCTACATTTCCCACACAGCTCCCCACCACTACACTTTTCATGAGCCAAGATGCTATAACTTTTCTGTCTAAGTAAGGGATTTCTAGCTTTACTGCAAATGGCATTCCACCCTCACTCTTGATGCTTGCTCCCCAGAGAATGTAACCTACTTAGCACTTAAATATCACCATGATTATTTCTGTAACTGAGCAGATTCGTTTGCTAGAGTAGCTGGCCAGGTGACTTGGCCCAGAAGGGTCCTCTGATCTCCTGTCTCAGTATGTTAGCTATTTTAGAAAAGGCAATCCTGCTCCAACACGGGGGGGTTGGACTTGGATGGTCTTTCAAGGTCCCTTCCAACCGTAACAGTCTGTGAAACTCCTAGTTCTCACTGCCTTCTTCCTACACATGCTTTGCACCACATCTCTCCCATAGCTTAGGACAGTCAGCAAGGTGGACAGGCACAGAGCCATTAGAGATATCAACCAAACCACACACTTCAGCAAAAATCACTACCATGTCATCTTGATAATTTGATGTCATAAACTCAAACCTAATCATCATCTCATGCTTCAAAAAGGCTTCTGTCAGTTCCACCAAGTGACCCAGCCACAAGCAAATACTCCATGGCCTTACAATGGAAAATGGCAGAGAAAGCAGACAATGCTTGATGCAGCAAGAAAGGAAATATTCAGTCCAAAAGACAACTGCCAAAGACTTACTCATCCTGTAACAAATACTAGTGGAACGCCTGCTACAACAGATGAGTATAAGGAGTAATGAGACATTACCTGCAATTCTATGAGCAATTCTGGCCCTTTCAAGGAAGAATAATTCCAACAGCAATAGAGCAATTAAAGCCCAAAGACAGCATCCAGGAAAGTGAGAGTAGCCTACCACACAATGGGACAGCAGCAAGCCAAGCCTATAACAGCTTGACAAAACAAAGCAAGCGTCTATTTAAAATCAAAGCAGGGGAAAAGAGCTCTTCTAAATAACTAATAACATTATCATAAGTACAAATGGGTATGAACCATGATTAATTTTGGCTCAAAGGATGAACAATGTTTATAGAGTCATTATTAGAATGAACTTTAGAATGAACTGTCTTCCAAAATTTTTCTTTTCCTTTACAAATTTAAGCTGCAGTTTGCTAAGTGTTTTACAGTGCAGTTTGCCTGCGTGCAGAAGAAGGAGCAGAATATGACAACTCCAGGTGTCATCCAATTCTACTTTCTTTTAAAAACTATAATCAGTATCTTTAGTTTCCTACCAAACACTGGAGCTCTATTCAAGTACTTTAAATCTGTTACGTAAACTAACCCCCAAATTTTACGACACAAGTTCCTAAATCTCAAGGTGGTTTAGCTGCTATCCAGTAAACTTGAGACTCATTTATTTCAATGTGAACGCCATTCTACATGTTGATGTTCTCATGAGTCATGTATTCCACGGTATTAAAAAAGAGCAAAATACCTGCAGAAAATACATGCTGTTTTCCTTTCAAAGCCATTCAAATAAAAGCTTAAAGGCAATGTAACAGTTATAATACTGTTCACTCGGATTTATTATGAAGCTGACAATACAGTTCTGAACCTCCAATTCTCCAGACATAAAACTGTGTGAAATTGTTGCTTTATTTTATTCTTGCATATATTTCTCAAGTCCTAAATGTTGCAAGGAAGCAGCCTGACAACAAAAAAAGTCAAGAGAAAAAAGTGCACAGTTCTGATTTTAGCTTCTGTGCTTTTCAAATCAAATCAGTCTTATGTGATCACACATACAAATCAGTAGCTATAACTATCTCTGATGTCCAAACACGTTCAAAGTATTAGTAGAGGTGTTTATTGAAGGTTCTGTGAAAGAAAGAAGATCAATGAAGAATCCATGAGATAGCACTGCATGCTAAGCTTGGTAAAACTCCGCTGTTTCCAGAAAACATTATGACTCCCAAGGACTCTAATTTCTAACATTTAATCAGTACCTTCGTCTTTCACAGAATTAAAAAAAAAATTACCCTCCCTTTATACACAATCTATCCAGAACACTGTAGCCTTGTAACGCAGCCTGATAAAAATACTGATCAGTTACAACTGAGACTTGACATACCACACAGTTAAACATTTGAGTCATTAGACTTGCCAGTCAGTCAAATCACACATTTGTTTTCCTCAATACTGTGTCACCTTTCACCACACGGAAAGACTGCTAAGGAATCCTTAGTAGTTTTCTGACATGAAGAACTGAACTCATCTAAATTCTTTGTTTGATCTTGTGGGAGGCTGTTAACGTCAAAGGGACACAATAGCCCCCACAACCTCAGAACCTGAGAAACTAAATATTATTCCTTATTGCACAGCTGCTGTGGGATCTCTTTCAGCAAGCTCATTGGGACAGTTTTGTTCCACACCAAGGGAGGATGTTGACGATGGTGAGTCACTCTGTTTGAGCTTTTGCCTCATGGGGTCTCTCCAATGCTGCATACCACCTCATAGTCATAACCATCAGTCCAGCCCTGAAAGAGACCTCACCTCCTTCTTCCATTCCCTCCACAGGCAGAAGGGAATGAGGCCTGATTACAGTAACACACTCTTGCTGCCCAGAGCATGGAATCCTCTGCATCTGGGGAACACAGCAGTCTCCTGCACTGGTAGACTGGAAGACAACTCAGCCAAGGCCATTACTCAAAAGCAACTCCCTTCTCACCTGTGCAGGGCACAGGCCTATTGCTCTAGCTTGGTCTCTACCTCTCAACCATCTTCTAGACCAGAAGCTGAAGGTCAGAGCAACAGAGCAGTTGTGGGGGTGAGCAGGACTGCTAGAGAGTTTTCCTCTTGGGCAAGATAATCAGCTTTCAAACAGTCATTTCTCTGCTTACTTTCACACTGCCTGGGTACTGTGTGTCTGCTCCCTGCAAATGCAGTCAAGTTCCTGATGGAAGGAGAGCCCTGAACCTCCTGCCTTTGAGACTGAAATAACTATTGTCCTTTCTCTGTCAGCAGACATATGAGCATCAGGGTCTGTATTACACCCACACCATCCCTGCAGGTTCCTACCACTTCCTGTGAATTACATTAAGCACCAATGAGACCAAGGGGTGGTTCAACTCAGGTTGCTCAGACAGCAGAACAAGAAAAACATTCACTTGGTGAAGAACTCCCTCACTCTACAGCCACACCATTATTAGATCTAGAAGAACAAGGCAACATCACCTTTTGTGATGACAGCATGCATTTGTTATAATGGGAAAACAAAATCCTAGGAGTGCCAAAATACCTCCAAAAGCCTGAAGAGCTTTGCTATCAGCCCCAGCAGACTCAAGGATGTTCTTGCTGGTATAAACCAGCTATGGTATTGGAAGGATACAGCCAGAGTATAGATAGCATCATCCATCTCTACTTTGTCCTATTCAGCAGTTCCATTAGAATGTCTGCCACCCTATCTAGCACTTTATCGTCAGAACCAAGCCAAAAATCTAACACTATTGCATTACTATGTGGTGGTTTTACAAAGCAGGCTCTTCAGGATCAAGCAAACCACACACTAAGAAAAACAAAATGCTACATGGAAGACCCGCAAAAAGTAACAAAGCAAAACAGCAACCACTACAGAGAAACAATCCAAACAACTTCTTACTAAGAAGCACAAATATTGAAGCATTTGCAAACCTGATAAAACTGGATGAAAAACACTAATCAAGGAAAGCATGAGAAAGTAAATTATTTTAAAGCCTGAAGTTCCTATATAGTAAGCTGCCCAACCCAAAATCCCAAAGCTCTAATTTGAAGCCTGGTTAACTATGCCAGATTTCTACAATCTTGAAGAATTACCCTGCTTTGCAAACTGTGAAATAGCATTTGCTGCATTATTCCAGGTAGAGACACTTTAATTACTTCCTTCTTTGTGATCAAATTGGAAAAGAAGGAATTGTTTGTTTGGGCTTGTATGTTTTGTGTACTTGTATATAAATCTCATCCTTCTATCCCTCTACTCTTTCACCTAATAGAAATCCACCTCCTGATGTAATAACTGCACAAACTTTAGTGTCTGCTTAAATCCCCAGAAGTGATTGTGCACATCACAAAAAAGGTATCTGGAATTCCAAGCAGCACATACAGCAGACAACCACAAAAGCTGAACAGCTCTTGTTCAGTTTTTTTAACTGAACAGCTTAACAGTTCAGTTAAGGGTCTGGAAATGGCAGGAATCACAAATATTGACCACAGTGGAGAAACTGGGGAAAAATAATGAAGAATATAATATTATAACTATCTTGATATTGAAGATACTGATTCAATGAGCATAATTGGTACAGTAACTGTTAATTGCATCAATTAAACAAATTGCTCACATAAAAACGTTAAAAAAAATCCCTCTTATTTCAACACAATAAGTGACTAGCTAGGCTCTTGAACCTGGGTTGTGGGACTAATTTCTCATGCTGCAGGAAGGACTGAAGCATAAGAAGTCTTTATATACATATACAGGTTGAGCTCATCCCATAACTCAAACAGTCATTTGGGCTTGTCTCTCTGACTTGGTTCAATTGAGGTGTTTCAATTATTTTTCTGAATATCTGACACTGTTATTCAGCTCTGATGGCTGCACAAAACACATCATAGACACAAGTTCCTCAAGAGGCCAAAACTTAATTTAGTCACCAAGAACAAAAGCTATTGTAGAATTGTAAGAACAGGGGAGATATTAATTTCTATCAAATGGCATTCTTCCCAACTAGTCACAGATTAAAATACACAGCTCTGAGCTCTCTAAACAAACTGAAACAGGTATACTCCACATGCAAATCAAGTTAGCCCAGTTACTCTTAATACCACCAGGTTCACAAAATGCAGTAATTGGGGTAGTACATAACACACTGTAACAAAGTCTGGCACTCAGCTTTAAGTAAAACAATTCATTAGTTAGATGTACAGATGACACTGTAGAGTCTAACACTGCTGAGCTGCCTTGTATCCAATAATAAGAAGAAACAGGTGTAAGCCGGAACACAGGTTCCACATACTTAGGAGAAGAAACGTCTGTGATGCTGACAGAGCACTGGAACAAGCTGCTTAGAGAGGCTGTAGTTTCCTTCTCTGGAGATGCTTAAAAGCCACCTAGATATGTTCCTGTGCAACTAGATCTGGGGGGATCCTGCTCTGGCAGGGGGGCTGGACTGGACAATCTTTCAAGGTCCCTTCCAATCCCTAACATTCAGTGATTCTGTGTGTGTGACGAATTCAGCAGCATTTTTAGATACATGCTATACACAATCACATAATAATCAATATAAACAGTACGACTATTATCTTCAATTTGATCCAACTTTATATGAGGTTCCTTTTTTCTTTTTTTGTTAAATGATAGAGTGGGGGAAATCTATGTCACAGAATTAATATGAAAAACATTTTTGGGATCAAAAAAAATATTCTTCTGTTAATTCAAAACAGCAACATGAAAAAAAAACCTCTAAGTGCGAGCATCAAACCTTAGATGTCCACTATGAGTAACTAATTCAACTGTAGGAAAATTTAACCATGGCATCAGCAGTTACATAAGCGCTGAAGCACATCTGGAAGCAAAGTCAACAACAGCTCACGAAATGCTGCTTCAGGTTACTCTTTCTATCCCATGCCTGTTCTTGGGCTCCAGTCTTTGCCCTCTAAGACTGATTTGTTGGTATCTTTGGCATCTTCAGTATGTTCCCCTCCTTCCCCCACGCAGTTCCTGCACTGTACTGCTGTTCTTTTCAAAGGGCACGTGCTGCAGCACCCCAGTGCAAGGAGAAAGTCTTGCTGCTTCTTTCTTGGATGGATCCTGTTGCCCAAGAACACACAACACTCAAGCCATACAGCAAGGCCAAATTCTTCTCAAATGTCAACTAAATTAGCGATTCTCTCAGAGAAAAACTGAGTTCGGGTCATAGTTACAACAAATACACCTCCCCAACTCCAATCAAGCATCTCCTGACACATTCAAGAAAATTCAACTTTTCAAAAACTCTTCAGATCAATCAGTATAAAAAGGCAAACAAAAAAATTTCCCAAGTCCCTCTGAAACAGCAGCTGACATGTCCCAAAAAGCATTCAGCCCGAAGGAATCACAGTACGTACTTTCTTCCAAAACAGTAAAAATAAGCAAAATTTAGGATCCTGTTTTCAGCTCCTTTAGTTCAGAGTAGATGTCTATGACAGCAGGGAGGCTCAGCTTTCATTGACAGACACAAAGAGCTTCTGACAAATACTCTTTGCACTTCACATTTTTCACCTCACTCAGTTCAAGGACTAGTATTTTTGAAATGACAAAGTAGGGAAGCCTACATTTCACTTAAAATTACATTAGCACAGCTATAGCTTCACATTCTTGAAAAATATGGAATGAAAGTAAATATTTGCTTCCCTACACACCCCTAAGTTACATGCATTTCCTTTTAGAAAGCAATTTCAGTTTGAAGCACTTAAAGAAAAATAAATCTAAGCAGCAGTATAACATACCATGTAACAAGTTAAACTTCAGAATACCAGTTTTACCAGTATATTCTTTGCAAGCTTATCACAAGCTCATACTGGACCACTTTATTCATCAGTTTCTAAAAATATGGATTATACAACTATAATCCTGAATATTAAATTTTTTTAAGGTTATTCATGTGTCAATTACAGCCTTCAAGGCTAAAACAATGCCAGTTTAGTTTGAAGTCTTCACTTGAATAGAAGCTAACATTTTTTAATCATTGAGCCAATAAGAACAAAGAAGTAGTAATGTGAAAGTAAAATCAAATATGTAATTTATGCCACTTGCTTCAGTCATGTTTTTAAACTGATGCATTTAATTATGCCCTGAAGCTTGCAGTAAATTGTAACTTTAAGATACTGACACTTTCAGGAAGATAACAACAGGTGCACAAAATCTTCCATAACACTTATTTTATACCTTAGGATAAAAATATAACACCCATAGTAGAATAAAATGATTCAGCAAACAAAAATCACCATGCACTTGAATCAATATTTTTACTGTCTGTTTGCTAGTAGAAAGAACTAATGTTACTTACTGCTATTTCTCTGCATGCAGACATAGAAATTCCAGTACCTTCTATCTGCTTTAAAGCATAATCTTTATCATCTTTCCTGTGAAAGAAGAAAAGAAATGGTTTTTAAAGTGCATCATGAATTCAAAGCAAGGTCTCTTCATTACCATTTAGGGAATAGTTTCTAATTACTACAAATCCTGCATCTTACTATGTTTTGATTCTTTACTAGTTTCATATCTCAGTAACCCTCTGAGCTGTAAGCTAAGCACAACACAATAAAGCTAAGATACAAATTTGCTCCTACTACATAATCAACTTCTTTAAATGCCATGATCGACATTTCTTCCATTCCTTCATTCCTTTATTAGGAGGAAAACAAAGCAAACATTTAGTGCGTATTAGAAGCAAGCCTAGTTAGGGTTAAGTCTTCCATAAACATTTTACTAGGGACATACTAAGTCTACCTTATATTTTAATGAATCCTTGAGTAGCCCAGACACAACATCATAGTAACATCTTTTTTCTCTAGGTCACAAAATGTGCCCTAAGTTTTTGTTCCTACCAAACTAGTAAAACTCTCCAAGCTTAATTAAAAACCCCAAAACTACAAGGTAATCCATGCAATTTAAAGCAGCCAGCAAAATGTTTATACAGATTTAAAGATATGTAACACTTAAAACACCAACTATTCACACTTTTAATCAGGATGAACTTCAAAATAATTTTATTTTAAATGCAATTCTATCAGTAACTGCAACTACCAAAACCAAAATGAAGATAAACACTGCAGCTAAAGAAGGCACTGAGTTCTCACCCATCCTTAGCCTCAAAGAGGCTGAGTGCTTGCCCTACTCACTTGTGGACTAGCATCCACAGCACTCCTAGTGGATATGGCACCTAACTGGTTTGCCTTCAGTATCTGTAGCACTCATATCGCCCCAAATCTCCAGGTTATTAATTAATATTTATTAATTTTTAATGAATTCAGCTTTAACAGCTGTTAAGAGCCACCCTGGAAAAAATGAAACTCAAACATCCTAAAGGCAAATTCAACAAAATGGAAGTTAGGCATTTAAAATGTATGCCCTTGTCTCCTCCAGCACTAAATACTTGCAAGGCTTTGAATTGCTTTATTCCTACCTGAAACACACTTGCCTCTATTCATCACTGCCTATTTAATCCCTCAAATTATCAGATCTTATCCAACAGATTTTTCATGGGGTTCAAAAACACTGTAGCAATCATCTTCCAAAATACATAGAAAAAGTGAGAGATTAATGGAAAAAATGTGAACACAGTTAATGAGGAGAAAGAATAAAACAGCGAGTGGGCGAGAGCAGATTTCAGTAAGCAGGCAATTATACGGATTCAGCAGATAAAAGAGAAAAGACACAGGATCTGACATAAACAAGAAAAAAAAAACAGCAGGGAAGACGACAACAGAAGGCATTAAAAAATCTTCCATATAATAAAAACCCCTAAAATTCCCAGCCAGGAAGAGCCAACGCCAAACACGAACACAAACTTGCAGGGCCAAAACAAGGTGTGAGAAAGAAAATTCCCTCTCTCGCCTCAGAGGAAAATATGTTGCACAAAGCCCAAATTCAAGAAACCATTATGGTGTTAAGTATTGTAATTAAACCGTGCTAGTCATGATGACAGTATGGCAAGCATCAGAACTAAAAATGTATTTCAAACCCAACTGCACATATTTATGGCAGATAAGGGAGTAACAGACTACTCCATGAGAAGCTACGGTACGTAAGTAACATCAACCTGCTTTCCCGCACTTGCTGCTGGCAGAAAATTCTATATTATCCCCACCTGTCTTAGCTAGCAAATCGCTCATGGCTGTTACTGGACTTTGTCATGTGTGCTCATCTACTTTGGAGATATCCCAGTTTCATGAGAAGCCCTAACACCAACTTTGCTCTGCCCATATGGAAATCCTGGACTTTGGAGAATTTACCACTTGCTCATTTGCACTGCCTGGGCACCACATGCAGTAACTCAGAGCAAATGGCCCAGATGTTCTGTCCTCAACATGCCCTAGCACTTTAGAGGAAGCTTAAGCATGGCAAAAATAAATGAAAGTGCCAATTAAGGGAAAAGCACATTGTAACACTACATTAGTCTCCTCCAGAAGCTGCAAACTATAACCAAAGACCTCCAAGATTTAAATTAATTTGTACATACAAAACTGACAGACAAAGTAACAAACCAACTCTTTGACATCCATCCACACCGAGGCTGGCAACACAACATGGTTATCCATTATACAAGCTGCATTTTCATTAACAGAAATAAGAAAATCCTACTTCTGCCTTTGAGCCAAGAGAGAATTAATCAAGTTTAGTATAATTCCTTGTGAGCAAGGAAACTGAGGAATAACTTGAAATTAGTGATAAAATTGAGAGACGCATTACAAAGCCAAAAGTAATGCCGAGCAGTGACCAAGCCTACATCACACACTTCCAAAAACAAAGCAACAAAATTGCCCACTCAACAGCTTGTATTTTTAGGATACAGTAAGACTCAAAGCATAATTCAACTGAATTTCTTATTACTAGCAGAGATCACGATATCACAGTAATGATGAGGCTGGAAAAGACCTCAAAGATCATCCAGTCCAACCTAAAACCAACCAAGTAAACCTAACATCTAACACCTAAATCATGCCACTCAGCACCTCATCCAGCCTAACTTTGAACATCTGCAGAGACGGTGACTCGACCACCTCAGTGGGAAGCCCATTCCAAAATCTGATCACTCTTTCAGTGAAAAACCTCTTCCTAATGTCAAATCTAAACCTCCCACGATGGAGCTTAAGACTGTGACCCTTTGTTCTGTCTCCAGTGTCCAGGGAGAAGAGACCGACCTCTGCCTGACCATAACCACCTTTCAGGTAGTTANTCTCTTGGCCGCCTGGGCACATTGTTGACTCATGCTAAGTTTACTGTCCACCAATACCCCCAAATCTCTTTCTGCCCGAGTACTCTCTAAGAACTCCATTCCCAGCCTATAGTTCTGTCTGGGGTTGTTATAACCAAAATGCACAATCCAACACTTAGACTTGTTGAAACACATCCTATTAAGCGTTTGCCCATCTCTCCAGTCTGTCCGAGCCCCTCTGCATTGTGAGAACCTGTCCACTTTCTCTGCTGCTTTGGAATGGAAAAAAAAAAAAAAAAAAATCAAGTAACTCCAGCAGCTGTTCCATCTAGCAGCAGCCCTCAAAAGACTGGTCAATCCGCGAACTTGTTTTCACACTAATATATTCATGCTCTCCTGCACTTAAGTAGGTCGGCACCTTCAATACACTAATACTCTCCACCAGTAATAGCCAGTTATGACAGCAGTAGAGTAAGAAAACTCACTTCACAAATAACTGCTGGAAATAGTGCTTAAGTTTATCATTTGTCATGCAAGAACCACATAACCCCATGCAAAAATGTCACTTCCTCACAGAGACAACATTAACACCAGAGGCACTAACTTGAAAAAAGCTGATAGCTGCAACATCACTTCCTGAAGAGTTCAATTACAAGAAAAAATAATCATACATACAAAGTCACCATAAAAGAGCATCACTACCTACTTTTGTTCTGACAGCTTGAGTAAATTGAGAACAAAAATGCCATATTTAAGAGAATTAAGCTACTATTATAATGCTCCTTCCAAAACTTGAAATACACCACAACCATAAGCATTTAGTCTATCTAACAGAACAACAAAAAAAGAGTAGGAACAGATGCCTGCTGAATGCTAGCACATTGCAAAGCTGCAGTATTAAAATGCCTGTCATTTCCACCCCTTATTTAGAAGGATGCTTTAAGGGTATATTCAGCAAAAGAAAAAGAATTGGAAGAAAATATCCTATGCATGGAGAAAAAGGAGTCTTATTCCATAAAAAGCAGTTTTAAAAAGCATTTTTTTGTTATTTAATCTTACATACACATTTAATAGAAATGGAATATAAGTTTCAGGTCACTACATCAACTTAAAATTCACTTGATCAGTAAAAACAGCAAAATATAGTACTAAAGTCCTGGTCAGTGGCATTCATTCTAAATCTGCATTACAGTTTTAAAATTATTTCAAATACAAAATTAATTAGTAACAATTGAAAAATAGTTTTGTCTTCACAAACAAGGAAAAGTTAAACTTGAGTCCAGTTAAATAGTTGGGGGAAACAGGCTTCACACTCTTAGAACTATCATAGGGAACTATAAAAGCAGCATCTCTTCTACAGAAACCCCCAAGGAATCTGTTAATTATTTACAGTTCTTATTCCCTAAAGAATACAAAAAAGATGGTAATTAATAGATAAGCTTACGAATAATACTTAGGGTGCTTTCAGTTTTTTTAAACTCTGAATAATGAGAGTTTCATTAACATCAATAGCAGTCAAAGTAACACCCTGAGTAAGCACAACTTCACACTACAGTTGGAGTGACTCAGCCTCATAGTACAAATTTGAAGTGTACTGAAAGCATTAAATAGGTTTTCATTTCACTAGCCAAAAAGGAATTTGTGCTGTAGAGCATCTTGGCTTTGAACAACTTACATAAAAAAATTGTCAAGTAACTCCGAGTCCTAATCTGCACAAAGAACAGCAGATCTTCACTATTAACAGCAAAATACAGACAGGAGCTGTCACACATGCTACAAAGCCAGGCAAGGAAAGAAATACTAAATGCTTATTACCTAGCAGCATGTCATGCAAGGTAATAGGTGAACTGCAGGTTTTATTATGTAGTACCAGAATGGTGTTCAAAGATTTAACCTACAAGCAAACAGAAAGCTAACAAGGACTTAAACTCTGTCACTCCAGTTAGCTTTCTTTGTTCCTCCTTCACTGTATGTTAAAATTCAATAAACACCACAAACACACAGACACTGCACATAATAGATCTGAGACCAACAGAACAACATAAGAAAATAAATAATACAAAAATAAAACAGATGACAGCAACTTAAAACACACCACTGCATCATCCTCTGCCACAGCAATGTTACTTTTGGTTTTGTTTATAAATCACATTTCATAAGTACACTAAAAATCACCCCAGTCACACATGAAATGCAGTGAATTCTACTGGAATAAGTAGTAATTTAGTTCTTCAGAAGCATGTGAACACATAAATGCAATTTTGAAGCTGAAAGATATCAAGCGTTGATACAAACCACTAATGTTGTGCACACAGCAAACAAATATACACCAAAACAATGCACTGTCTTATGAGGAGTGGACAAGGGAGTTGGAGCTTTTCAGCCTGAAGAAAAGGAGGCTGAGGAGACCTTTTTGCTGTCTACAACTACCTGAAAGGCAAGTGTAGAGAGGCAGGAGTTAGTCTCTCCTCACAAATAACAAGGGATAGGACAAGAAGAAATGACCTCATATTGCACCAGGGGAAGCTTAACATTTAAGTTAGACATTAGGAAAAACTTCCCTGAAAAGGTTGTCAATCATTGGACCATGCTGCCCAGGAAGGTGGCTGAATCAACATCCCTGCACATGCTTAAAAGTAGTCTAGATATGAAGCTTAAGGACATAATTTAGTGGTGAGCTTGGTGGAGTTGGGTTAATGGTTGGACTTGATCTTGAAAGTCTTTTCAAACTTAAATGGTCCTACGATTCCAGAAAGTGCAGCAAGGTAAGCACAGCTTGATATCCATTCCAATTATGACTTGGAAAAATAGAATTTGCTTCCTCTTCCAATGATCACATCCATTGCACCAAGTAGTCATGTAAAAATAATGTATTTATAACAGAGTTCTATTTATTTTTGCATTTTACACCTATTACTCAGAGACCCAGAAAACAGGTGTGGTAGAGAGTCAAGTGACAAAGAATACAAAAGAGGCTGAGGGACTCAATTGGTATTGATTGTCAAAACACAGGTTACTAGGAACAGCTGGCAAGGATTTTCCAACAATGAGTTGTGCCCTATCAACCTGATTGTCCTAAAAATGAGAGAACTAGCTCTATGGACAATGGAAATACACTGGATTTTACCTTGGCCTTAGCAAAGCTTGTCACACTTGATCTCGTAGTATACTTACAGCCAGATTAGACAGCTGGGACAGCTGAACCACAGAACAGATGAAAAATCAATTGGACTGCCAGACTTAATTGGTTGTAATCAATGGTACAAATCCAACAGGCTGCCAGTTACTAGTGCATCCCTAGGGGGGCAGATACCAGGACGGACACAGCAAGATGGAAGATGTCCTGAGTAAATGCAGGGATGATGGTAACTGGAGACAATGTGTGACACAGAGGAACTGAGCCACCATTTGGGCACATGTAAGACAAGACAAACAGGCAGACAGTCAACAACCTCAGCAGGTTTTAAGACAAGTGCAAAGACCTATACCTAGTTTGTAATAACTCCATCCAACTGGACACACAGATGAGCCAGCCAAAAGTTGCTTTACAGAGCAAGACCTGGGGTTGCTAGTATGCAAGGTGAACACAATAAAAGTGTGACCCTGTGACTAAGGCAGTCAGCAAAATCCTGGGCTAGATTAGCAAGAGCATACCCAGCAAGTGGAAAGAGGTGGCTATTTCTCTATAATTAACACTCTACTACGTCTGGGAGCTCCATAGGCTTTCCAGTACAATGAAGTTGCTGACATACTCAGCTTGTCTAGCAGAGCAATAGGAGTCTGAAGTATATTACAAGTAAGCACAGGCTGAGAGAGAAAGATGGGTCTGCTCAGCCATCAGAGAGGGATCCAACTGCTGCCTTCATTTATCTAATGGGGGATGCAGGGAAGCAGTCACTCTTCTTAGAGGTGCCCAGAAAACTGATGAGAGGTAGCATCCACAAGTGGACAAAAGAAAAATTCTAATCAGATAGTAAAAAAAAACCATGCTAGTTAACAAGTAGATTTGACAGTGTTCTCAGATACTGAAAGCTCAGATGAGTAGACCCTAAGCACTCTGAGCTCACTGATTCCACTTTAAGTGGAAGACTGGAACAGTTGCCTTCTAGAGAGACCCCCTGCTAGCCCACATTATTCTGTGAAACTGTAAAAAAATCTGCACTATGGAATACTAATCAATCTTTTTTTAGTATTTAAAAGTTTGCTCTTGTACTTGCAACATACTCAGTTGTAGCTGCCTCAAAAAAGGAAGTAATTCTATGGCTCACTTCACTAATGAAACTTACAGGTACCACTACTTTTAAGCAGTATAAGCAGAGACACAAAGGTTACATTTTTTGTGAGAAAGACAAATCTTTACAATTTCATTTTTTCCTCAAGAGTATAAATACTGGTGTCTGAACCAACAGATAATCTACAGTTGTCTGTACAGGTATCCACTTAGATGCTTTACAAGTCAAGAATAAATTAGGGTAACAGAGCACTGGAACAGGCTACCCAGAGAGGCTCGAGCCTGCTTCTCCAAACACATTCAAAACCCACCTGGCCATGTTCCCATGTCATCATCTCTATGTGATCCTGCTGTAGCAGTGGGGTTGGATCTTCTAAAGGTCCCTTCCAACCTCTGTAATAAATTTATTCTCCCTACTGGATTTCAGTGGCTGTCATGTAAACGCAACAAAATTCCAGTGTGCTTAGACACAGAAAACCACAGAAACCTAACAAAATCCTTTAGTCCCTAAGAGAAGTTAACTTGCATCCCCCAAAGAATACTGCATCTTGACAAGATCAGTCAATACCCTAGAAGAGGACACTAGAGTGCTATACTGGTTTAAGCTGGGATAGAGACATTTAAGGTCAGGCTTGATGGGGCTCTGGGCAATCTGTTCCAGCTAGAGATGTCCCTGCTTGTTGTAGGGGGGCTGGACTAGAGACCTTTGGATGTTCCTTCTAATCCAATACATTCTATGGCCTTGACAGAAGGCTGCAAGTAACTGCTATACCCACTGCAGAAAAAGTCATCATAGCTAAAGTAGTAGACTTTTTCAAAATATGACAGTAATATAAACTAAAATGAGGTTCTTCACTTAGAGCTGCTTGTGGGTCACTCTGAAGCGATCTGAGCTTTTACTGATACTCTATGCATTATAAGAATTTCAAAAATGACATGATTCTAAAAATACTTAATTTTCCAAGGGCCTCTTGTTGTGAGTTTTATTAGCAAACGATTCTTTTATATTCGCTAAAACAACTTGGATAGAGCAAGACCAGAAGACAAACATTAGCTCTAATTACTGCTTCTTTGACTGAACTTTTTTTAAAAAACAGGGTAACATGCATTAAACATATAGATATGTTAAGATAGTTTATAGAGAAGATACTCTTAACCTATCTGCTACACAAATAATCACAACTATTTTTAAAAATTCAGATTTATTCAAGCCCAGAGTATTTGTTTTATTTACAAGCGGCTTAAAGCTTATCCCATCAGAGAGTCTAACTAGTGCCTTTCACTGAATAAATACGTCAAAAATCAGATAAAAAACCAGATTCTGTCATGAAAGCCTCTTACAAATCTTACGAATTAGTAAGCGAGAAAGGATCATGAATAATGCAACCCGGTCAGAAAAACCAGGAGTTCAAGCTATTTCATCAAGGATTTCAGCTAAACAGAGCACTTCACAACTACTTTTGTCTCCTGTAAAAAGTTACCTATGAAGACTTCCCAGAAAGAGGTGATGACAAAAAAAAAAAAAAGAGTTGGCACTAGTTAATCTGCAGATAAGGAGAAACAGAGTTGTGTTTGCCACTAGAAGCAGCACCTCGCACTGATTCTAACACGGCTAACACCATTAGGTACAGTTACCAGCTTTACAGTTTCACACACTTGGATCAGGGCTTAGTCACAAAAGGTAAACTTCAGACCATTTCCTCTACTTCTACAGTAACAAGTGTTCTCTACTTCTTGTCTAAAGTCAAGCATGAGGTTTGCATGGCAAATAAGAATAAAATCTTGGAAGCATGTTTTAAAATAAAAACAAAAAAAACTATTCATTGAGAGTCTTCATCTGGAGTTGGATGGGGAGCCTGAAAATAACATGACAGGGTTGCCATACCAGATCTTAGCACAGATCCAAGACAAGAGGCTGCATTGGTACACAGATTTCCAGGTGACCTGAAGCAGTGGCTGGAGAAAGCAAGCAGCAAGCATGGCCCCCTCTCTCTCCAAACACCTCAGGAGACATGCTGGGCTAGGCCCACACAACAGCAGCACAACCTCCAAGGAGCAACCTATCTTCTCCAATGGGCACAATTCTATGGGCATGCCTGGGTGTCAAGAAGATGAAGTCAGATTCTTCAGTGCTACCTAGTGACATGACAAGGTGCAACAGGCACAAAGAACAACACAGGAACTTCCACCTAAGAAAAGCTTTACTTTGAGGGTGGCAGAGCACTGGAACAGGCTGCCTAGAGACATTGCACAGTCTCATTCCCTGGAGATATTAAAACCCATCTGAATGTGAACCCATCTAGGTAAACATGCTTTAGCAGGACATGTTTAGCAGACAATCTCCAGAGATCCCTTCCAACCCCTACTGATCTCTGATTTTCACAGGTGTTAAGTGCAGGGGTCTCAAATTATATCGATGTGTAACCATTATGAGGAAACCATGCCACATCTCATCTGGTTTCACAAGCAAAATGCAACAAGATTAAAAGTACTGTAAGAAAATACAAGAACTGCCTCTTTTATCTCGCGTTCCTTTTCCTTTGTGTTCAAACAACTACAAGTGAACACCACAGTGGAAATTCAGAACCTCTGATTTTTATGTCAACTGAAGACAAAGCAACAGTGTGTCAGCGGGAAAGCACTGCTATATGCTTGCCCTAGTCTTGCCTCACTTACTAAAGGCCTGCTAGAGTTAGCTGTCAAACACAGCTGATGGACCTTTCATATGAAGCAGAGCAACCACTCCTATTAATAAACACAGTCCTTATTTTATACAGACATGCAGTAGATTACAGTTACAGCAATCCAAGTGACAATCCATGCACTGCATAATCACACTAAGTTTTGATGAGCCTCAGGAATTGTTTGCCTAGTCACATCATTAAATTTAAATGAACCCCAAAACTCAGAAGTTGACAGAAACTTCATACCTTTTTAATTTTCCTGCTCTCTTTATCTTTTTCTTCCAGAGGTAATAAAAACATTATCTTAATGGTAAGCAGTATTTATTGTCAAATTTGTAAATAATTTCAGTGAACTAAAATTGCATTTAAAAAGGGATTAGTAGAAAGGTCATATTTACATGCAAATGCTAAATAACGTAGCAGAAAAAAAAACCCTAAAAGACTTGCTCAGTAAGTTAACATTTCAACAGATTTACATAGATAGGGAGTTCCCCCACCTTGTAGAGGTTTGTACGTGATTCAAAACATTCAGAACCAGGATAAAAAAAAAAGACTGTGCTCTTTGTTGGCATTAGTTCCCCCCACCATGAAACAAACTTTACCCTGAAGAGTAATGCTTCAACATAACCAAGTCTTGATAACACTAGTATAGATTTTTAGATAGTGTGTTTCAAGACAAAAAAAGCCCACAACAAAAAACCCTCTACAAAAGGACAGGGTATAAGGAGCAGTTTGCAACTGAAGCACGCTTCTCTTTGGACTTGCATCTAAAATTTTCAAGATGTCACACAAAAATGAAGAACCATATTAGACACCAAAATGCTAACACAAAGAAATTATTACAAGGGAAGATGCACTAACAGAACTGAATTTATTACAAGTCTAACAGAAACATCCACATTTTTTCTATCCCCAAAAGACATGGCACTCTTACCAGAGAGCAAGGCTTGTGCTGAGAACATTTTCTACTTCAAAACAAATCTTTCAGTAATCAGACCTTTTCATGGCTAAAGAAAAGGTCATTTCCACAGCTGGAAGAGAAAACCATCAACAGCAAGCTCAAAAACATTGGGGCTTATGAAACAGGTGATAGTATGTGGTGAACAGCAATTACTTATTCACTTTTACTACTTTTGTTCTTTGATTTCTTTCTAAATGAACACCTCCCATTTGAACAAGAAGTTCAAAGTAAATTTCATGATACACTGTACATGCAGTTCTACTGATCTAAGAATTTGCTGCTGTCAAAAGAAAAGTCTTTACTTGACATCTCTGCCTTGCTGTTCCCAGCCAGCAAGTCCTTCCCCTTACACCATCTCTGATCTGTGCCACACTCCTTCCATGAAATGACTCACCTCCTGCATTCAGCAAAATGTTACACACTTGTCTCCTGGGTTAACATTATGTTACTATACAGCGGGGTATGAGCATCAAAGCCAGCACTAAAGTAACTGGGAAGACCAAAGGACAACAAAGGACTGGACAAAAGAGAACTAAAAGATGGAGGACAAAAACAAAACTCTGCTTTCGGCTGACAGTGAAACCACAGGAAATAAAGCTGGCATAATTTAAAAAAAAAAAAGAAAAATTACAAACAAGCCAACCCACCCACACACTGAGCCCTGCAACTTCAGCACAAAAGTTCCAAAAAAATAAGACCACTAGGATTTGATTAAGTGTCTCCCTTAATTGTAATTCGACAGTACAAGAATAGTAGTTGATGGGCAACAATCACCTGCTCCAGGTTGCTTTATTATAGGACATGACAGTGTTACCACTACTTTCATACAGAAGAAATACAAGAAGTATCTACACAAATTCCCTATAAATCTTATCCTTTATGTATTACATTTGTACTTTCCACCTTATATTACACTGCTCTAAAGTTAGCTCAATATTTGTACTTCACAATCCAGAAGCTACATAAAGAGCACAGCATTTCAAAGCATCTCTGAAAACGTAACAGGGTTAAAGCACTAGCCTAAGCTTGAGAAACCTGCCATTCCATTAGATAATTTCTATTTTTGGTAGACTTTTCTTCAGTAGTCAAATCTGTGAAATTATTTGATTTACAGGTAGGAAACAATATACCTGCTGCTTGAGTAAAAACTTCTTTGTTTTCAAGTCAGAAATTTGCCTAGTGGTCACAAACATACTACTGTTGGAGCTCAGGTTCACAGACTGCATCTCCTACTTCGATAGTCCTGCATGGATTATCTTCATAAATTACCTTCTTAATGACACTCAGGATTTAAGAGACTCCCTGTCCTCTCTCTCACAGATCAGAGAGTCCTCATCTATGGGAACAATGAAAAGTTTTCAATACAGACATTGCACCATCCACATTTCTGAGTATCTTTGTTGGCCCTCCTTACATCTATTATACCCTGCGTGGGATGAAGGGATTAGAAGCACCTATAGCACTGAAAATAGTATTTACAGCTACAATGGCAATGTATTTTGAGCTCTACTCTATTGCTAGTAAGTGCTGCGATTCACTCTGCTTTTTACATGCCCTGAGCCATTCCTTTAACAAAACTGCCATTATAAACTTCAAAATATTTTCCTTAACTAATAACAACTTCAGAGGTTACCTTTGTGGGAGTAAAGAAAGGATCATTTTCCCATACACATCACTTCCAACCATGAGTAGGATACAGTTTTGGAGAAGGACTTCATGATATTGAGGGCAAACCTTCACAATCAGTTCTTGCCTTCACTATCCCAAGTAGCACTCGTCAGCAAAGCTATTTCTCAACAATCTACCATTTCCAAACAAAACTTCTGAGCAGCTCAGATTTCCCAGAGTAGTTTACCACTAATGATCTCTCACCATTAACTTTAACTCTCACCATTAACTTCTTTATTCAGAAAATAACCATCTCTAAATTCAGACTAAATCTTTGGTAGGGAACCTTAGAGAATCCTTTCAAAAATGTAGACAGATTATAACATGCAGGTTAAGGCAACACTTGATAACTCTGTCAAATGGTTTAATAAACTTAGGTGTTGAACATGTTTTGTAAGGCTGTTGTCTCTTCACTTTTCATGTGTTCACTATCTCTGCTTTTGGTTGGGCTTACTAATTGGTGGTTTCCACAATTGCTTTCAAAAGTCCTATTAAAAACTGATCTCACCACTGCCCCTTTACAGTCTTCTGGAGCAATTTAAATCATTTGGTTATACTTCCTGATTAGTAATTTGCTTCTTTCACTCTGGAACTCCTTTAGACTTGCAAACACTTCTCACCTTGACAACTGACTGCCCTTCATTTCAGTTTGTTCAAACAGACCATTCCCACTGCAATTTGAGACAGACTGCCCCAACACATTCCTTTGCCTCCAGTTTTCTCCTAATGCACTGAGAAAACAAAAGCTTTTCTCGTCATTTCATCTTCTCCAAACGTTCATTTTATAGGTCACTGGTGCCCTGGTTCTACAGATAGCATTGTGCTACTGATGCAACAGAGAGAGAAAAACAAAGATTAATTTCATGCCCTGCTCAAGTAGATTTTCAAGATGGGAGGAGCCGAATCTGAGGTTCTGAGGGTTTATTCAGTAGGAGGTTGTCAGGGAGGCTCTCACACTAGTTTTACACTCAGACTACCCTTAGCTTCTACTTCTGTATCCAGCATTCATAGTAAGCAATTCTTCAAAGAGCATACTCTCATTTCCTAGGGCTTCCTTTATTCTGTTTCCAATGTCAGATTGTTTTTTTTTCATTCATGGTTTTTACAGCATGTTTTAAGTGACACTCACACAGAGCCCAACAAAGGTTCAAAAATGGTTTCCAAGCAGCTTGCAACATTGCAACTTATTGGCTCTCTTTTACCTTTCAAAAGCTATCACCTCCCACCACTTTTTCACTGAAGCAAATCACTTGAAGCAAATTTCTTAACCTTGTTCAGCATCCCTCCAGAAACAAAGAACAGACCAAGTTTGTCACAGACAACCCTCAGTAAGAAGAGTTTGCTCTTTCATCCTACTGTAGGCCAAGCCCCAAGTAAATTGTCCTGTGGTGGGTGACTTGACTAGCTGTTTAACTCACTGTCCACACAGCCTCCTGACATGGCATCCATCTAAAAAAAAAAAAAAGAGACTTACAGGACATTCATTGTTGTATTTTCTGCCTCCTTATCTCAGAGGACAGGCAAACTAAGAGTTTTTTCTCCCCTTACATGTACCTGAGATTCTACCCACAGAGCTTTCAGTGTTGCAAAAGCTACTCTTTTTTTAAGTATTTTGGTGTCTGACACTCATCTGGCAGAGTTATATAAGCTTCCAGTTGAGCTTTCATTAAACTGAACCTAACAAGGGAACAGCACTGTTAGCACGTTTAATTGTGAAGGGTGGTTTTGTTCACTCCTGTTTAAAACATATTGACATTTATCCAAAAAAGGAAAAAAAAAGATAATTTGAGCACCAAACAGTTCAAGTACAAAGTTAGATAAGGTTCAAATTACACGTGGGGACAAAGCCGCTGCCATACTGCATTAATGTCCACACAGGTAGAGCTTCCTTCAGCTCCTTTTTTTATGCTTCATACCATGCACAGTAGTTTCATGAGAACAACAGCATTGATGAAACCTGACTTTCTGAGGCTTCACTATGGGATTATCCAGTGTCTGAATGCAAACTGCAATTGAAAGTACACCTGCAACTAGGGCTCTACACAGAATAAAGCTATAACTCTCTCAGAAAGCACATCTTGGCCAGAAACACAAGGTGGAATCACAGGTTTGCTGCAATTCAGATTCTTTTGTATTCGAAGCTCTCAGCTGTACATATTATTCATTCAGTAATGAATTGAGTCGTCTTTTTCAGTGAAACTCTCAAGAGTCCTTTATTCAAATGTCAACATCTTGTATGCAAGGTGTTACAAACACACAGCACACAGCTTTCCCAGAAAAGCAGGCAGATTGTTTCAGTGACCTTTAGCTGTGTTCTCCCCTGTTCACAAAACTTGTGCGTATTTTTCAAGGCTAATTTTAATTTTGGATGTTTAGGCTACAATCTGTAGTTGACAAAATCACTATGTTCCCATGAACATTTTGTCCTTCAAAGAAAAAATCTGCAGCTTTTATCCTGGCCTATAGCTCTTCCCTGTCAATTCTAAACTAACTGCACAATATTTTGCTGTACTACCACTCAGCACTCATGGGAATTAAGACACAATTGAATAGAAACTGCTGCCTAAAGAGTAGTGTCCATTTGCTCAAGTATTGCATATACTTTTACAGAGATTCTTTGGCATCCTGATCTTTTTATGCTTAAATTAGTCTTTCACTAGAACATCATGCAAAAGGGTAGTATCAGTAGAACTCTCTATTAAAAAAAAATGTTGTCCATCCAGTACCCTCCTGTATTAGCTACTAAGGACTTCACATGCTTCTGTACAGAACTTTATTCAAACAGCTACTTCTCAAACAGGTACCCTACAATACAAGAGTTCACAACCAGTTTATAACTGGTCTTGTACCTAAAAAAAATAAATTGTAGTTATGAATAAAGCTATACTGTGACCCCAAATGTGCTATTATGTGGGGCCTGACATGGTCTCACAAACCATTTGTTGAGCCTGAGAGAGAGAAGAGTAGGCTAATGAAGGTGAACACAAAACCCTTCTGAACAGTTATCGGCCCACACACAGCAATAACACACAGCGTTACGTTACAAGCTTGCAAAGAAAGATGGGAGTCAGCAGGGACAGAGGATAATCAGTTAGGGCAATGGTGGGATGAAGCCTGAAACTTTATTCCCGTCCTTTCAATTGCCATGGGCTTCTCTAATCAAAACTCAAGACTGCTTCGCAGTGAAAGAATAAAAAAAGAAAGCAGGCTTTTCATTAGCAGCAAAGTTAAGTATCTTGATGCTTCATTACATTACTTGAACAAACTTAGATACATTGTCTGTACTTAAATGTTAAAGAGCATTTCCGAGAGTTAAATTAACAGAGAAGGGTGAACTGGTTACCACCATGATCTGCACAAAGTCAGGATCTACAATTCTGAGTATTTTACCATACTACAAAGTAGACTGCTGGCTTAATTTGTTACTACTTTAAACAAGCATTAGAGAGAACCAATTATACATTGATTAAACATAATCTCCATAGGCTTACTCAGTTGCAAAATGAGAGCTGGCATTCCTTTGGCTTGGCCCTTCTGTCGTATTTCTGATGTTTAAGATCTAGCAGGTCTTCTCCCCTCTACATGTTTGCAGAAAGCACAATATTTTCAAATCAAATAATTTGAGATGAATTAATCTAAGATTCATGGCAGCAAGCAGGCAGAAAACATACAGATTACTGCTTTTCTGTAACACCTTATTTACTTCATAGGGACAACCCTATGAAGTAGGGTAAAAGAATAAACCTTCACCAGGAGGGGAAAAACATTCAAAGGCAGGTTTCATAAATGCCATTACTCACACAACTACTGTGTAAGCGATAAAAAGTTGCAATCAGCACTAATGTAGCCTGTGTCACTTTGAAAAGCGAGGCTTCAAGTTCATCTTCCATATTCCAGTCTCTCAACAGTAGCTAGGATCTCAATCTTTTTTTCTTGATTACAGTTAAGACATTTCTGATGGTTTTGCAGAAATATTAGAAAGCTCTATTTCCCACAGAACAGTTACTAGACACAGACACCACAAGCAATACTGTTCGAACACTGCAAAAAGGTTAATGAGTCTATCTAGATGTTCACCTACTACACATTACTCTTTTAAAATCTGCAAAGCTTCCACGGAGTGCGAAAGGTGTTTTGAGCCGTATTATACTGACCCTTCAAATCAAGGAAGACACCACCAACATTTCTTTTTTGTTTTTTAGAAAAAAAACTTCAGATGTGAGGAAATGCTTTCTCAAAATCTGCTTTCAATTTGCTCACTAAAGAACAGTGCTACTGCAGAGCAAATTACCTGCAGTGTGCAGGATAAGCACTTCCCTGCTTATCTACATGAACTTTTGTTCCCCAGGTACTTCCTTCAAGTACACAAATACAAAATCAGATTTTTCCTGTAATGCTATTATGTTGTTCCTTCTTTCAGATATAAAGTGATCTTTCCAGGCCATGTTTAGGGTTTTATCATAATTTCTGTCAGGATTCTCAAAATGTAATGCTGGAAACACGAGCTGCAATATCTGTCCTCCCGGTCCAGGAGAACTCCATGACCCAGTTTCCTGACTCACCTGTCCCTACTCATTCCCCAAGACAGAAAACAGATGCTGCTCTGCATTGATGACTGATTCCAGCCCCAAGAAAGCTTCCAACTCATTCTTCCCTCTCTCCAGATTGTTAACACAAAGAAGAATTCACTGCCATAATTTACAGTCTAACTGTACAAACACCTGCTTTCCCACGCACACCATGCTGAAGCTCTAAGCTTCTGAACCCTGAAGAGCTTGCCAGTCACCTCCATCCTGTAGAATAGAGCCACAGAACCATAGATTGGAAAATACCTCCAACATCATTCATCAAGTGTGACCATTAATCCAACTGTTTAGACACTGCTAAGTCATGTCTCTAAGCTCCAGAAGTACATGACTTTTAAACACAACCAAGGATGGTGATTTAGCCCCTTCCCCAGGCAGCCTTTTCCAAGGCCTGATAACCCTTTCAATGAAGATGTTTTTTGAAATGTGCAACTTAAACTTAGTCTGCTGAAACTAAAGGCCATTTTAAGTGACAAAACGACAATGCAATTAGAACTTGTGTGAAAAAGTCGAAATGCATACATCAAACCAACATCAACTCAGATTTTATTTGGTGGGAATATAAAAAAGATCCACAAAAACGATTATTGTTGGTTATGTCACATGAAACACCTGTCAGCTACGTTTCTTACACTTTCCTCCATAACCTTTTTGTGACAATTTTCACACAGTGAATGTTATTTTTCTTCCCTGTATCCAAGTATAAATCCAAGTATGTATGTCCAAATAACTGGGTTATACGAAGCCTTTGCACTATCAACGACACCTTAATAATTTTAAAGGACTATTTGATTAAAACAGAAATAGTAACAACAAAATCTATTCATGTGTTGCAACAAATAGTTCACTGTGTTTTTCATTATTGTTCTTTTACAAATAAGACTTGAGGGCTAAGTTTCCCTTTCATTCCCACAGGTTACCTCCATTCACTTAAATGGATCTGTTACTCTGATACCCACAAGGAAAAACAATTCCAAGAACAGAGTCCATTAAATTAATTAGGGTTCTGAGCTTTGTTTCTGTCACTTTCTTTTTGCTTTAAAAAAGTCAAAATGCTGACAGTGACAAAAAATTATTTGGCTTCAGGACAAAAACTAAACATAATACAGTTCATTCAATTTTTTTTTGCTGCAATAAGGACAATTCATCTTTTCCAGATATACTTTGGCAGTAGGTTAGCTTATCACATTTAAAAAAAAAAAAAAAAACCAGCTCATTTCACATTATCATTAGAATCTTTAAACAAATAGCAAGAGAACTAGGTCACAAAAGACTAACAAGAATTGTAGACTGCTAGAAATATGAATTAAACGCACCCATCTAAATAGTGTTTCCTCTTTGTGACTCTAAAGAAGCTAGGTTTGTGTGTTATGCCTTGAAAAGGTTCAGGAATCAAGAATTATTTTTTCATCTCTCACTTTCCCCTGAAGAACACTTCAGATGCAGGTTCACCTCCTCTTCCTTATGGCCCATAGTATCCACTACTTTTTTCAGTGTGCCCCAGTAACTGCACATATTCTATACTGCCCTTTCAGAAGGAGACAGTGCAATACACTGTTTCTGGCACACCGCTGGCAATCTTGCTATCTATGGATAGCTCAGATTTGTCTTTCCCCTTCACCACCTGAGGCATACAACGTCTGCTCTTACAACACCTACAGTGATTGTATGCAGTCTTCATGTGGGTTGGCAAAGAAATGGAGCACTTTCTTCTTTCCTTAAGTTCTAGGCACCCCCTGAATTTTTCAGAAGTTTATGGACACAAACACAATACCAAACCCCACAGGAATCATTTTCCAAGGTGACTGAAAAACACAACACAACAGTTCCCAGCATACTGCTACAGTCTATCAAAACAGTTCTTGCGTATAGAAAAGCACATGCATGAAAGCCCATTTTTAGCACATACAAGAGAGTACAATTAAATCAAAACAAATGCAAGAGTCAACTTTTCCCCATAACTTACTTTCAGTCATGACGTTCTGCAGTTTACCACATATTTCCATTTTATTCTTTTCATAGTTATATATTAGCTTAAGAACAACATTAGGCAAACATGGAGTTTTCACAGAATCATTAAGGTTGGAAAAGACCTCCAAGACCATGAAGTCCAATTGTCAATCCAGTCCCACCACATCCACTAAACCATGTTCCCTAGTGCCACAGCCACATATTTTTTGAAGACCTCTGGGGACAGCAACTCCCTGGACAGACTGTTCCAATACCTGACCATTCTTTCAGTGAAAAAATTTTTCTTGATGTCCTATCTAAACCTCCCCTGGCACAACTAGAGGCCATTTCCATTTGTCCTATCACGAGTGACTTGGAAGAAATCAAATATAGATTCTTACATAATTTCTTACATATAGATAAGTTTAGATGGGAAAGAAGCTTATGGGAAACTTTAATTGTCTTACATTTTTTCTTCAAACAGAAAACACTACAGTTATTTATGTCACCCTCCTCCACCCACTCCCAATCATCATACTCTATATAAGCATGACTGCAACAACTATCACTTCCCTGCCGCTTCCAAGGCAGCCATAAAAGGAATCTAGGTAAGTCCACCTATCACTCATATTACAGACTATTGTAGGAAAATACAGATTAGCATTCAAGTGTTATCTTCTAGAATTAGGAGCCAGATCGAAGCTTCAAAGTGTACGACAAAAATACAGACACAGCAAACATTTTGTAAAGACAAAAAAACCCCAGGCAAATGGTAAAGACAACACTCATTTTGTCATAACAGAACACACTCGATCCAATGAAGTGCACGAGATATCTCCTTCTGGGGTCAGAGCCCAGCATTCCTGCTAAAAATAATGAAAAAAAGATACTAGCTGTCAACTGGTAGGACCAATACTCACAATCCTCCTTTCCGGTTCTCACTAAACTAATTTTATGCTTAAATACAAATGAAAGCAGATGAGACTAAATGCTTCTGGAACTAGAGCTACACCTAATTTTATTAGCTATGGCAGAAGGTCAGAAGGCAGAGTCTAGTACTACTTCACACACCTGGGTCATCTAACTAGAGCATTCTAGTCTTCATCCTACATAATCCCAATTCAACAACGGTAAGGGTCCACAGTAAAAAGAATCCCATTCCCAGGAAAGCCACCGGGGGAACAAAATGTTTGTTTACAAGATGCTGCTTCCCAGACACCTGCGATTCATGTCCTGCTTCTCATTATGCTTCTACTTCTCTACAGAAAACTATTTTGATGGCAGATGGAAGCATCTCAACTGGCCATCCAGAATTATCAGCTTCTATCGCTGTTTTGGTCACACCACTGAATCAGTAAGCTAAGCCAAGAGCCAGATCTTTTCCAACTATTTTGATACTCGTACAGACTGAACAATCACTTTTTAATGCCAAAATGGACACATCTAGGCTGTAACTTAAGAGATCTTGTGATGTACTTATCACCACACTGGCTCCTGTGGCACAAAGTTGGGGTAGAATCTGGCCATACACAAATCCAAGCCACTGTGTGCTCAATTCACTTCCACTGTAGTTTCTAATTTTCAGCATAACCTATAGTCTCTCATGAAGAAACCAGAGATTTCTCAGTTTTTGCTACAGCGGTTTATAAATTACAGCTCCTCAGATTCCAGTGGCAGTAAAGGACATCTCTATTGTTTTGTGGTTAAGTTGATGGTTCTTTTGAACTTCAAAAAGACTTTAAAAAAGCAGAATCAAAGAATACCCAAGAACTAGGGTGAACATACTAACTACCTCACTGTCATTTGGCCTAAAGCAACATTGTCTGACCATGTACACCTTTTCTATAATCAGTACCCTCAAAAATCATCCCCTATTCCCTCATGAGAAATCAGCCACAGCAGTACAAGCCCTTGTTATTTACATATATTATTTCTAATTTATAAATCCAAAATAAAAGTAGATACAGATCTTTATTGTTTTGCAACACTATTCTCACACTTTTCTCTCTGTACTAGTCTAAGGCTTCAGGTAGGAATTAAAAACTAACTTACATCTGCTTCAGACTATGAAAATAAATCAAGACATCCATGACAATATAACAGAAAGATCACACTAAGTAATATTCAAGGACTTACTCAACTGCATGACCTTAAAAACCCATAAAACCTGGAGCCACCTAACTAAGTGAGAAGGGAAGAAAGCAGATGGGAAAACAATTATGAGTGGTTTCAATTATGAGCAGTTTACCAGGAAAATTAAAGAGCACAAGACATGGTGCAATACAGCACGCACACCTCATTAGGTAGATATAGTTTAATTAGCAACTTTCTAATTATTATGGTAATGGATCCAAGGGACTCAGGGCATATATTTTAAGAAGGTTTTACCACATATTACATATATATATAAAGCATGTGGCATATAGAAACTCCACACTATTGTTGATTGGAGTCAGAAGCCAGAGACCAGCTCCACAGGTCTCACTCCTTTGCAATCTGAAACAACTGCTTCCATTTAAAACCAGTTAAAATCAACACGTGTGAACAGTCAGGCAAAAAATGTGAAACCTCTCATGTCTATTAAACTGAGAGAGTACAAAAGTTGTTTGGAAGTTCACAGAGAAAACTAACAGCATGAACTTTGTGATACAGCTCATGCAAAGGTTCAATACAGGATCTATTAAGAACTTCTAAGTCCAGAATTGTTTCACTTCTTACAAAGTAGAAGTTTTCTGCACTGTGCCACCGCTATTTGTGGCACCCACAAACTCAATGTATCTTTCATTGAAAATTAACCTGGTATAAACATTGACTGATCTGTGATCGGACATACCACATTAATTCCAATTTGTCTGTTTATGGGTATGCATTGATTATCAGCCTCATAATGGGCCAAAGGTTTAAGAAATACAATAAAAAGTTGCTAAAGTAAGCAAAGGTGAGCTCTTTTGCAGGCACTGCAGGCCTTAGCCTGATCTCCGACAGACCCAAAAAGTATTCAGCTTATTACAACAGTTAGTCATCAAAAGTGCCTGGTTTTGATAGCATTACAGAACAGATACCAAGATCTTGATTTATGCTTTTTGTCAACAGGTTATGCAGTTTACCTATGCTCCATTACAATATTCCCCTTACTCATCACAAAAAAAGGTAAAAATGTCCATGCCCTCCTCTTCAAACACTACGAAACAACATGACCCACATCTTACACAATATCCAAACTATTCATTATTTTACTCAGCTTTAACATATTCTGCCTTCTCTTCAATTCCCCTAAGGGAAACACATGCAATCTCTTCAGTTTACGCAAAAGTTTAAGAGAGAATCATCATCATTCTTACGATATCCTTTTAATCAGTAAGTAGAAGCCACGACATACCTGATTTAGCCTGAAGAAAAGGAGGCTAAGGGAAGACCACATTGTTGTCTACATCTTACTTGAAAGGAAACTTTAAAGAGGTGAGGGTTGGTCTCTTCTCACAAGTAACAAGAGATAGGACAAGAGGAAGTGGCCTCAAGTTGCACCAGGGGAAGTTTAGGTTAGACATTAGGAAAATAATCTTCACTGAAAGGATCATCAGGCATTGAAACAGACATCTCAGGAAAGTGGTTGAATCACCATCCCTGAATGCCTTTAAAAGTCATGCAGATAGGGAGTTCAGTGACATGGTTTAGCAGTGGGTTTGGTACAGTTAGGTTAATGGTTGAACCCAATCTTAAATGACTTTTCCTGAACAATTCTGTGATTAGAGATTAAGCAAACTGGACATCCATGCATTTTTCAACATTCTAACACAATTCACACAGACCTTCGGGGGAAAAAGAGGGGATTTGATTTCATTGAAGTACACAAGACAAAAGTCATACACATAAACACATTTCCCTCATTTCAACTCTGGTGCCTGTACATCAAAACTAAACAAACGAAACTATAGTATCTGAAACAGAATGTTAAGAAAAACTTCCAAGTACGCTTGTGTTGTGGACCTATACCATCTCTTGCAGTTCCTGAGGGTGACTAGGAAAGCACCAGCTTGCTCACCATTGGTTCCCCACCAACAATATCACTAAGTAAGTTTCTTACAGGAGACTAAGAAAAGCTTCCAATAAAGCACTGGGGAAATGTTCCTATAGTTAGAGATCTTCAATTACAGATTTTTTTTTCTGTTACAATTATAAAGTTAGATACTGCCTAACAGTGACATTCAATAACAACTTCTTATCCAAACCACACCTGATAAACAGGAAAAATGAGTTATCTGGAAAGACTCCAAATTGCCACTGAAATAGCCAGCCACAGAACATACTTCTCTCTGAGACTATATAGTAGCTATATAACAAAAAAACCAACACAAGGGACAGGAGAGCTAAAGTAAGCTTGCAACATCAATCCCATTAAAACTAGGTAAGACTTCAGCTTCAGTTAACACAGGTCCAGTACATATTGCCAGCTGCAGAAGAATGTGTACCTGTTGTGCTACACCAGCTGGGGAGCCCCCAGTATCCTACCACCTTGGTCTGCCCAACCCTGACACTCAGTTCCTAGAGAGCTTGGAAGGTCCAGTCAATGAAAACAAACCATTAAACTAATAAGTTAAATCTGTATGTTAGTCCAACAAACTGCTGGCTTGTGTTCAAGTCCAGCATAAGTCAAATAGGTAGCTTTAATATCTGGGTAAAGCAATGCTCCTGAGGGAGCACACATATGAGACACAGAGGTGCTTCTGTGTGGGAATTAACAGACAGTTTCTGAAAAAAAAATTAACTATCACACTACCACTAGACACAAGCAACAGTTTATTCACCTGAAGACTGATGTTCAACATGCCATGCCTGTGTTCCCTTCCCAGCGTTTGCCAACTGCTGCGCTGTATACCTTTCAGCTATAAAAATAAAGCCCATCAACTGACATGGAGCTTGTTCCAAAGCCCAGTGCAGGGTCTACTGCTGTGATGAAAAAGCAATACTCAATAAAAAGCCAGGAAGACTCAACCACAAAGACCATAGATTTAAAATAAGATGGATTAAAATAAAAGCTTGAGAACAGAATGCATTTTTGCCACAGGCAATGCAGGTAAAGCTCAAGATGCAGTGCCTGACATTGTTACTCAGCTGATTCAGTGTTTAGCTGGATCACATTTGGCAGCAAATGCATAGAAAAACATCCATGGAGCCACACCTGGTGATCTCCTAAGACAGAGCAGTTAGGATCCCAAGCCTCACTTTATGGCAAAGGGCACTGAAAGGGCCGAACTAGCTTTTTTTTGGTGGAGCAGGGCATGAAATCCAGATCGCTAAGGCACTTACTACAGAGCATCTCAGAGCTCACTAGGAGGGTTCTCACTCCAGAAAGACTTCTAAGACTATCATCCAAAACATTCCCATGTAGTTTTAATGGCATACAATTAACTTCCTACAATTAGGACACACAACTACTATGTACATTTTCAACTGCCATACTGCACCTCAGAGACAGATGTAAAAGTAATCAAAAAAAGGAAGAAGTGAAGACTGCAGTTGTACTGAAGACACTAGCTCTTACCACTCTTAAAGTGGACTTCTGAACAGACAATTGTAAAAACTGAATTAAAGTGTAGTTATTTTCTGTGTTTCTTCCTTCAATAAGACATACGTACGTAGATGTCATTTAAGAAAAAGCCACCACATCCAGATGTATACGAGATGTTAAAGATTTGTGCTATTTAAAATAAGTAGCAAAACTACAAGTGTAAAGAACCTTTGCTACATATGTTCAAAAGGAAAAAAAAATACTAACCAAAAGACAGCAAACAACTTGGTAAGTAATGACAGTTTGAACTGTACTCCAGACAATTCAGAAGGCGAGTTATTTATCTGTCAGTATTGTCCCATTTGGGGAATACTGAAACAATGCAAAAATATCATTTTCAGCATTTGCACAGAACAGCATACACAGAACTACTATGCACACTCCCCAGGGCAAGATATAATGTCCAGTCTGGTCATTTCCATAGCTTCAGGCAAAATAAATGTCTTGATACATTTACTTTTGCAATTCATTTGCATAAAGGTATGTAAACAGAGCCTTCAACTTTATATGGTTAGAACTAGGATTGAAGATGATGTGCGCAAGTATACTGTGAGATACAAAAGCAGCTACAGATGTTTCTATTTTAATATTGCATATATTTTAGTGACTGTCCGTGGGCAATTAAAGACCATATATATAAGTTTTCATATATCTAGAAGTAAAATGGGAAGTACTAGGGAAAAGGAAAAAAAAAAGGTGGCACTAAATTATCAGAAAGACAAAAAAAGAAGTATGCATTGCTCTCTTTTTTTTTTCCTTTCAAACTCTCATCAATTACTGTATCTCCATTTTTCCCTCTCACCAAGAGAAGAAAGGTATGTTCCTGTGCAACTTGGTCTAGGTGATCCTGCTGTGGCAGGGGGATTGGACTAAATGATCTTTTGAGGTCCCTTCCAATCCCTGATGATTCTATGATTAAAATCATACATGCTCAAGAACCAGAAGGAAATTCTACTTTAAGCCATCTTTTATACCACACAATTCCATTTTTCTGAAATTTCTCAAAATGGCTATAGCACCTCCAGCTTTAAACACACTCTCACAAACACCATCAAGCATAGCGGTGGTATTTCACTATGAAATATATATATGAAATGTATTTCACTATGTTGTTTCACCAGTGCTACATGCTGAAAACCCTACATGGTGTCGTCATACAACATACTGAACAGCTGCACAGTGCTTGACATGATGAGGAGAAATGCAGTCCTATCTTTCCGTACTCCAATCTATCTTTCATACTGCAGGTCTCTTTATCAGCACTGAAACCAGGGCTGGCTGCAAAAGGGAAAATAGTACCTGCATGTAAGACGACTTGAGGCAGAGCTTATCACAAGACAATCTACTCCGCTTCCCCTCCTTCAAGCATGTTAAGAATTCCTCCTATGTACAGTGTGAAGGACCCAAATGCAGAATTTTACAAGAAAAGTAGTTAGCTGACTCATACAAAATTTACCCTGAAATTACTGTGGCACAATATCATCATGTTTAGAACAGAGACGAGCAAGGTGTGACCAGTCCCATTACAACCACTCCTCAGGTAACAGCTCAAATGTTTCTAGAATTAAAGCTTAAGTAAATAGAACCAGATGATGTTTCAGCTGTAACTGACCAGAGCCTGATTTAAAAGTTTTTTTTTTTATTTATCAAATGCAAAAATAACGCTCAGACTTTTAAAGCACACATTATTTGAACAACAAAGCACAGAGCACCACTATGAGGAGACTGCAAGAGAAAAAATGAATGCAAAATAAAATTTAGGACCTGTTACAAGAGCACCACATTGCCTCTCCTGTTTCTTATGCTCCCTTCTTCCTATTGTTCTGCTGTTCAGCAAGTGATGCCATGTCATGAACGAGGGAAACCTAAGCCACAGTTTGCTAGACCTTTCTTTAAAAGCTTTATGCAAAGAAATTCATTTACTCAGGTCTGTACCGAGGACTGGTCACATATAAAGCTCTTTTAAGGTGTTCTAAAGCCCCAAAAGGACAATAAGGCTTCGATTCCTGAAGCAACCAGCAAGAACATTCAAAATGGTGACTACAAGTAATAAATCAAAGAAAAAAGCATTACAAAATACAAAAAATGAAACCCTTTTCTAGGAAGCTGATGGTCAGGCTGAAGGTTGGAGGCGGCTCCTCGTGTACTCACGATAAAAACCCATCAAGCGCTTCCCTCAACAACGTTATTTTTCCCCAAACCCTGCCCGTACCGAAGCCAGACTCCGGCACCACGCCGAGGGTATGGGGACGATCAGTGACCCGCGAAGACCCAGGCACAGTCCAGACAGCGAAGCGCGGGGCTCAATCGGGCTCAGCAGCAGGAATCACAACGCCGACAGAGAAGGCCAGAGTAGAGGAAGCATTAACGGAATGGAGACAAGCGGCCGACGGGGAGCGGTCCGGGAGGAAGACGCAGAGCAGACGGGACCGGGAGGGGGTGGGGGAATGGAGGTGGGAGGCTGCGGTGCAACCCCGCTCCGTACTCACCCGTCCTTCCGCTTGGCTTTGTAGACGTGCCCGTAGGTGCCCCTGCCCACCTTGCAGCCCTCGTACTCGAAGAGGTCCTCCACTCTCTCACGCTCCCCGGTCAGCTTCACCTTGAAGT
>VZRI01006308.1:153094-201606 GCA_013397515.1 Upupa epops
GAGACGGCGGGCGGCGACCTCGGCAGGCTCCGCCCCGGCCAGCCTCGAGAGGGAGAGAGGGGCGGGGATGCCGCCAGCCGTGTCTCACACGAGCAGGGCATGCCGGGAGATGTGGTCCTCATTGCGCAAACGGCGCGCTACTGGCCGGGAATGGTGGGTCTGGTTGTGGTAGCGGGCGCTGAGACTGGGGCTGTTTGCTGGACCGGGCTGCGAACCCCCTGGGCTACTCCAGGCCGTGCAAGCGGAGTTCAAGCATGTGGCCGGTGGCTGTCACCGCTACAGGGGTTGGTTAACGGTGAATATTGGGGTCCAGTTCCTCCCCTTGGATGGCTGAGCAGCAAGCAGTTGGCTGATACAACACCAAGCCAGCTGGTCTTCCAGTGATCTTCCCAATTACCACCCAGCTTTTGATTTTTTCAGTTGTCACGTGCACAACCTTCACATTTTTCATCAACAGATTTCGATTTCCACTGATGCTTTCCTGATTCCTGAAAATTGAAGGTAACAGTGTGCCAGCCTCCTGAGATGGCATTACCCAATCAGACTGATGGAAAATATCAGATACACAATACATTGCTATGTAGTTGTTTGGGTTATTATGTATATTAGATAAGGCACTTGGTCAGGTGCTACAAAGAATACATGCACTTGAGAGAAGCACCAGAACTAAATTTTATTTGCTCAGCAACTCACTACACCAATCAACCAGAAACAGCTCAAGGCAGCCCAGCAGCCCCTGAAGATCAAACAGCCTGGAAGATGCCAACCACCTGTGGTGGTAGAGTTCCCCTGTGATGCAAAGCCCACTTGAGACCTGATGCAATTTCCTTTTCCTAGGCCACAAACCAACCTCAGGTTAGTCAAAAATTGGAAAAGATGGTGAAACAGAACACTAAGGTGCACTGGGTCCCACTTTCCGGGCCTTATATTGTTCTTTCTATTATTTGAGAGGTAGTCACTTCCTAATAGCCTGATACATCCATACTTGGGTCATGCTAACCATGTAGAGCTGTACTTGAGTTGAGGCAAACAGGGAGGTGATACCAAACACGTAAAATCAGCAAGTTCTGGGCCTGCGCAATTGGAACAAAATATTTCAATATCCAGGGTGAACATCTTCCCTGAGTCAGGATACCTCTCAGCTACAAACTGTGCAAAGGGACAAGAAAAAGTCAGACTTCTTGAAACTCAGTTATAGTCAGTTAAGAATGAGTGTTGCATTATGAGTATTTGCTGTAAATTCGGGAAGGAAATTTTAACAATAGGCTAGCCTCTCATCCACATACATATGTGCTTGAATATGCACATATACACATATATAACACAAGTGTTTGTGTATATCCTGTTTGCCAGTCGTAACTATATGAATATACATATATATTTCTATAAAAACGGTACCCTGTACTAACTGTGAATCTTCTTGTCATTGCATCTGTAAGTCACTATTTGGATTGTAATATATTCTACTGAATCACCTTGTTACTTTTAAATTGGTCAGTGAATAAGCACTGAAAAGTGATCTACCCCTCAACATTAATAAATCTCAAGATTGTTGTCAATCACAACTTCATTGATATTCTGTCCTGTGACACCACCTCATAAAATTAATCCATCTCAGTGCACAGCAGCATGACTGTGCCTTTAGAGACATCTGACTTTGGGAACTTCCAGGGATTCAGCTTGCATGGCCAAACCCACCATGGTTAGCACCTCCTACCTGCTAACAATCCTCAGTCATGTCAGCAAGACGAGGGAAGTAGAAATAACCTGTTATATAACTTCATACTTTTCTTTCTGTTATTAAACACTCTTTTACTGAGGCAATAAATATCCAAACTCATTCACACTGATACAATTATTATGTGGAAACTAATGTGTGAGTTTTGTCTATCCAGAGCTAAAATACTGTGCAGAGAAATAATGATATCTGCTTAGGAAGAAAAGAAGGCATGAAGGAAAACAAGAATACAGAATCCAGACTCATTTGCTGAGGATCTGTGCTATGTTTTACATGTTTACACAAGCCACTTGGAAAGCATTCTATACTTTAACGAATAAAATCTGGGAAATCAAAGCCACAATAGAAATACAGCGGGTTTTTTCCCTTTCAGACTTTGGTCTTTCTTTGTAGCAATATTTAGAAGTCTTCTTTTCTTGAAACATTTCTATTATTAGTTTTTCATAAGATTTTGATTATATGCTTTCCCGATTAAGCATAGCTGTAAATCTGCTACTTCTTCACTTGGTTTTCAATTCAGGTACTTGTATTGCAATCAGTGTCCAGGTTCACCAATTCAGAAGGATGGTCCCCAGGTCAGAAGATATTTGAAACAAAGCATACATTCATTCTTTGTAAGAAATTCATATTGACATCTCAAGGTCAGCTTGTAATTCTGTTAGCATGGAAAGTTGCATACATTTGTGCTTTATTTGAAAACAAAGAATTTCAGGAAAAAGTTTAATTTTGGGGTCCACTCCTAAAAGAAAATACATTACCAGGCAATGATTTGCTTATTATTGACTCGTATCTCTTGATTTCTTATCTGTTACTGCTTGTTCGTATTCCTTCCTTTCATGCTGTCTCAGAAATCAATTAGAAAATAGATGATTAACATGTCCTACTGAATTGGGCTCTTTGGATCTTCAATTTTTCTTTTTCCCCTTAAACATTCATGGCTGGCTTTATCATAACCGCCTGTTTCAAGTTTGTGTAATTTCTAGTGTTTCCTTTAGATGCACTTTTCCTGTCTGAAATCACTATGCTGTGAAGACAAATCCAGGTTCTCCATAGGAAAACAGCCGTTACTGAGCTAGCACCAGTAATGTGCAGAGAGCTGGAGATGGTTATCAAAGCAAGCCGTGTTATGAGACGAAAGTAGTTATGGAAAGTTCACATCATAAAATGTCCCTGAATGTAGGGAACTGTATTTCAGGTGAAAGCCCTGGATTGTCTGGGAACTGGCTGGGTTGTGGAAAGAAGCAGACCCTTGCCTGCTGAGGTACAGCAGTAGATAAAGCAGGTTCTGTGCCCAAGCTGAAGCTGCAGTCCTGAAAGCAAAGCTGCATTTGTGCTGTGTATGTTTGCATAGTAACGGCCATGGTGTCAATACTATGAGTCTGTGAAGAAAAGCTTTCAGCTGGGGGATGTACAAGCAATGTGCTCTGTGTTTTTCAGACTTCACAAAGAGAAAAATATAGAGAACAATGTTTTTCCTTTCTCATCTTTGTCTTTTGTAATACAAACGCTCAGGCAGATCTCATGCCATTACAATGCCCACTTGCTCCACTCACTGATATGCCAAGTTTGAACATGCTTTTGCTTTTCTCAAAATTTTTCATTTAACAGTAGCTACCTGCTAAGAGTTTTTCAAATCCCCAAAGGGATGTGTTTTAGCAGTGTAAATAAGGTGTTCCCAGCTTGGTACTGAGTAGAAAAGGGATAGTCCTGCTAAGTGCTATGTGCTTCCATACTTCTTCCACTTTTGCTGAGACCAGGGAAAGCTGAAAGCAGTAGAATAATGTGGCAGATTTTTTTTCTTTCTTGTGTGTGAACTAAAACAACTCTACTTGCACAATCTGTGTATTATCCAGAAACCTGCAGTTGTTAATGTGCAGATGAGTGAGCTGAATACTGACAGATATTTAAGAATGCAGTTCAGTAAAGCAGGTAAGTAAAGTGCTGTTCGAAAGTGTTGTTCTAAAGTAAGTGTAATTTTGCACTTAACTGAACTTAACCATAAAGCTGATCAACAACTATAATCAGAGTAGCGATGAGCTTCATCTAACAAGGCACCCAAGATTCTGGCAGGAGTGCAAGTTATTAAGAAACAGAAATCAGTTCTTTGGATCCAGGTGCTGTATGGTAGAGTCATCCTTACACTCAGTAAAACATCTGTTTGCCAGACTCAGGACCACCTACAGTAACTATCAGCCTGACTCTCCCAAAGAAGCCAGAGAATGAGGTCTCAAGAACCTTGACAAACCTTGAAAATTCAGCCTACGAGTTACTGGTTACTTTATGAAAAGAACCCTACCTGAAAGAAATAAACCTGAACACTGAATATTGTTTTATTATTTTATATTATTCCAATAAACAGAACCACAGAAATATTCAGGTTAGAAGGGGCATTTGGACGATACCCAGTGCAATATCCCGCTCAAAGCAGAGCTACTTTTAAATTCAGATCATATGAGACTTTGCCCATTCAGGTCTTGAAAACCTCTAGAGAGGCCTCACTTGATCAGGGTGAAGTGCTTCTGTCCTATCCGTAAAAATCCTGGCTGTCTTCTTCTTCGTAACCTTTTCTTGGTACTGGCAGGCTGCCACTTCTGCCCGCTGAAGCAGTGCTAGTGTCCAGATCCTCTCTCACATGGCAAGTGCTCCAGGCCATGACCGTCTTTGTGGTCACAGCTGAACTCCAGTTTATCAATAATTTTCCACGTCAGGATTGTTCTACTGCAGAGCCCCAAACTGGGCATGATATTCCATATCCAGGCAAGCAAGAATCATATAAGGGAAATCACAACTTCCCAATCACTTCCTGATAACCTAAGGTTAGTGTTCCTCTTGACAGAAGCTGTGAGCCCTCATGTGTGCTAGGTTGCATTCTGAGTCCCATGTGGCCACTGCCCATCAGGACCCCCTACCCTTTTCAGAACAGAGAGTCAGTAAAGGCCTCCCCACCACCACCAATTCAGTTCTGTCCTAGAGGCTGGTCACTCCTAGATGCAGGGCTTTGCATTTTTTCTCGTTGAAAGTTGTGAAGTTGCTGATGGCAAATTCCCTCAGCCTATCCAGGCTCCTTTCAAGCACATCAACTTAACATCACCACTTTGTTGTGAACTGCATGAAGTTTAAAAAAGAAATATTATGAGGTTCTGCCCTAAATATATCAGGCAATGACATATAATAGAACAAAGTTACTTTCTGAAGAATGCCCTTGAGCAATCAAAAAACCGGCATTACAGATTCTCTGTTATTACAAAATTGGGCAATAGGCTGAGGTTTGCTGCCCTCCATAGGCTCTTTTTATGATAGTTCCAAAAACATGGTTTAACTGTGGAGAGCATTGCTACAGTGCAGTATCAATATCCCAATATACTATTGTTCTTCTGTATTAAAAACACAGCATAAAGTAAGAAAATACTGTACTGAGCTACCGCTTACTGTTCTGAAATGTCAGCATGAACAGGACAATCCACACAACATTACACATTGGAGGACAAGTCGGGGAAAATAATTCAGTGTAAGTTTTCAGTAAGGAAATAGAGGTTTACTTGTCTGTGTAAAACATAACCTCTTCTGACTGAACAGTGACTCCATACTAGAGCAGATGTTGTGTTTGATCTAGGAATAACAATTGCTGAAAACAGACTATAAGGAGGTTTCAAAAACAGGACAAAAATTGTGGGAAGAAACTGACTTTTCAAGGAATCCAGGTACTCTGACTTGTGTTATGAAAATTAAACTGATCTTCAGGAAGGTCATATTTTAATTGAACCAGGTCTTTTCTAACCTATACTAATTAATTTTGCTATAAGGCGGAACATGAATAAGGAGGTGTCCATTTTTTAATATGGTGAGCAGGAAGGAACAGTCCCTGGTGTGGCATCAGTGCCAAGAATTTGTCAAACCATTAATGTGGAAACCATGAACTGGCACAAAAAGAGCATAAACTAACATGACATCTAAACATAATGCTTGGGTGAACTCTGCAAGTTTGAGCAGAAGTATGAGTGGTTAGGATATTCTAGGGATAAGGTTCTTTCACATGTTTAAAGCATCCTTCTCATGAAATCCTCTCATTTTGCTGATTCAAATAGTTTATGTAAGTTGTGGAACACAGTCCCATCACAGCTGGTCAGCTTCTGCCATGTGCTGAAAGTTTGTAGAAGCATCTCAGAAAGGAAAGTTGGTGGATGCTATCAGTGTATCAGCAATTAGCATATGTGAAATCTGTACTGGGTTTGCATTTTGTGTGAGAGTCTTCTACAGCTTTGCAAATCACTAAAACCAGTTTGAAACACAAGTTTCTGTCTGTGACAGCACTGAGGAATTAATGGTTCATTTTAGAAAACAGAGAAGGTGAAGGTACATTCCTGCAGAAGGCATACAGAAAGGAAGGAAAAGCAAAGAGCGATGGAAAATGTGGGAAGCATCCCATTTAAATGCAGGCTTATGAACAAAAAAGCAGAGAGAAGTGGTTTTAATCTTGTTTACTATGAAGTAGTAAGTTGCATGCTTATGCCAATTTGGTAACATACAACTATGGTCATTATGCAGCTATACATGTTGATGCTATTCCACAGCTGAGAAGAGATCTGATCTGAAATCCTTTTTGCTCAAGTTTATCTGCCTTTCCAGCTAAGGCTGCCCACTTAGGCAGGGATGATAACATTAGTTTTGCTAGCAGTGGATTTCCTAAATGGAATGGTGCACCTGAAGCACCTCCCAAGGGTAAAGGAAAGCATTACTGCGGAGAATGGCAACTCTGGCAAAACAAAAACTTGCAAACCCATTGTGAGAACACACACAGAGTGTCTATGAGCAGGTCAACAGCCTAGGGAGCAACCAGGGGCAGGATCAGCCCAGAAGTGTCTGGGTGTTATCCCCAAATGTGTGTTCTTACCCCCAGTGTGCTGACAATCCACACATAGAGCCAAGTACTCAGGTTTCTGCAGGTTTGCACAAAGCTGAGAGCTCAGTGGTCATGCACAATGTTAGCTCCCCAAACCATGAAAGCATTAATTAACTTTTATACTCCAGATTAGCATAATGGATATACTCGTGGTTTATCAAGTTTCTATGGGCGATTCCAACTTCACTCCAAGAGCTCATTAGCTAAATAATTCCCTGTTTCAAATTAAAGTGACAGCATACTTGCTTTCTACACACATGTGCCGGAGAGAAGGACTTCACCCAAGGCACACCTATGGGTGTGATTTTTAACGTTATAATAAGAATAGTTCAACAAAGGGGGAATATAGACTACGAGTTATCTCTTTGACAGCCTTAATCTTAACATAGCCTTCGAGTCTTAATTGCCAGGATGTCCTNTCGTTCCGGCGAGGGCAGCGGCTGCCTCAGCCGCCGGGAGGGGCGGGGTGCACCGAGCGGGACCGGGCCGGGCAACGCCGCGGATGGCAGGCGGGGCAGGGCAGCGCAGCGCAGGATCAGGCCGGGCCGGGCCAGGATCTCGGCAGAAAGCCCCGGTGTNGACACATAACATGAAACACCCCAAGTTAGCACAAGCCTAACAGACTATTTTAGGTTACAAGAACTAGCCTTAAACATAGGGACGCGGGGAGGCCAACGATGACCCTTTCCCTCATGGTGCTGTCGCACGTTAACTCTCCCTAAAGCACTGCCCGACCGGCGTCCGGCACGGCTCCGCGACAGCCGCAGCTGCTCACCTGCCCTACGCGTGCCGCTTAAGGCGCCCCGCCCAACGGCCGCCCGCATGCGCACGAGGGGGCGGGCGGGTCTTGATGCGGGGGCCGCCCTCGCACGCTCGGAACCTGCGCCGGCGGCTGCTGGCAGCCACCCGGACCGCAATCGGGGCTGGAGCGGCGCCGCTCGCACAGCCGGGGGTCGGTGTCGTTGTCGTTCCGGCGAGGGCAGCGGCTGCCTCAGCCGCCGGGAGGGGCGGGGTGCACCGAGCGGGACCGGGCCGGGCAACGCCGCGGATGGCAGGCGGGGCAGGGCAGCGCAGCGCAGGNTTTCCGCTGGTTTGGCGCAGTGCGGGGCGTCACTCCACGGCGGGCGGGGAATGCGGGGGTGCGCCGGCGTTGGACGGAGCCGGCCTGGCCGGTGGCAAGGCCGAGCGGGCAGTATGGGGAAAGGAGAGGCGAGAGCACAGGGGGTTGTTCTGCCCTTCTGTGATTGGTTGGTGGCCGCGAGCGGGACAGGTGATTGGGCGGGAAAAACGTCAGTCACTCCCCTCCGCCAGGCACCGGCAACAGGCGCTGTCCGGGGCGGGGGCTGCTGGGTCGTGACTCTTTGCGGACGACGGGACCCCCGTGGGTCCAGTGGTTTTACCGGAGACACGGGCCGGAAAGCGTAATCCCAGCGCTGAGCTGGAGCTGTGGGTCCGGCTGCCGGCTGGGGAACCGGGTGGAGGCGAGGGTGGCCCCGGGCCTGGGCTGGGAGCGTTGGGATGTCCTGCGGCCTGTTCGTAATCACCTTCCGATTCTTCCTGTGTCTTTCCGCTGATTCCCGAGCCTTGAAGGTTTTTACTGGCTTTGTGGGGAGATTTTTTCATAGTAGCTTGGTTTTTTTCCAAGTTCGGTGAGATCATTTCGCCCGGAGGCTGCAGTGTGACAGAAATACTAAATAGACTTTTTGCTTCGAGAGCTGCCTCATCTAAACTCCGTAGGCGTCTTGTTGCAGTCAGGTGGTAGTCTTTCAAATAATAAGCACCTAATGGAATTGGGGGTAGAATTTCATGGAGAGTGGCCAAAACTCAAAAGCCTGAGATACATGTTCCTTAGCTAAAGATGATTGTAAATCCTCAAGAGTGGGTCAAACTGTCAATTAAGAACTAAAAGAATTTTATGTTGGAGATTCTAGAAAATAGAAACTATTGGCATGTGCAAAGGAACAGTAATCCTGAGTCATAACTGGAATTTCAATTTCAGTTTTTTACATCTTAGCTGTTAATATCTTTCAACATTTGATACTCTTTATTTCATGTGCCAAAATAGTTCATTTTCATGCACTTAATACTCTTACATTTCCACTACTCTGGTTTTAAGTGCCAAAGTACTTAGTGCTTGATGAATATGGATAGTAGTTGTCATCTGTGCAGTTATGTTAAACAGATGGGACAACTGAACGCTTCACACTTATTACAGTTTCTAAGTGAGTCATTTAAATAGTGTGACTAATCATCCTACTATACAGTTGTCAACAAAATAGGAATTTTCTACCACCCACAAAATTTTAAGATCTCCAGATTTTTTGTGGAAGAGAAATGAAAAGCAAAGAACTTTCGAACAACAGTTTAAATTTAGTGATTACATGTAATGGACTCTTCATCTTAAAGATTTGTATGTCATTGTTCCAGTGCAGCACTACAGTGATGTACCCACAAAATCTGTTGACTTACTAGGATCATTGATGGGTAAACAGTAACACATAATTTGTTTTAGTGCTTTCATCTAAATACCAACCTTACATGAAATTAATTTTATCTGTTCTCTTTCCCTTCCTTGCTTGACTGGTGTCAAGTCATTGAGGAGAAGCACTTCAGTGCAACATGGATTGGATGTTTTCACAAAAACAGTTGGTTGATGGGTGTCATCAGGGTAATAGTAATACTGTGTGATTTTGTAGGGGTGGATGGGAATTACATTTGTTTTGAGAAAACCAGAATAGTAAGGAAAAGGGCTGGCTGAGAAGTTTGTGTTTAGAAATGTGATACGAGAAGTGACATGATTTGCACATAACCCGTGTGGGAAATGGAAGTCAGCAACTTCCTACATACTGTGAGGTTGAGCCAAGAGGACAACACTAAATTTAAACAACCCAACATTTAAATATAGACTAACATTATGGAACTGGAAAATGTCTTGAAGGAGTGATACTCAGGTTTGATTTCTTTTCAGTTAACGGAGGTAAAGAACTGGGAGGAAAGTATTAAATATGTCAAAATGCAGTAGTGGACATAAGAGGCAAATGAGTGGAAAAACTGATTGGGAAGAGGTGTTTAGAAATTGCCTGTGGAGGGGGGAGGTAGCATATGGGGTGGAAAATGAGGAGACCAAGGATGCATCAGAATGGATCCCACAAAGAACGTACATGAGAAAGGTATATTAAATGTATGCTAGCTTCTGCAGTTGGCAAATACATTTTCTGATTCTTTGTATCTGTTGGCAACAGTAATGAAGATTTGCTCTTTACTGAATGTATGTCTAATAGCTGGTTTGGTCTGTTTGTTGTTTTGTCTCCTTTCCTGTTGAAGACTAATTATTGATCATGAATGTGCTGGGAATGCTGTTCTGTGTTTTCCCCTTAATTCACGCTTCAAGTGCATTTGGTATGTTTATGAATTGACACTAGAAAAAAAAATTCACAGGTATTTACCCAGTGATTTTCTATTTAGACATGACAGATACCATTCTGCTTATGATAAGGTATTTTTTAGACTGTAGATCGCCTCTTTAGAGAAGTGATCTCTCAGATGTCTGCCTCAACAGGTGTCAGATGTTTTTTGTTTAGGAGGAAGCCCCATTGACAGGATGACACTTTTTCTTCTTTCAAAATTGAATGTTGTAGAACAGGTTTTCTTTAGAAAAGTTGGGGAGAGGTCTGAAAAGTCACTGCTCCAGGTTTGAGTTCTAACCAGAGAGGTGGTAAGGGCACAGTAATCAAAGGAGATTATGCCTTTTCTAACACTACAATGTTTTTCATGCCTTCTGATAGCTTGGTCCTACAGGTTCAGTATTTGGAAACTAATGAAGAGCTGTGGGTAAGGTGTAGCCCTTTGTGTTTATCCCAGTTTTCTGGGAATGGATGTGCCTTCTATAGCTGATCCTCAGGTTAAGAGTGTGCAAGGAAATTATACAAATATTCTAAGGATGTCCAAAGAGTCAGTTCCAGCAAAAATGACTGTAGGCTTTGTGCTATGGGAGGGGTAGTAATGATGGAGATGCTAATGTAGTGTTTCCTGCTTATGAGTTTCAAGTAGAAGTTGGGCTTGTTTGTCTGAAGTAGTTGTGGTCATCAGAAATGCTCACCAGGTCACTACTGTCCAATAGTTAGAGAACAGTGTTTTCAGTGACACTTTGGCTTTTAAAATATCTCGTGCTGCTGTTGTATTTTATTTGGGAGATGATAAAAGAGATTTTATATTATTCCTTTGGCTTTCTAGAATATCCTTATTTATCAAAAAAAACTAAATAAATAATGTCTTATTGCTTTTTTTATTTTAAAGCTGCTGTACGAACTGGTATGCCCTTTCAGTGAGTCGGGTGGACTTGTAGCAATTTTTCAGCAAGGTAGAAGCAAAATATTTGTATAATAACTTACACAGTTGATTTGGCAAATAACATGGATCTTGGTTCACCTTAATAATCTTTAGCTATTAATAAACTAATTTTATTGAATATGCTGGAAACCTTTTACTGTCAATTAGGTGAATTCTTACTGCAAGAACTGTGCAGTCTAACCTTCTGGGTTTGTTCAGGGTAGCCTGCCATTATCATTATGGATCGCTCTCAGCATCGTGCAGGAAATAGCAATGAGCAGATGTCCTCACAAGAGCACAGCCATGGTGAAGATGAGAGGCAACGGCAGCTGGAGCGACTGGGTAGGGAGGAAGCCTATTACCAGTTCATTAATGAACTCAATGAAGAAGACTACAGGTTAATGAGAGACCGTAACCTGCTTGGCACTCCTGGTAAGATATGTATACCTTCAGTAGAGAAAATGTGAAGTAACTGCTGCTCTCAGGCACCACATGTGGTTGTATAGGACTCCAGTAGCCTGAACATGGCCTTGTAAATTGGAAAAAACCCACTCCATTTCTATACAAAAGTAATAATATTCATTAAAAATTAACAACTTGAGTAGATACTAGAATGGAGTAAAGTAACTCTTTCGAATACAACCTCTCCATATCTGGTACACCTAAGTATGTCTTTGGTATATGGTAATTATAGTGGCCTTCTAATTGTTACTGCAAGTTGGGTACACTTAACACACATTCAGCGTCTTTTCTTCTTTAATCCCAGTGCCTACATCCTCGGTTATCTGTTTGCCTGTTAGTATTTCATTAATTTTACCTTATTGCTAAAGATTTTCATTCAAGTTAGAAAATACTATTATTTCTGCATTGTTATGTTGACCCAATAATGTCTTACGAATAACAGCACTGTCAAAATGTAAACTATTTCAGGGGAGATAACAGCAGAAGAGTTGCAGCAACGCTTGGAGGGGGCTAAGGAGCATCTGGCTTTGCAGACTGATCTGGATAACAGAGGAGGTGAAGGTAGAACTGTTGGAGGTAAACATTCTTCATATATATATATACACACGCTTAGTACATAATGTGTAAATACTGTTCTGTACAGATATTTTAAAAGAAATGCTGATGGATCTCAGTATCAGTGGTTTCAAGTCTTGTTTTTCATTGTGCCTCTGTGGTTGTTTTAAAAGTAAGGACATTACCTAATGATATGAAAACAACCTTGAAATACTTAACAGAAACTGATTTTGTCAACAATCAATTGCTGCCTTTTCTTTTGCAAGTTAATAGTGAAAAAATCATTTTAATGCTTCTAATTCTTAAAAGGTTTGATCATGTAGTGCACAAGTTTGAACAGAAGACACATTAATTAGAAAATGGTTAATCTCCGCACTGTTTTCTTGTTTCATTTCCATTTGTTTTAATGGAGTGGAGCGTGTCCTAGGCACACAGTCACTTCCCAAGCAGCATTGGCTTCATCATTTGGTAGATTCTTGTTAGATTTAGGAGAGGAATAGGCAATTTGGAAACAAAAATACTGACTGCAGATTTCTTGAAAGCAGGGAGACGATGGAGTAGGGAGAGCTTAATCTCATCCCTTCAAGAGAAAGCCTTCACTGTGATCATGACCATTGTCTTGCTTTATACACAAAGTTAGCTCTGTCCACACTAATTGTGTCTGTTCTTGAGCTCATAGCTCTGTTCCTAAATCTCCTCCAACTCTGGATATTGAGTAGGAAAAGGGTATATCAGCACAAAACAACACAAATGCCTAAATCAGGCATTACTTATTCCACTGCTTATAGAAAACACTTTTTGAAAAAATGCTGTCCAAAAGAAGACAAAGTCTGTCATCCTTCTCCGTGTCCTAAGATGCCCTCAAATTGATAGTTTATGCAAAGGGCAGATACGAGACAAATACAACTAATATTGGACTGCCTAGTTCTGAATACTTTCTCAGAAGAAGCCATCTGGGCGTATTAATTTCTCTGTGCATCTGCTGGTCAGACGAAAATTTTAAGTTGAACTGATAAGTTTTGCTAACGTTTCTTACATACAGCATATTCCTAGCAAAATCAGATTAATTTAGCAGGGTAGCTGTCCTGTTACAGCTTAATTTCCAAAGTCAGTGCCCAGCAAGCACAGAGGATTTGCTATAGTACGATGAGTGATCAGTTGTATGAATATTTTCAATTCTTTGTTTCCCTCAGAAGCTGATGTTCTTGGAGAAAACTCAAACGGTGACTCTTTGCTTGAATGGCTGAACACATTTCGTCGCACAGGAAATGCTACTCGCAGTGGACAGAGCGGGAACCAAACTTGGAGAGCCGTGAGTCGTACAAATCCAAACAGTGGGGAGTTTCGATTTAGCCTTGAAATCAACATAAATCATGAGCATAACAGTTCTGAAACTCCTGGTGAGGACTATGTGGGTGTAGATGGTAGCAGAACGCATTTAGGTGGAAGACATCAAAGAACTGCCAGTCCAGTAACCCCAAGAACAAGGAGCAGGACTGCAAGAGAAGCAAACAATGAGGCTTCAAGCACTGCAAGGACCAGGTCTGTAAGAAATTCCATGGCACAGACTTCTGGAGCAGTCTCTCATCCAGTCTTAGGGAGGCTCAGGAGCAGAACAAGGGAGTTGATGGGCCTTTCTCAAACAAATGCTGCACTTAATAATTCTGCAGATATTGGCGAACAAAGAGAAATACCAGAAAGAGGTACTTCTACAGGAGCAACAAGAGGAAGAGCTAGAACTAATGTCCGGATGAGTACGAACCAAAGACTAGAAATTCTAAGGCTCAGGTCTACTTTAAGTAGTCGAAGCCGCTCCCCGTTGCGAAGGCAGAGTAATACTGCTCGGTCTGAAGAACATGGGCACAGGCAATATAGAAATACACAGCAAGTCACCAGAAGTAGAAGACTAACAGGTCAGCCTTCTCCACAACCTGCTGAAGAACAAGCAAGAGCTAACACTCAGACTCCTTTACTTTCCAGTGCAGCTCCATCATTGGGAATAACTTTGGAAGAGGAGGAATCCCGAAGGCCAGTAGCTGCTGTTAGAAGGCATCCAACGATTATATTAGATCTTCAGGTGAGGAGAATTCGTCCTGGAGAAAACAGAGATCGGGACAGTGTTGCCAGTAGAACTCGTTCTAGAGTAGGAATGGCAGAAAACACAGTTACCTTTGAAAGTGACAGTGGGGGATTTCGGCGTACAATATCACGGTCTGAGCGTGCAGGTATTCGAACCTATGTTAGCACTATCCGGATACCTCTTCGTCGAATTTCAGAAACTGGGTTTGGTGAACCTTCATCAGTGGCTCTTCGATCGATCCTTAGACAAATTATGACAGGCTTTGGAGAACTAAGTTCTTTAATGGAAACTGAATCTAACTCTGAAGTGCAAAGGGGTGGTCATCGCTTAGTAGATGCACAATCAGAGCAGAACAGCTCAAGTTCAGCAAACAATAGCCGTAATCCAAGTGAGGTTTTATCAAGAAATGGTCACACAGCAGAAGGCAGCAGGGAACCAAATGGGCGGAGTGATAATACTCAACACCATGGTCGCAATAACGAAACCCCCAATAGCAGGCAGTCTCAGGATGCAAACAACTTAGTGGAAAATGGAACACTGCCCATACTTCGACTTGCCCACTTCTTCTTGCTGAATGAAGATGATGATGACGATCGTTTAAGAGGTTTAACCAAAGAGCAGATTGACAATCTTTCTACTCGGAACTATGGGGATATTCACATAGAAAATGAAATAAGTAAAACGTGTAGCGTTTGCATTAATGAATATGTAACGGGGAATAAGCTGAGGCAGTTACCTTGTATGCATGAGTTTCATATTCACTGTATCGATCGCTGGCTTTCTGAAAACTCCACTTGCCCAATTTGCCGGCAGCCTGTGTTGGGGTCTAATGCCACAGGCAATGGTTAGAATTACTCATACTGCCCAGTACTCAAGGATTTGCTTCTGCTCTATTTATGATGAGCCAGATGGAATTAATTGACTTATATTTGTGGGGGGAGTTTTATTAAATTTCTTTAAAAATATTAGGACACTTGTCCAAACCTAGCAATGTAAATACTATTTTTCTCCAAATTCAGATCTAGGAGTACACATAGAACCAAATGATATTGGTAAAGTTTATATTTTTTTAGGTAATTTTGTTACGCTAAGCACTTTTGTAAATACAGAAATGCAATAGTTATATCAGTCCTGCTTAATGTATGGGTTTTTTTAACAGTGTAATGGACTCACTTTATTTAGATTACAAATTGTTTCACACAGGTGTACCACTGTGTTGAAAAATTAGTGTCTAAATAGCCATTCATTAGCTTTTTGTTCTAAGAACAATTTCTTTACAGAGAGTTTCTTTCGGGACATGTTTGCTAAAGTTATTTAAGTTACTTGAAGTGCTTGTTTTAATGAACTCTATTCTATTTTTTTGAATATTGAAATATCCTTTTCAAAAAACTTGCCAATTTGGTTCTATTTTAAAAAAATATACGTCAACTTTTGCGTGTAGTTTTACACAATAGTTAATGCTGACAAATTCATATTCAGAAGTGAATGGGTTAGTGATGTTACAAAATGTACATAATTAAATGCTGTCTTTGACAATCTCTGTCTTTTCAATGCAGACAGCAATCAAATAAATGGTAATTCCAAGAGGGTGTGTCTTAACTGAGCATGGTATCTGCTCAAAATGTAAATGAGCACTGAGGAATCCTTTTTATTCTTCCAAATTACTCATTTGATATTCATGTTTTTTAACTGCCTTAGTTCAAAGAGGGAAGTGTTTCCTTGCCCATTGTCTACAATATGCATGATTGGTGCATCTTACTCAGAAGAAGGCTTGAAAGTGGTTTTGTACAGGTATGTAAGTTACACGTATGGTAGCAGTCCTCTTCAAACACAACTGAGGACCAAATGGCAAAAGACACAAGAAAGGACACTATGACTTTCCCTGCAAGTCCCCAGGTTACTGTATAATTAGATATTGAACTTTATACCAATAACTTATAAAGAAATAAAGTTGCAAGTAAATCACTGAGGCTTGGTGTCAGTTACTAGATAGGTACAATTTATTGTTCCTGATCTGCTGTCTTGGTTCTCACTTTTTTCTTTTCCCTGTATTTTTACACAATCTGTGTTACGGCAGAGAAAAATGCAAGACAAAGCACTCTTGGGGCTTCTGGAAGGAAGCTGAACATTACAGAGCTCTGCTAAGCAACATGCATCTCAGTCTTCAAAGAAAGACAGAACTGTGCAATGCTTTTATATGTATATATTCTGAGAAAGAACACTTGAAGTGAAAATATCCCCTTGACTACCTCTGCATACAGATGGTCTTCTCTGCCAGGTGCTTCAATTGAAACATCTGCTCAGTACATCCTGGAAGGGAAACTATACAATTCCATGTTAAGCTACTGGATTTCTACTTCTGCAAGTGAAAGACTTCCGTCAAAAGTTACATAGAAGAGATGCTTTTCATGTCAAACACTAGTTCCAAGTAATGCTAAGTAATTATGAGATTTAGGTGAGTTTAAGAATATAATCAAGATATTTTCTGATGTGATTTGGACTGCTAATTATTGCGAGCTCTCACACCTTTCTTGAATGTCTCCTAGGTCATATAAAAGAGTGAGGAGATTTAAATGTGTTTATCAGAACAAGGGGTTTTTTTCCACAGTATTTTTCCTGTTACTGCTGTTGGCTCAAAATACATGGGTACATTCTATTTCCTTGCCTCCTTATGTTATTCCTTTGTATTTCAAAGTTGCCTGACTCAAGTGCCACATTTACGGAAACTTGCTTGTGGCTCATTGTTACCTTGCCTGGTTGGGTCTTTCAAGGTCAAATTCAGTGTAAATCCTTACTACAGGGCATTCTCTTTTTCCTTTGTACTACTTTTTTGAACTAAGTTGTTGGAATCCTGCTTGACTACTACATTAATGCACTAGAGGTAAAGGGAATTTTCCTCTGCTGCCTTTAATTGGAAGAGGGTTTTGCTGTGTAGCCATAAGAATGTAATTTTATACATGGTACCAGACTAGATCCTGTATGATCATAGAATTATTAAACCAAAGAAGCAAAACCAGTCAAACCAAAATGAGGGGGTACTTATAATTCAGCTTGTAGAAGGGGGAACTCTCAAAAGGGCTCTGAGAGCTTTCTGTGGAAATAATAGGCTCTTGGATAGGAAACAAAGACTCACATGTGATATTCCTGTCCTCTGTGTGAGTTGGCAAGGATCTGCTCTCATTTGTTCCTCATCTTTCTCCAAAAATTATGTTGCACAGCCAGTCAAATCTCAGTGTTTCAGTGTAGTGATGATGTGCAGAGAAAAAGCAGAGACTTTCAGTGGAGTTTCTGGCAGGTAATTTATTGTCGCCGGTGGGTGCACAGGAAGCTCATGCCTCAATGACCATGCGCACCGAACCTCCCTGAAGGGTCAGCTTATGTAGCGAAAAGCATTACATATACATGAATTGTACAACCCCAACATAATACTCGTAAGCCTGGCACTGCCTTCCCAGTTCTTGATGCAAATCAGGTCTCCTCCCATCTGGGCTTGTGCAAGTTATTGTGGTAAGGGTCTGCAGCGATCTAGATGATGATGTAATTAACCTCTTGTCACTGTAAATTTTTGACCTGATTGTCCTGCACAGACTCAGTAGTTTTCAAACCTTTCCTCCACCAGCATATTTTTGTTTTAGTCTCCCCCTTATCTAGGAATGTATTTTTCACTTTGTCTTGTCGGCAGTTATTCCCAAACAGGATTCCTTATTTAGTGGTGTGCTAGAAGCCCTTTCTCTGTCAAAGGTAAATAGCTTACTAGGATTTCACTAACAAAAAGCTGTAAAAGCAGTTACATAGATCACCCCTTCAGTGGTGGCTTCTGTTACTGTATTCCTGTCACATTCCTTCAGTTCTATCCCCACATACTATTTTACCTTATCCATGACTTGGAGGTTTCATGTTCTAACAGTCATGTCTGTATTTAAGAGCTTTGTGAATTGACTGTATTTCAACCAAGAACTTTTATCTATGTCAGACATTAAGGGAGGGTTTAACAATACCACTTCCAAATCTGCAGGCAGTTGAACAGCTGACTCAGTTTGTGTAAGAAATACCAAGATATTTTAATTAATTCCGCCCACTACACAGCAGAGAAAAAACACCCAACAAGATACAGACATACAGAGTTTTGTCTCTGTTCCTACACGGAACAAAGGTGAAAATGTCCAAGCATCCATTATAGCCAGTTCCTGCTTCTATGAAATCACAGTAGTTGTTTGACTTCAGTCTTTATCCTCATAAATCTTCAAGGTTCAGAATTCTCACAGTCTCTCCAGATGCAGGTGAATCTTCTCACTCACCATAAATTTTCTTCAGCTTGAGAAGTGATGCATCTCCAAACAGTCCAAGAGGGAGAGAAGCAAAGGTGATGAAGTCACCAAGGGAAAGAGAAGGGAGAAGAGAGAAGAGCTGGGAGGGGCAGGTACTTCAAGTTTTTAAACCCAAACTTTAAACTTTTCTGCAGAAAACAAACTAGATTTCCAGATTCTACTCAGCTTTTAAAGCATAATACGCCTGGCTTCAATTTAGACTCTGAGATATTAAACACCTGAAAATCTGATTGTATGCTTTTTAGTTGCCGCTGAGTAAATGGCCAGATGTGGCAGTCAGTTTCATTTTCCATTGTTCTCTTTGATCTGGAAGAACCAGAACCTGCCTTGTCTGCAGGAAGACTCTGCTGCCCAGAATTTGCACAACAGAAGGTATAATAATAGTGTTGATAGGTATTTTTATGTTGGCTTTCCTCCAGCCAAGTGCAGATGACAGCAGCTGCAAGATCACTGCAGCAGTGATGGGGATGTAGTCAGGTCCCAGCAGGTCCTTACACTGGCCACTGATGAGGAACAGGTGATGCCTGTGCTTTTTGTCCATGGTGTCCCTGTACCCAGTGCCAGCATGATGTGAGTAGGGCATGGGAGATACATCTCTGCATGCAACGGTAGCTGTTCCATTTGCTGATCAGACAGCTTCAGTGCCACCAGTGCAAAATGAAGCAGCTCTTGTCATCAGGTGCAGTGGGAGCTGCGGCAGCTGGTTGGTTGCCAGCTCTCAGCAGTGTAGAAGGTGGAAGAACTTCATAGGCCACAAAAACAGGTGTCTGTCTGGCCCAAGTTAAAATAATCCTCTTCCAGCATGCACATTTCAGGATGCAGCCATACAGGGAGCCAGTCTGGAGCTTTTGTATCTGTTACAACAGCCAAAGGGAGGCTCCATCTATGAAACTCTGGGGGCCTGAGTTCTTTACCTCCTGTTGATTCACATTATTATGAAGATTAACACACAGAGAAGATCTGGAAGATCTGTGTTCAGTTCTGGAATCCCCAGTATAAGAAGGATGTGGAAATGCTGGAACAAGTCCAGAGGCTGTCCACAGGCATGACAAGAGGGCTGGAGCACCTCTCCTATGAAGACTGGCTGAGGAAGTTAAGGTTGTTCAGCCTGGAGAGGAGAAGGCTCCATGCGTACATTGTAACAGCCTTCTAGTACCCGAAGGGCTCCTGGAAAGCTGGCGAGGGACTTCTTACAAGAGGCTCCAGTGATAGGACAAGGAGCAATGGCTTCAATCTAAAATTTATGTTGGATCTCCAAAGAAATTCCTCACTATGAGAGTGGTGAGACACTGGAACAGGATGCCCAGAGAAGTTGTGGGTGCCCCCTCCCTAGAAGTGTTCAACACCAGGCTGGATGGGGCTTTGAGCAACCTGATCTAGTGAGAGGTGTCCTTGCCCATGGCAGGGGGGCTGGAACTATATGGACTTTAAGCCATTCTATGATAAGTAATGATTTGGTATCTACTGGATATAAAAGATTTACAGGCTACAGTCAAGGGAATAGGGTGCTCTTAGGTTTGGGTAATGAACTTATGTGCAGTGTAAGGCAAAACACTGCTGCCTACTTGCATATCTGTAAAGAAATGAAGAATGAAGTGTTACTACAGACACGACTTCAAGTAGGCAAAGCTGGGAAATGTAAGAATGAAGGTTGCCTGTGGCAGGCACCTAAGGCCAGCTTTCTAGTGCCTTGCTATGCTCATAGTTTATTCCCATGGAAATAAATACAAAAATGCAGGGAGATGTTTTACAAATAACTGTTTATTTAATTGAAATATTAAATCCAGATCACCTTGCAGCACTAACCCAGAGCCTCTCTAGAAACCCTTAATGCAGAAAATGACCCAGAGGTCAACATCGAATGGGGCCTTTCAAAAGACAGAGCTATCAGTCTAAGTTAACAGTTTTTTCCATTTCTTGTGTGTGCAATTCTATCATTGACTTTCTAGCTGATACTGTGGCCCTCTATGCCTCTCTGATAGGCTCTTCTTTAATAATATAGGACACAGAAATGAATTCATGTGTTACCCTTTAACTGCCAACTGAGCAGAAGTGTTTTCATTTCATCCCATTCTTCAGACTCTTCCCAGCTGGCTTTTCTTTCCCTTTCAGTCATTAGTTCCTTTTGCACACTTGTAACCTTTTACAGATTTTCATTCTTTCATCTTAGGAACTTTCCACAAAGTACTTTCCTCTGGCACTGCTGAAAAATTCATGTGGGTCATGTATATGTGTAGAAACGGGGAGAGATTTGTGGTAATAGGGGCATCACTCCTGGTTTTCATAGTCTCAGCTTTCAGGGTTTATTAAACGCAGAGCATCCCGGAATATCTCCAAAACTAACGCAAAGGCATCATACTGCATTCATGTTTGTTCTGGTTTGAAAACGACCACATTTGCAAATATTACTTGTGATGTTTTTATGCTGAAAAAGCATTTTATTTTGAAGCTGGAGGCAGCTTTCCTAGCAGAACTCCTGCATCAGCGTCTGGACTCTACAGGTGATTGGTGGACAGAGTCCATAAAGGGGGGGTACTTCTTCCTTCCTTCCTTCTTTTTCAGGGCCGTCGTCACCTTTACTCCTGCTTCGGCTGCGACGTGTCTTCAGAGACAGGGAGCTCCTCTAGGAGAGAGAAAGCTCCCCAGTGAGCAGTGGCTCTCAACCCCTTGCCACCAAAGGGTTGAATGCAAAAGAAACTTAAACTTGGCTACACCTCTGCTGCAGGGGTAGCCACAGCACAGTTCGAGCACAGGAGCTTGAATGCAGAGAGGCCAAAGAAACAAATCATTCTCCATACCTGCAAACCCCGTTCTGTGGGGGTGAACCTGCAGCCCTCCCTCACTGAGGACTCAGATACAGAAAAGCCGCACCAGCTTATACCTGTCCTTGGCAGAGTAAGGGCAGCTCCTCCAGAGCCACAGTAGAGCAAATGCCTTTGAAGATGCCAGACAGAGGCGAGCTCTTAACCCTCTACCTCCCTTGGCACCTGACCACAGGGGAAGAAAGGTAGGCTCTGCAAAAGGCCTGTAGAAAGCCCTTGGACAAGACCCTGAAAAACCTATTCTCATAACAGGGGTGGCTCCATGTAACTGGCACCATGTTGGCTTTTCCCCCACCAGGCTGGCAAAGATCCTGTATACTCTGCCACTGAGAGACTGAGAGAAGCCTACTAAGAGAGAGAAAGATCACAAATACTGATCTTCTAAGCCTTTGGCAAACAGAGAGAGTCTCTAACCCTGTTGTATCCTCTACATTTGACCCTGCTAAAGCCTCAAAGAAGAGCCCCAAGCTGGAAATATGCCGGAGACTTCACAGAAGGCTGATATCTGCAAGAGGATTCTAAAAGGAACTTTTCCACAAGCACCAAATGTATATTGTGTGCTGTATTCCTGCCCCCTCACCCCACCCCTTTCTCTTCTGGAAAGTGGGGTGCAAATGTGTGTGTGGTGGCTTTGTGGTTATGAGTGTTGTGTACACTCTCTCATCCCAGACCTCTCATCTAAGGCCAAAACCCAATGTGATAGCTGTCTCCTGTTTCTCAGACTGTGTATAAAGGCATTGTGACACAGTTTCTGGTTTACCTTTTTGATTCTTTTACTTATTTGGGGATTTTTCATTTTCTTCTTAGTGATGGGTTCAAAAAACTGTTGTCTTTCTAGCAAAGTTGCTTCATTGCCTGTTGAACACTCAATGAGAGCTTGTTGTTGTGCTAGAATTACAGGCGCCAACCCAAACCAATTTAGACCCTCTTGCTAAACCATTACGGTGTTTCAATAGGTCTGTGAGATATTTGGACCATTACAGTGATGCGTGCTTGATACCACACCATAAACCAAGAAAGCAACAGCATACAACCACGAAAAGCAGGATGTACACAATACATTTTCAGTGTTGTGACTGTAGGAGTTTGTCAGATACTCTAATCTGAATTAAGTGAAATAATGCAAGAGTTATGACGTGCAGCAGCCTCGCCATGTTAAGTTGTTAGCTCGTTCTGTTCATGCTTTTGCACCTTGAGAAATATGAGGAGTGAATTAGTTAATTAGGTGTTTTTTGTCTAATGTACAACTGAATTAAAAATGTAGTCTTTTAATCTCAAAACAACAGCTACATGGAAAATGGAAGATGAAATAGGACAACTAGACTGGGACATACGGGATATGTTGTCAGGCTGGTTTTGGCATCAAGCATATTGCTAAGCCACAGGTATGGTTAAATTATATTCAAATAAGTATGACAGTAAGGTTTGTCTGAGAAGTGGCACAACCAGAACTTATACAGCCAAGCAGAGTTTCACAGCCTAGTTCTATTAATACAAGGCAGACTGTTAATCAGTATTAAAAATACATAGTTAAGTACATAAAGAAAGGAATCCAAGGCACCTGTGGGAGGACAGTTTCCTGGAGTTATTGACATGACAGTTATCAATGTGTAATTTGGGAAGTATGAAAGGAGATGGTAAATTTTAGCAGGTTATGGCCTGCTACTTCATGCTTTCTTCTATTTTGAAAAGCAGAGACAGCTTCCCCATCCTCAGGCTTCTCCTGAAGGAAGCCTGTGCAGTCATGTAGTAACTATTAAGTGACTGATCAGAACCCAGCCAATATAGTGAGGAAACCTGACCACCAGGACAGGTCAGAATAGAAAAGGAGGGACAAGACAACCCTTAACCAAGTGATGAAGCCATGGACCAAACTGATAAGCAGGGTTATGTGGACAAAGACACCACTTCTTCAACAGCAGAAAAGAATTGAAGCTGGGTCACTCCAGTTGTGTGCATGCACATAAAGAAGGGCCTACAGGCCATCATTGTGGGGACAATTGTGTTCTCTGGGAAATCACCACCTCAAGTGCCTGTAGACAGGTGCACGCAGCATGGGGAAAAATGCAGGACTAATTAGAGGTCTCTGCACAGTAACAAGGCAGTGACCTTGACAGGATCACAGAGATATGGTAGGATAGTTCACATAACTGAAGTTCTGCAAGGGATGGATACAGGACCTTAAGAAAGAACAGACCGAGACAGTGATGGGGAGAACTAGCCTTTCATGTACAAGAGCAGCAGCAATGCATGAGCTCTGTCTTGGGATTGATGAGGAGCCAGCTGTGAGCCTACAGGTCATGACTAGTGGGCAGACCAACATAGTACATTTTGTAGTAGGTATCTTCTGTAGAGTACCTGATCAGGAAAAAGAAGTAGATGGAACTTTCTTTAAGCAGTTGAAAGACATCTCACATTCACAGGTCCTGATCCTCATGGAGAACTTTAACCACCCTGATATCTGATGGAAGAACCATGCAGAAGGGCACAACCAGCCAGGAAGATTTCTGGATTATCATTTCACAAATGATAGCAAGTGTTCTTGCCCATATCCCCATGCCACCGAAATTTAAGGACCATTTTTTTTTCAGGATACACCCTTGAAGAGACACTGATATTAAGTTGATTGAAGGGTTGTAGGATTTATTAGTTCCTTAAGAGGCTTTGAGAGCTGACACTCCTTTTCAGTACACTCACAATTCATCAGTGCAGTCTGCAGGATTTTAAGGAAGAAAGGGGGCAATGTCAGAAAGCTCTGTTTTATTGTTATCCAGCCACATACTGTGGTTTTAATTGTGGAACTGTGCATACCCAGCTTCGATCAGAGCAGCTTACACAACAAAAGAAATGGGCACTCTGACAGCACAGCATTCAGAGATGATCCTTTAAAATGAAATGCTTTAAAATATTTTCCCTCCTGGGATGCCACACAGCTCATCTGATTTCAGACCGTACACGGCAGCCATCAACAGTGAGTTCTGCCCAGCATCCTGCAGCCTTCTCTCAGCCTGCTCTTGTTGACTGCAGGAATGGGATTAGCCCACCTGTACAGGCACAAGGTACTTCAAAGCAAAATTCTCCTATTTCCTTTCTTTCCCTGGGCTTACACTGGACATTGAGTAGTCTAAATGAGACCTGAAGCAGTTTTACCAAACACCAGCTCAAGTGTAAGTTGCTCCTTGGCATTCACACTTGTTCCAGAAGGTGTTTATTGCACCACTGAATTTATCTTTAGTGTAATGTGAATTGCTCGAAGTGCAATAATGAAACACATACACAATAAAACAATCACAGCTTTGATATTCTTCTACATGTTGAACAGTTCTGATGTGACACATGAGATCACTTTGTCCCATTATTTTAAGCAGTCCATTATAAAAGCCTAACTTCAGGCATTTATGACCTACAGATGGGGTTGTTGTCCAGAGTAAAGTATGATGTGTATTGCTTACAATTTCTTCCACAAAAAATGCACTTCTGCTCTCATCTTCAGTATTAAGCCTTCAACTAAGCCAGTTCATTATGTCTTTCCTTATGCAACATTTATTCTACTGTGCTGTTGCCAAACTTCATTTAGCCTGTGAGCTATTTTGCAGTTCACACCGGTCTGAGCTATATTATATTAATAATGGCTCATCCCTCTACCTTCAAGCACATGTGCTCAGCAAAGCGTACCATGTGGCTATTTTAATACAGAAGTCTTGCCTTTATCTGAGCAAGTGATGTATGAATAGAGCACTGTTCCTTTTACTGATTCTTAAACACATTTTGCATGTAGTTTATTTAATTTGTTCAATGCATGGAGGGAGAGTCAAGAACTAGCACTGTAGGTTTTGTCTGTGTACACATGCACACACACACACACACAAACATGTATATATGCATCCACGAACTGAATTCTGTAGGGAAAAGCATGTATTCATAAGGAAAAAATGTAAGCATCACAGTGTAATGATTAAGTGCTGGAGCATGTCTAGAGAAGGGCAACAAAGCTCATGAAGGGTCTTGAGCATAAGTCCTGTAATGAGTGGCTGAAGGAACTAGGGTTGTTTAGCCTGGAGAAAAGAAGGCTGAGGGGAGACCTTCTCACTCTACAACTACCTGAAAGGTGGTTGGATCAAGAAGAGGAACAGCCTTTTCTACCTGGTGGCAAGTGATACTACTAGAGGAAATGGCTTGCGTGATGCATTGGGGAGGTTTAGGCTGGAAGTTAGGAAAAATTTATTCACTGGAAGGGTTATCAAACATTGGGATAGACTGCTCAAGGCAGTAATGAAGTTATTATTCCTGGAAATACCAAAGAATGTGTAGACATAGTACTTAGGGACATGGTTTAGTAGTAAACTGGCTATCATTACTTGATTAATTATATTTTGATGGTGATAGATTGGGGGAAGTCAGAAAATTTGAATGAGAGGGACTGTTTGGAATAGAAAGACGCTGAGAGCAAAGGCCTGTCCGAGTCTCAGCAGAGTCTCAGCAGAGAAGAAAGCTGCGGCCCAGGGCTCACCCCTGCGCACTCCTGGACCTGCTTCATTCACGGCCAACCTTCGGCTGTCCATTTGAAGACGTATCGCACGGCAGAAGAGGGCGCCACCAACAAGGAGCAAGTGCTGACTTGCCAGCCCTCTCGGAAGCACAAACCTCTCAGAAAGCTAAGGCGAACCGGCAAGCCCAGGACCTCGGGGGAATGGACTGCACCGTGACCCCCGGGGAGCGAGTCAGGACTCGCTGTAACTATCTCCAAACCGCGACTTCTTCTAACCCGAACGTCAAAAAATACTTATATCAAAAAAAGCGCTTTCCATTCCCGCTCTTGTGATGACAGGTGAAGAAAAGGATGGCAGAGGGCACTCTGCCTATAGCCGGGATCGTTCCTAGGCCCTCGGTGGGATGAGTCAGCGCGTCGGGTCCTGGAGCCTCGGCGCGGCCCAGCGACGGGAGCTCTCCGAGGTGCTGAAGAGGCTCCTCCTCTTCCCCCCGCTGCTGCTTCCCGAGGCCCGTCGGTACTGGCCAGCGGCGGTCACACGGCGTTTACCATGGCAGAGGCACCGTGGTCCTGTACTCAGGACTTCTGCGTTCTCTGTTAGGGCTTTTTTGTCCGGATAACCCAGCCAAGGTTACCACTTCTTTACATTGCCTCTGCCACGGGGAAATGGGATTGATGAAACTGCCTCTCCACAACTTGCCTGGAGACATGGGTCGAAGAAGCAGGTTTCCAGGCTGCAGAAAGAACTCTCAGTAATGGACAAAAAACTGAGTTTGCAGGGCAAGAGTCAGACGTGTTTCCTGAATAGCAGAAGGGCAGAAAGCAAAGCGCCTTTCATCCTAGTCAGAAAAAATACTGAGAACAAGGATTGCTGGGAGTTCTCGTTCCTAGAATATGCAAATGCTTCTCTGTTATATGAAGTCGTATCATTTACTTACTCTATGTAGTATATAACATTTTTTGGTTTTTCTAGTGTTTAAATATTTTAAATAATGTGTAAGCCACAGGTATACTATATACTGAAAAATATTTCCAGTCAAAAGATGGCCCAGCCATAATAGCTGATTCAAAACATCTTTTGGAACATTTTCAGACTTGCTATAGACTATGATTTCATCTTAACATGTGTGTCAGTTCTCTCAAGCTTTTCAGTCTTTTTGAACACGTCTAATTGCAACCAACTTTTGGTGGGATGCTGTATGGTCTCCAAAGCTGTTCTGTCTTTCCCTCTCCTCAGCTGGACAGGGGAGAGAAGAAATATAATGAAAGGTTCATGTCAAGATGAGAACATTTTAATAAAGCAAAGGCCACATGTGGAAGCAAAGGAAAACAAAATATTTATTACTTCCCATCTGCAGGCAATGTCTGGGCACTTCCTGGGAAGCGGGGCTTCAGTGGGTTTAGGGCTGCTCTAGAAGACAGATATAAAATAATAAATTCTCTTCTTTTCTCCTCCTTTCTTGTAGCTTTTGTTGGTGAGCTGATGACACACATGGATTATCCCTTTGCTCAGTTGGGGTCAGCCACCCCAGCTGTGTTCTCTTCCAGACAACTGGCTGGTGGGGTGGGGTGACATGTTGAAAAGACCTTGCCTCTGTGTAAGCATATAAGCACTGCTCAGCAATAACTAAAACACCCCTGTGTCATCAATACTGTTTTCAGCACAAATCAAAAACCTGGCACCATAGTAGCTACTGTGAAGAAATGTAACTCTAAAAACAGCCAAAACCAGCACACATGCCTTGGATGCCCTTTGTAACAATCTCATGGATTACAAAGCCAAAGAATATTGGACTCACATTAGGTAGCACCCTGGCTTTGGGCAAGGAATTGAGTGGAAATAATGAAAATACACCTTATACATTTTGAGAACTATCTACATTCTAGGAACTAACCTCACTTTAAATATTCCTTCATAAGCTTTTTATTTCTTCAGTAATACTCTTTGTTTAAGCATACAATTTTTTTTTTCATTACTAATTAAATGCTAATGTGGCTGAAGGAATGTCTTAACTACAGTCTACTGTACTACATGTCCTTTCTGTGCAAAACATTTGTAAGCGTTGTTCTATACAGTTTTCCATCAATTGCCAGCCTGATGGATTAATTCTGTGGACATCATTATCACTGTTTCTCAGGTTAACTTACTGCATTTTGAGTGAGCATTTTAAAACATGAAAACTTGGAGATACTCTGGTAAAGTAATAGCACTGATGTTTGTTTCCTTGCATGGATGAAAATTTGCCACTATAAAGAAGAAGCAAGAACTGTGCAGCCTTGAATGAGCTTCTAATGGGACATGAAAAATGAAGGTGTCTATGTTTCCAGATTTGCACTCATAGGTAATTGTTTATCCTTCCTCCATCTGTCTCCCATGCAACTACTGCATAGGCTATTAATCTGATTTTTTACTGTCAGGTTAGAGATGTGTACTGTGTTTAAGTGTCAGGGCAGTGTTGCTGAGTGAAGCCCCATCTGCACTAGAAAGTATAGGAGAATATGGGATCCTTTCATAAGTTCCAAGTGGGCCATGGATGCATTTTACTTGTTTGTGTATTAAGTCATGTTCCATATCAGTCTACACAGATACAGCTTATCTGTGAAGGAGATTCATAAATTATTTCACGTATTTTCTTGGATGATGCTAAGCACATATTCTGGATCTGGAATTAGCTTCTGCAATGAATCTAGAAATAGCAAGCACTGGCTTTTTGACCTTTTACAAAATGCTGTGATGAGTGACAGATACCTCCTATGTTTCCCTGCGTATAATTTGCATCATTCTGGTTTTCATCCTGTGCATGTAAACAAGTGCCCATGACACAGAGGTTGGAACTAGATGATGTCTGAGATCCCTTCCAACTTAAACTATTTTATGACTCTAAGGGCAAAGCATCACAGTACAGAAATTTGGTTTAAGACCAAATGGGTCTGATGTGGGCACATAAAAATAGCCCTGTAATAGTTCTTTGTTTTTCTCAACAAAGACAATGTTGGTAAGATAACCCTGGGCCCTAGAGGGGCAGCAGAAAGGAAAGCACAACACCTAAAAAGGAAGAGTGTGTCTACGAAACAATAAGCTGCATTAATAGTTCTTACCCTTTTTTTTTTTGGCTACAGCATTCTTGAATGTCTTTCTTATTTTTTCTTCCTTTTTCTGTAATAATTAGCTCTCGCCTAATAGTTCTTTAAGTTTTTCACTATGCTGATAATAAATTCTGAGAAAGGTTTGTTTGTTCCTGTATTTTATTTTAGTTTTCCAGAACCAAACTCTGTGCATTACATTAGCAATGGAAGCAAAGGATGCATCTTTTGGAAATTTGGCCTAACAATCTCTTCAAGGTCCCAAGTGGTATCTGGCACAGTCAGAAATAGAATAAAGATATCCTGTCTCCCAGTCTGGCACATTAACCACAGAACCATTCTTCCTGCATTTGCTTTATTTATTACATTGAAATAATTGTTATTCGTACTGAGCTCTTTGAAAGTACATTGCTATAAATACGAGAAAAACGAGCACATCGTAATTTGAAAAATACCAACTCCTGTTTTTTGGTACATCATTCAAACCATGGAGCCATAATGACAGACCCCAGGGAATCATATTGCCATGACTCATGGTCCAATAATATATAATTTAGTGTACATCAGTGCTATGACAAAGAGACAAGCCTTGCATAACAAAATGACAAAGGCGCATCCTGTACAGACAAGCAATGCGTTTCTTTTCTCAAAACTCAGAGCTAATCTGCTACTTGTCAGCTGTTACTAATGAGCTTTCAGAAACGCCAGCAACTTGTGTTCACCTGCACACTTAACTGTCCTGCGAGCCCTACTCACAGAGCAGGACTTGGATTCTTTTTCAGTTAGTGAAATTATCCTGCCCTTAGACAATTTTATAGTCCACTTTATCTCCTTGATTCCCTACTAGACTGCGTTATCTTGTAACTGGAGAGAGATATTTCAGGCAGGTCCTCTGAAGCTCATAGTCTATGCAGGAGCAAATATGTTTTTGATTTCTTCCATGCCATTAAGCATCACTGAAATGCCTGGTTGCTAAAGCTCAGGGATCTGCCTTCCACAGGGATACATCTCAGGATTGTAGACTAGACATAAGTGTGGATTGGGTTATCAAACATCTTTGAGGAGCTTGAATAGCCAAGTTTATGTGACTCAGTAGCCCTCTGTAGATGCCAGCCAGACGGTGTGTTAGCTGAAGCACTCTTTGAGAATGGGGCTGACAGCTTACAGTCAACAGTCCCTTTAGCATACTGAAAAACACAATGCACCTGAGGGTTAATTTCTGAAGAAAAAGTAAACATGAAACCAGGACCTGCCGTTCTTTTTTGACCTGTTTTTTTTGTTGTTGTGGTTTGGTTTTTTTTTGGGAACATTTTCCTTAACTTTGATCTGACAGCTTGAACCCAAAGTGAACCTCACTTTAGTTTGTCTACTAGATAACAACAAATGTGAATTGATTTTCTCCTCTCCATGCAATTACTACTGATGTATAAACACTGACTGCAACAGAAAATAATTTGTGGAGAAGCAAAAGAGTGAGCTGATGGAGAAAACCATCATGAAATTAAACATCTCTGTGTTGTGGGCTTAATGTGGGAAAGGCCTGCAAGAATGCCAGCATTCACCATTGCCCTTACCAGATGATTTCATTCACAAACGCTTTCAGGCCAGACACCTCCCAGAGTGTTAAAATCCACAGGAGTGAAAGCTTCTCACAGTGATGTGTGTCTGCAGCAGTCCTGACCCAAAGTGAATATCTCCACTGCATTGCAAACTACATGCACCCAGTGTAAAACACCACAGTTCTACTCATTTGCATTGATGAAGTGCAAAGTGATTACTGTTTGCAACTTTTTGTCAAGTTGTAGCTGAAGGTATGGATTCCCATATTAGCACTGAGGACACCACAGTGCAGTGAGATTCAACAGTTTAGGGTTATTCATAATCTTTGAAACAACACCCAAATTTCCCACCATGAGTCCTAGCTAATTCTATGATAGAATGGTTTATGATAGAGACTCAGGGCCATTTTTCACAGACTGTCAATGCAGTAGGGACCATTTCTCATACAGGTGGATGTTTGGTCTTTTCTCACAATGAACAGGTGGTAGGACAAGAGGAAATGTTGCACTTGGGGAAGTTTAGGTCAGATGTTAAGAAAAAAATTCTTCATTGAAACAGGTATTGGAACAGGCTGCCTTGGGAGGCCATTGGATGTGTTTAGAAGTTGTATATAGACGTGGAGCTTAGGGACATGATTTATTGGTGGGCTTGGTAGAATTTGGACTCAATGACCTTAAAGGTCTTTTCCAACATAAATGATTGATTCCCAGAACCCAACAAATCCTCATCTCACAGGAGCTTCTGCCTCATTTAAACCATCCCATCTCAAAGCTCATGTAGCAGATAAAGCAATACCTCAAAACGCGGTGGTCATTGTGAGCTATGTCTGATTAAGAACAGCATCTGTGAACATCGAGACACTTTTTTGTAGTTAATTTTTTACTGTTCAATTTCACCCCTTCTTTAACTGTCCTTGGTAGGTAAATTGTCATAGTTGCAAAATGTTTGGGCACAGCAAGGCAATGTGCCATAAGGGTTAAGTGCTGTATTGATTGAGCTTTTCTCTGTTTTTTTTTTAATCCTTGATTTACCCAATATTTTGAGAAGGAGTGTTATCTTTTGTGAAGAGGCTGGAAGGATGCCACAGTGATGAAAGATGACCTTGTAAGCCCGTTAGAGATCCTGATCTTGGTGGGGCCTTTGCTAAGATGTTTAATGCATCTAAAAAGTCACTAGAACACCAGTCTCAGCCAAGCATAAAAAACTCCAAACAAAGCAACCCAGACCTTGACATTATCTCATGATTCACACTGGTACACAGGCTTCCGAGAGGCTTGTGGCAGAGGAGTACCACTTCGCTGAGGTACAGATGGCTGTGGGGATGTGAGGCAGTGGGGAACCAGATCAAGCCCGTTCATAACCCGCAAAGCGAGACAACCGGGTCGGTGTCTCTCAAGACCCAGTTGTTGGCGTGATCGGTGGTGCGGGGGCGGTCAAGACGCGGCTCCGCTCCTCGCAGGCGCTGGCGGAGGAGACTGGTATCCCCCGGGGCCAGGCTCGGCGCTGGCTGCAACGGGTCCCGGACTCCAGCGTTCCGCGCCCGCCCCCGCAGCCCGGCCCGGCAGTGCCCGCAGCGCGGCGTCTGCGTGCGGGGCGGGGGGGTTGCCCATGGCCAGCCCGCAGCNGGGAATGTACCGGCGCCTCCACGGCCCTGCACGGCCCCGCCGCCGCGCTCCCTCCGCCTCCTCCGCCGCCGCCCTCGCGGGGTGTTCCAGATGTGGAGCCGCCCCCGCTATTGGGGTCTCGGTGACGGAAGGAGAAGCCGCCGTCCCTTGGGGGCTTCCCCCGCGTCCCACGGGCCGCGGGTCCTAGCTCTACACCCCACGCCCTCACGCCCCAGTCCCGCCGGTCACTGCGTCCCGCAGGTCTCCCCGCACGCAGCAGGGCCCCTCACCCCACAGGCCAGGCTGCCCTGGCCTGCTAATGCACCCTCGACGCCTACCCTTCCCTGAGCCGCCGGACCTCGGACAGCCTCCGGGGAAGAGTCTTCGTGCGGCCTTCTGAGGACTGGGCCACTATCCGGGGAGCTGTCACCCTTCCTCCTCTGGATTTTGATTGTGACAGCGCGTCTGGTCAGCAGAAGGGAGACCACAGTGCCCTGCACCTCACCAGCCTGGTCAGGAGCCTCCAACTCGTGGTTGGGAGTGAGGAGAGCACCAGGCACTGCGGTGTGCTTGCAGAGAGGTGAATGATTAGGTTTCTCGAGAGGTTCATTTAGGAAAATGCGCTGCAACTCATTCATAAGAAAACAGAGTAAAAATGCAGTGGTTTGTAGGTGTAATTCTAGTGTCAAAGGGCTTCCACTGACTTTGGTAGGACTGAGGTGCATTTGGGATTCACTTATGGTATTTGTTTTACCTAGAGATAGTTGGAGTCTCAGTGACATTGTCTGTTACTTTTCAGACATGTCCCCCAAGAGGCTGAGGCAAAATATATAGTTGCAAAGTACAATCTCTGTGGTGAATAGGAACACAACGTGATACTCCTTCAGGACTTTCTATTTGAGTAAGGAATACGCTCATGTACTTCGGGTTAAGTCTCTAAGCACCTTGGAGAGCACTTATGGAGTTGCTTCTGGATGACACTGATTTAGAGTGTGTCCTCCAGACTCTAGTGTCTGTTCACTCTGTGGAACCAGTCTAGAGCTGTCTTGATGGAGAAGCTACCAGCCCTTTGGCTCCTTTGCACAACCTGGTCACTCTAGTAATATTTCCCTGTTGGGCCTCATTAGTTGCTAATAAGGACAGAACCTGAGAGACCTCTGCACAGCTGCTGAAGTAAGCAGGGTACTAAACAAAGAAGGTATAATGCTGGCTCATAGGAAATGGTGGGGTTTCAGAGTAGGATTTAGCACATTACCAGCTTTACTTATCTTCAGCATAAGCATTCGGATGAAACAGCTGCAGTTAAGCAGCTCTCCAGTGCTTGGAGTTGTGTCCACTTCGGCAGTCCAATCTGAAATGCTGTCAAGTAGCTGGGAGGCTCCTTTCCTGGATATGTTTGTGACCTAACGTTTGGACTCCAAACCTAGGTTCCCTTATTCATAAGCAAAACTTCAGCTGCTGAATGCTTGGTGTTTGAAGAATGTTTAGCCTGAACATGGGACACAAAAGTTGTTTATGCTTCAGCTTTTGTAAATCCTTCCTGTGGATCTAGGTGGTTAAGTTACATTTGATTTGTGATCTGGGTGCCTGGCACTTCCAGATTTTCTAGCTAGGATTTGCCTTTACAAAGGTTTAGACTTTTACATGCTCCCTGCATTTCACAGAAGCAAAAACCAAATTAGATGGTACTTTGAAGAAGGATGGGGTTGGCTGGTTAGAATTATTGTCATTCCTCAGTTACTGACAATATATTTCCTATCTAGAATATTTTCCTAAAGGATAACAGAAGGTCCTGCCTCCCCTTTCCCATTACCTAGCTTATGTCAACATTAGCCATGAGGTGGTTACATGGCCACCTGGATAGGTGCTGATGTGGCTCACTACCAGTCATTATGAAAGGCTACAGGAAGCAGACACAGAAAGGGAAGAGTGGGCTGATTTTCACATCATCCTGAGGCATGGTGGCATCGTGAGGTAGATCTGTGGACCAAACAGGTTCTGATAAGGGATTCTGGGCCACTGTCAGCTTAAAGGCAATACAGATGTGGTTGTGTGATGGCATTGTAAAACCTGAAGATCTTTTCTGAGCTGAATGGCTTGGAGGTGGGAATTGTTCACCATTTCATCATCCTTAACTAGGGTCAGGTAACCTTGTCTTCATATACTTAAATTTTCTTGGCATCTGTGTATCAGAATAGTCTAACTAAATTCAAATGTTGTAGTTTATTTGCTAGTTCTGTTTACTTTTGAGGGAGTTGTTTTAATCTGAAACTATTAGCTTTTAGTTTGGGTCTAGTATGTCTGTAAAGTATTTCAGTAGCTTGTACATGTTCTTCTTCAGACAAGGAGAAAACTACCTCTGTGATGGCCTAGTGTTGTCTTTTCATGACAGATCCAGTCATGATTTTCCATCCCCCTGGATTTTGTAGTGTAGTTTCCACAAGTGCTAGTACAGTATAGAATGTACTATATATAAATTGGTATGTTTGTTAGAGTCCTAAACCAGTTCATAGAGCAGATGACATGAAAAGGAGAATTTAGAGTCACCTTCTGCCACTCAAATGATCTGCCATCTTCTTTTTTATGCATTTATGCATTAATTGATTTTTTTGTTTTGCTTTGTACAACTGAATGTTTTTATTGCTGTAATGTTGTACCAGTGAGCTAAATTGATTAGATGTAAGTTTTTCTCAAAGAAATCTCTAGGTCTTTACTTTTGGAACCGCAGACATCAAAGACTAACCTGCACTTCTCCTTCCTGTCTCCTTAAGTCACTAAAAATAAGCAACTGTCAATAACACATTGTATGATTGTAGAAGAGCAGTTTTATTTTTAGGAAAAAATTTCAAATTCCAGCTTTAGAATGGATTAAAGGTACAATGTCATTTACTGTGGGATCTTTTCAACTGCTCAGTTGTGCACATCAGCAAGAATAAATAGTTTTAGTGTGAAGATAGTGACAGAATCTTCCCCCAGGAGCTGAAATATTAACATTGTTTTGTGCTATGAAACAATACTTCTTTTGGATCTTTTCCATCTACCTTTCCCCAGAAATACGGACTTATATTTTATGCTGTGTATTTGGTCTTGAGAATTGAGCCTCCTTATTGTAAAGGATCTTTTTCTTTTGTCAAAGGAGTAGCTGTATAAGAACGTAAAGAGGCTAGACCCTATTTGTGTGCTGTGATAGTACATTACCATGACTGCAACTGTTGGAAAGTGTCATGTGGAGCACTTACAATTGAAGACAGGGTCTTGTGTTTTGCTCAAAGCTTTAATCTATAATAATTTCCAGGTTAGACATCATTCCTGTAGATTTGTGTAAAACACAGAGTAGCTATAGGTGAAATATTTAGAATCAGCTTTGAACTTTTTATGTATCACAGTTGCTGTTTAAAGAAGGTGTCTTTTGCTGTTGCAGAGGTCAGGTTTCCAGATACTATAAGAAGCAAAGTGAAGGCTAGAGCTTTTACCAGAAAGTTCATTCAAGTCACCTATACTCACAGAATATCTACACTCTTATTTTGTAGGCAGATCAGCAGTTCTTCTGAATGCATTTTTAAACAACAAGACCTTATGAAGAGGGTCAGATAGTGCTGAGGTAACAGACTAATAAAATATTAAATTTAGATGTTTTAATAGAGCAGAAGCCTTCTTCTGCTGTGAGAAATGTGTGCCTGTCGGGCATGGTGACAGTGGGCAACGAACACGGGGGTGTTCTTCAGCAATGTATTTAATGCCCATTAGCAGTACCAAGAGTTGCAGAAATGTCTAGCAAGACAATTGCAATCACAGTGTTAGCACACAGAAATTCTACTTGATGAGAAATTTTTCCAGGTGGAGACTAAAGTACATATGTGTTTATGCACATGCTCGAAATGTGTGGTGGTAATTTCTTTGAAGCATTGTAGAGCCTCAGTTTCTTTTCATCCATGCTTAACCTGCACATAATGTAGTGTAATGTGCATCTTATTCAATGACATCAAAGGCCCAACCCTATTTCCATAAACACCAGTGACAATTACGCTCTTTCAGAAGACCTCATCTCAATAAACTCCATGTTTTATGCTACTGCATTTCTATAGTAGCGCAAATTGAAGTCTTCTGAAATGGTGTAAGATGTTGCTCAACTGTAAAGAAAGGTGGTGACAGTGATGGGGCTGACTGGAGGCCAAACTGAATTTCTGTGGTCTTGGGCACTTAGAGCTTGTCTGACTGCGAGAGCCAGTTTGCATTAGGGTAGGAGGAAATTGAGAATACACCTGTTTATGACACCACATTAAGAAGAGGTGTTGTATGATGGTTACTGTGGGGTAACTTCACATATAACTATGGTCCTAAGCAGTGTAGCAGAGGAAGCCACTTCTTTTGCCTTATTATGGAAAGGCAGGTGAGATCATGAATTAAATCCGTTAAAGATCAAGCCACTCAGATGATGAGGAATACAGTTGCTCAGGAGTTCGTTGAAAAGATGTAACCTTCAGTTTTTAAAGACTGAATTAAATGAATTGTAATGAATAAAATGAAATATTTATGCTCTGTTATATAGCAAATATACAAACTCTTACATTATTTCACTGTATTCATGACACTATTGAAAACAGACACATGTACTGCCCATATGAACCATTTTATTCCTTCTCTGCTCCTCTTTCTGTCCACAGGACTTTTACTTCAGATTTCTTCATTACCACAAGATTTGAGTATGATCATGATTTTTGCCAAATCTGTAGGGAGTTTTTACATGAAAATGTACTGCTTTAAAAATTATTCTAATATAAAGCATATAAAGCGTCTTTTTTTTTTTAAATATTTAACTCTTATCTCCCCAAGAAGTTCTTAGCTGACAGCTCCCTTGACTACATGGCATTCTGGGTGATCATCTGAGAATTGATGTAGTATCTCAAACTCATCACTCTCCAATTAGTTACGAATTCACATCATGTTTTTATTGCAGTGGGTGCTTGCTGAGTGCCTTATGGACAACTGTGCCATCCGTGTCTGCTCTTCTGGAAGGTTGTCAAGTGCGACTCTGTAGACTTGTTAAATGGTGGTACTCTTAGCTGGTTCATTTCCCTGACTGTTCTTTGAGATGTCAGGTATAGCCTCTAAATAATCTTTGAATCTGAGAGGGCTAATTTGCTACTTGTGAAGTAATACTCTGAAGTGACTGTATTGGCTGTATTATCATAATACATTACTGTTTCATATTTTTTTTTCTTGTACCATGTCACATTGTGGCACATTTTAATTAGTTTGTAGTAGTCCAAATACCAGAATATCCTATAGAGACAGTACCTGTAGAGCTTCATTGCTGACAGGTTCTTTTCAGGGGTAGTTAATTGCAAACTTTTTCTTGTATGTAGAGCTGGTAGAGCAAAGCAATATATTAGACTCTTAAAAGGCATTTGAACATCTCTGCAGCAACAGCTTTCTGCTTATGGGACAGCATTAAGTGTGGCTTGCCTTTTTTTCAGCATAGATGTTTTCCTTTCAGACTCTTGTTTTCTATCTAAGCCTTCTGGAGTAGTTGCAGGTAGATAAACTGTGGCATCTGAGGGTGTCAGCCAATTCTCAGCTGGTACACTCTATGGATGTCTTATGAAAGACTGTTAACATGGTGGAAGATAGAGGGGAAAAAAGTAAAGTTGTATAAAGTTTGGAGTTGTTAAAAAGCAAAATAAAAGAACTAGCAGTACTAAAAAGTTTTTATTTGAACTACTGTTCCAGTGTTTGTTTGGAAAGATTTTGTATTTCTGATCAGTGTGATTGCCACCTTTTCATAATGAATTCTATCTACTAGAAAAGTTCCCAGGGAGCTTCTTTGCAGACTAAGGAGTGCTGGGACCAACCACTGGCTGACATCCATGTCTCACCGTGACAGTAGTTTTTGATCCTGGATATTTTTAATGTCAATACTGAAAGTCAGGATGGAGCAAACAGGCCTAAAAATAGAGAGTGCTAAATTTTGCATTTCAAGCCAAAGAATGATAAGGCAATGCTGACACGGTACTGATTTTAATGAGGGACCCAATCAAACTACCTATTTGCTCTCCTCAGAGAAGTGACATGATCCATACAGTTAGAATGTGACATACATGTATATGGCATTCAGAAAAGTTTTCTCAGACAGCTAGAGGTGTTTCTTAACAAGGTAGTTATCCATGTAGTGACATCAAATCCAGCTTAAATCAGAAAGAACATGAAGTGTCAGTAAATTTGTCTCAGTACCTTAATGTTGTTATGAAGAGTCATGAGACATACTGTAGCTTTTTAATTATATTTCCACCCTCACACAGGGTATTTTTCACAGAATTATGGAATCACAGGACAGTCTTTCAGCTTCTCCTCAAATGGTAGATGCCCTCAAATAGTAGATGCTCCAGTCCTTTAATCATCTGTTCTGTACTCTTTCCATTAATTCCTTGTCCTTTTTGAACTGGCGAGCCCAGAACTGGTCACAGCATTCCAGATAAGGCCTCAGCAGGGGAAAGTAGAAGGGTTGAAGAGCTAACTCAACCTGCTGGCTACACTGTTCTTATTGCATTCCAAGGTCCCATTGGCCTTCTTGGATTTTTTAGCTGCAGGGGCACATAACTGGCTCATGGTCAGCCTGTTGTCCAGCAGGGCTACCATGTCCCTTTTCCCAGAGCTGCTCTCCAACAGGTCAGTCCCCAATCTATAGTGATGCAAAACTCTACACACTTGTCCTTATTGAATTTCATTGGGTTTCTCCATCCTCAACTTTCCAGCTTATCCTGGTTACACTGATGGCTGCTCAGCCTTCCAGTGTGCCAACCACTCCTCTCAGCTTTGTATCATTTGTGTTTTTGGTTCTAATTAACAACTAGAAAACTCATGAACTGGGGCATCAGTGGAAAGTGCAAACTAAAATGGAAGAGCTAAGTTTGGGCCACTTGTAATTCATAATACATCCATCTAATAAAGTATGTTTTAGCCAAGGGTTTGGTCAGATGAACCCATGACCTTTTAAAGTGTTGCAAAGCAGGGCTAACAGAACTGACATTAGTGTGTAGTTTGTATAAGGGTGAGAAGGCAGCCTTGCATCTCATTTAATACTAACAGGAAAGTCTTGATTTTTAATTCCTAATCTCTAAATGCAGATGGCCAAAGCCATTTATTTGATTTCATTAAATAAGTAGTAGAATAAATAATTCTGAAAGCAGAAATGTTTATCACCTCACAATAACATGACCCTGAATCATTTGCTGCTTTGAATAGAAGGAGAGCTCAGGTGTTATCTCATGCTGACCCAGCTCTGTTCTGCCCATTCATACTTCAGTCCAGTGAAGGCAATCCAGCATCCTGTGCCTGTGAGATCAAGGGACATTCAACCTGATGCTTACAAAAAAAGATACATAAAACAAATTCACCAAGCTTTTGTGTGCCTTTCAATACTCTAAGCAAATGTCATCTAAACTCAATAGATGCGGTTTATTTGTAGATGGGAGATAAAAGATGCTGAAAGAATACATGCAAAGTCAATAGCAGCCATCATAACTCTGAAACATATATGGAGGATACATCTGCATTTGTCACATCAGTTACACAGATGGGTCTCAGAACTTGACCTGAAAGCTTTAAACTGAAATCCAGTTGTCATTTTACTCAACATTTCTGCGTCAGTGGGAAGGCTCCCCATAGTTTCTACTTCAGTGGTCCTGCAGCTGCTGAAGTGAAATACATTGGCCTCAGTTCTGGTGCCTTGTTTTGAAGAGGGACAGAAAGACAGATGAATTAAGGACACAGGAGCTCCGCAGACTGAGAAGAGTCCTGATTTACAGATTAACAGTCAAATCTTGTTTCAATAACGCAAGTGTGCACATGGGAGCCATCCTTGTGCCATTTGTCTGCTTGGTTTTAGGTGGAAAAAAAGATTTCATGAGAGTTTTCCTGGCAGAGGGAAAGAGGGAATGCTATCCTTCTCCCTCTCTGGCCCAGCTGGATTCACCCTAATCCTGTGCTGCTGAAGAGTGAGAAGTAGTCACTGTCCTTAACCAAAAACCCTTGAACCCAGTCTTTAGTAAGTAAAGAGAGAGATTCCTAACAGCAGTTCTTGAGGAGAGTGATTTTATTTACAAATCTGAAATTTGCTTATCTTTCAAAAGATTAAAACCCTGCATCTTATCAGGTAACATTAGTCTTCAGAAAGATAAAGGAGTGGCTAGAAATATATGAAATAATTGAGAAGAGTTGGTTTCTTACAGAAAATGCAAAAATATTTTTGAAGTTGGAGTTCCAAATTAAAACACTGCAGGAAAGTGCCACTACTAATATATTTATTAATTTGTGATTGTGCAGAGGAGATCATTATTTTAGAGTTGCTTTAGAGTTGGACAATCAGAGTTGGACATAATTTCATGTTTATGTATTGCTTAGCCCTTGTAAGAGGAAGAATTATTTTTGAGTGAATGAGAGCAGTGCAGTCTTGCAACATACCATATAGATCCACATTACTGAAAGGGCCACTATAGTTGATGTTCAGGTTGCGATGAAGATCTTTGGGAGAGAATATTTCATCTCAGTTTGGCCAATATTTCTGTATTTACTGTGAGCTTCACAATATTTTACTTGTTTGTTACCAAAACCAATCTTTTGTCAGCCTAGCTATCATGTAATTACTTAACATTTCTGTACATAGAGTCAAGAGAGAGGAAAATTGTTTCAGCTAGAGGATAGAAAATTGTTTCAGCTTTGCAAGAGCAAACTTTCACAGACATTTAGTCTGGTGGTAATGAACATATTTCTAAATGCCAGCCAGCTGTTCAGAAGTGCTTTCAGTGGGAAAGCAAGCTAGCTTGAACCTGTAACTCAATTTGATGGGTATATGTAAAGGACTATAAAATAGGCATCTGGAACAGGGGGATCTAAACTTTTGCATCTAGATGTATGGCCATGATTCCAATTAGAAGCAGGAACTTATGGCATAAGACTGTGCACACTGATCTTTCCAGGAGCAGGCCATAAAATAGCGCCCACGCTGAATAACTGATTTTGATTGAATAACAACTATCAAACACAGTATATTCCAGTACTTCCTTTTTACCATGCCATGATTAGAATGATCTGTGACTTCAGCTGTTATTTGAGTTTCAGCTTAATTTCTTACTCAATAATTGTTTTGGAAAATAGCAACAAGTACATTAAGGTAGTAACATGAGAACTGTAAAATAATGGATGAGTGTAGTGGCAGAGGGGGAAGGAGAGAGTCAGTATCTCTAGATGTCCTGCCAACAGAAATAAAATAAATCTGTTTCTCTGGAGGCCAAAAGAGGACCGCATGAAGTCACTACAAGCAGCAGAACTGTGACCAAAGGAGTAGTCTGAACTGATGAAAAGAAAATATGTATGTCCCTACAAACCAAACATGGGTAGAGAACCCCTGCCTTTTGATTTTTTTAGTGCAATTGTGTGCAGAAAGAGATCTAAACTCCGAGAGTGTCCTGCTGCCTGCACTATATTTTCTGACATCCTGAATTCCAGTCAGTGTATTTCTTTCACTCTAGAATACGAGAAACCTTTGGAAACAGGTGGTGATCAAACCACAAGGGAGTTTTATACATTACCTACTCGGGAGGCAGGATCATAGAATCATTCAGGTTGGAAAAGACTCTTGAGCTCATCAAGTGTGTGTATGTGTGTGTAAGTCCAACTAATGACCCAACTCTACCAAGTTTACCACTAGACATATCTTTACACATCATATCTGAGTACCCTTTAAACACATCCAGTTATGGTGACTCAGCCACCTACCTGGGCAGCCTCTTCCAATGCCTGACTGATCTTTCAGTGAAAAAATTTATCATAATGTCCAGCCTAAATCTCCTCTGGTGCAGCTTGAGGCCATTCCCTCTTGTTCTGTCACTACTTACCTGTGAGAAGAGACCAGCACCCACCTCTCTACAATGTTGGTTCAGGTAGTTGTAGAGGGCACTACAACTACCCCTCAGCCTCCTTTTACTCAGGCTAAACAGCCCCAGCTCCCTCAGCAGCTCCTCATCAGACTTGTATAGGCTCTTCACCAGTTTTATTGCCCCTTTTTGCACCCACTCCCAACCTTCCCAATGCCAGGTTATCAAGAGCTTCCTACTGTGAGTTGTAATATATATTGTCAACCTGAAATTGCCCACAGATGATACTTTCCCTAAATGCTCGCCACAGAACCCTTCTATCATAGTGTCTGTTAGCTGGGACTGTGTGCAGCATCTTGTACACCCAGCATCTCCGCGTTACCATTTCCTCTGTTCTGCTAGCATCTCAGGAGATCTGCAAAATCCTAGTTTCTTCAGTGGATCTAAGAAGGTAACTTTTAATTGCAGGATCTCTGCTGAAAGCAACTGATGGGGAAGTCTGTTTTGTCTCACAGTATGCACAACTGCTTTTTAAATCGCTATTCATTTCTATCACTGACTCCATACCATCTGCCTTAGGTGTCTGGTACAAGTTCAAGTTGTATACAAAGGACAGCATGTGGCGTGGCAAGGGAGGTTTAGTTTGGACATTAGGAGAAACTTCTTCACTGAAAGAGTAGTCAGGTATTGGAACAGGTTGCCCAGTGGAGTGGTGGAGTCACTGTCCCTGTAGGTGTTAAAAAAATTTGTAGATTTGGCACTTGGGAACATGGTTTAGTGGGCATGGTGGCATTGGGTTGACGGTTGGACTTGATCTTGGAGGTCTCTTCCAGCCTTAATGATTCTATGATTCTGTATTCCAAGCATAAACTGGAGGAAGTACCTCAACAATCCTAAAGTTTCATCTTGAAGAAAGAAGGTTCTACAGTCCTCAACACTGGATGATTTTGTTGAAGCTTTGGCCTGCTGGCTGATTACCTAAATCATTTTCTTTGAGGGCTTTTTGCCAAAACCCAAAGAGAGAAAAATGTGAATAAAATAACTGCAATAAAAAGTCTGATACCATTTTGTTGAGGCAGTGCAATTTTGTGTTAGTGCTAAGTAGCAGGAGATTTAAATAATTTAGTACTCCTTTTGATACTTTTAGTTCATTAGACAGCCAGGTTCCCAGGAGCTGTGCACTGACCGTTCCTCCTATGATTGCTGTTGTTTAAAGAGACACTAAACTCACATTGGGCTGTCAGTGCCATCTACTATGTAGAAGAGACTTCTGACAACCAGAAGCAAGTGTTAATCTTACACCTTATTCCTAGTAGAACCTTATCTTAAATTCTATTTTTTTTTTTTAAATTAAAGTCCCTTGTAAGACAGCCAGCACTTTACACACAAACATCTTGCTGAATTTCTGCTTCATTTTGTTACAGGCTACAAATCAAATCAGAGCATGAGTTTTGCCCACAGCTGAGATTTGTACAGCACAGTTCTTGTCTAGACAGGGAAGATGGTACTGTTTGGAGTATACACCATCATTAACTTAGGACTCAGCAACTGTAAACAACCTTATTTTTAATTTTCATCAGAATTAGTACAATAAGTAACTTTCAGTAATAAAACATACTAGTATCCTAAGCAGAAGCCACAAAACACACTGTGGTGAAGGACAACAGGGATTGCGGTACCTTCTGTCTTCACATGGTAGCTAGAGGTGTTTCACTTCCATTCAAAGAATTTTGTTGTCAGTGTCCACAGAGCAAGGGAATTATTTTAGTTATCTACCTCATAGGTCAGTGTGAAGGTTACAGGCAGCTGCACAGTATTTGTATGGTGCTGGGAAGCAGAAGATGGTGTGGAAAAGATTTCTTTAATCAGGTAATTTTGCAGCCAATAAGGAACAATTTTTTCAGTTGCCATCTGGCTTGAGTGTTGTAGACTTCATGAAAGCAAGTCCATGTGGATATTCTGGAAAAGTCAAACAGAGCATGATCTTTTATTTAATCTTCTATTTCTTATGAAGATTTATTTTTACAAGAGCATTTTATAAGCTGTCTTTCTGTAGATTTTTTGACATTATTGTTTAAATAATTTATTAACAATTACTGTACTTCTACATAAACTATTCTAATAAGGAATTTGATATATCAGTTTTTATAGAGTAAAATTTGAAAAGGGTGATAAACAACCTGAAGAAGGGGGAAGGGAAGTCCTGCATTAAGAGGCTTGGCAGTGCTTCAGCTAGAAGACTATGCTGTGACTGAGGGTACAGCCAAAAATAGAATTGGATTAACACAAGAAAATCAAGTAGCTAAAACTAAAGCCACAGCAGAAATAGATATTTCACAATTGTCTCATACACCAGAAGATAGGAAGAGATAATCAAGGAGTTTTCCTATTTTATACACCTGTGATAAAGGAAAATCAGTTCACGCTAGGGGGAACTGTGAATAAGGACTCAAGTAATAGGAAATCAGTTAAGAGATCAAGACCTAAGTTTTAAAATGTGAGAAAAAAATCCAGTAACCATGTCTAGTTCTATGTACAGGCTTTACTATGTACACTATTACAAATAAATTTTAAAATGAGCTGTAAAAGACAGCTGTAATAATAGCAACACTTAAAATATCAAAGGAACAGTCAAAGTAAGCTGTCTAAAAATTCTCAGGTGGGGCAACACAAGTGACTCTTCAAGCTGAATAGGCTGTGCTTTAACTACTCACCATAAAGTTAGGCTTAACTAGATACAAGTTCTACCTGGTACTAATGATTACTGCTCTCTTTACGCTAATGACCCTCAGGTACCTAAATTGCAGGTGAGAGAAGCTAATGCACACACATATTAGGAGACTTCAGAGGAGAAGTAGACAGTTGTATCTGTAGAGATTTTGGTAGGGTAAGCTGTAGCATATAGGATGCTTGGCTCTAATTCTGTTTTCATCAGGTAACTGTATTTTAGGATCTGAGGGGAGGGGAAGTTTGCTCTTGTATTATTAATGTGTTGGTTTATAGTGTGCTTGTGCAGGTACTGACTATCTGTATGTTTTCTTTAATTTCTTATATGGGAAGTCTGTTTTACTGGAAGGATTTTCTCAGAAGTAAGGGAAGAGTCATGTATTGAGCAAAGTCTGTCCTGCTCTTATTGTAATGGTTTCATTGTTTTATTTGTGGTTGAGTTTTGCTTGCTAATAGTATAACTAAAACCTAAACTTGGAGAACAGTTAGTTATAAATATGTATCAGAATAATTATTTCCAGTGTGTAATTGTGTTCCTGTTTTTTTATGCACTTGAACCTTATGCAATGAACACTTCAGTAGTGGCTCTAAACAGTTGTGGAGACGGAGTTTTGTTAAAGAGGAAAGGTATATTTAATGTGAAAGTCCCTCTCAAATTTATCAGTGTTTAAGACTAATTAGTGCAAGGAACTATTGTCTTAACAATAAGCTCAAAATTAACATAGTAACTGAATGGGAAGGGTCTCTCTCAATTTAGTAGTCCTGCTATTCACAGCAAAGTAGAATACTAAAGTGGAAATGGTACAGTGAACTAATGCTTACCACCTGGGGGCTTGTGCTCATATATGAGCAAGTATTTTCTGTAATAGTTTGAGGAGGGAAGGTAAAGAAGGTTTTTTAGGCTTTCATTAAAAGTGGCTTTGTGAAATTTGCCCTGAGTAGGTATTTGAGAAAGCATGCTGCTTGCTTTCATCTTGTATGGAAAAATAAAAAATAATGCTTATAATGGGGGTGTGAACCACTATTTACCTTTTCACAGGTTTATCCTTATTCATGAAGTAATGAGAAACTTGATCAATCTGTATCTAGTTCAGGAATGGGTACAGCTCTGAAACTCTGTCCTAAAGAGTTTAGAACTACGTTTAGTCTCTGCATCTTAAACAATGCTCTGTACTGAGCAGAACAGAAGAGTGACAAGTCTACACGATAAAACTTGCTTAAGAGCAAAACAGCTGTGCTGTCTGTACCTTGGGTGGATGCAGTGTCATTAGAAGTTCAGTCAGCCGAGTGGTGATGCCCAGCTTTCAGCAATTGGCTTGGTCTTCTTTTTTTCCTCTCCCTTAGGGCTACTTTGTTATGGAATAACTCCTCTAGCACTAGCATATGAGTAATAAGTGTAATTTCCGCTAAATCCACTGCAGTCCATGCAGTACTAGATAATTAAGTATTTGAGAGGTCTGTGATTCTTGTCTTGTCTCTGCTCATTCTGACTGCAGTTCCAATAAAGCTGTGCCTATTGCAGGCAGGTATTGCAATACCTCAAAAGTGACAGATTGATACAGTACAAATCATCAGCAGTGATGGAATAGGTCAAGCTAAATCTGATCTGATGGAAACAAAACATTTAATGCTTTGGCAATGACAAGCCTTGTATGAACCTGATCAGGAGACCTGTATGGTCATAGTCCCAGCTGGTCCAGGCAACGTAACTGCCTAAATAAAACTTGCAGTTATCCCAGCAGCTCAGGGTCTGGTGTGCAAGCTTTACAGAAAACTGTTTTGGAATGTCAGGGGAGCACCATTGCATATATTTTGGAGGCAAAGGCATTGAAGGTATATTCCCTTTAGGGAGAAAAGATTAAATGACAGGGAGGAAAGAGGGCATTTGGTACAGATGTTGCAGTCAAGAGAGCTGTTCCAGGACCAACATCTAGCATAGGAAGGCTTATGAGATTGGGATTTATCTAATAAAAATGCTTCAATGGAGAAAACTTGTACAGGCTGTGCTTATAAGTGTCAGCATAACAGTAGCAGCTGAAGTAATGCACATTACTGAAATTTGACAGTAATTCTAGCTTTTCATACCATGTGCTTCAAAGGAAAAAGATCCACATGAGGTGCTATCTCAGTAACCTTCTTATCCTTGATGTGATGATCTGACTGAGATAAGACTAACAGATATTGCAAAACCTGTAAGCCTCCAATATCTGTCAGCAGTGCTCTTTTGCTGTAGGGGACAGGTGGAAGTGTGTGGTGGCAGCTCTTGCTCTTGGTTGAACATAGAGCTGCTGTTGAATTTTCTGGCTTGAAAGTCTGCTTTTACATGAATTAGGCCAAAAATAAACTTGTCCTTCACTGGAGATTTTTATTAAGTTCACAAGTCTTGTCCTGAGCTTTGTGAGGATATCTAGTTTTGTTAAGCTGTCTTAAATGTTATTGGATGTGGTCTGGTTCTAGTATTCCTTTATGGTATTCATCACTTAAAAGGATTACAGGTGGTTCTGCACTGGAAGTTTCATCTGGTGGTCAAGGCTGGGATTATAGCAATTTTTGAGTCCAAATGGAAGAAACCCAAAATACAGGCATCCAGTCTTCCACCCTCTTACTCTAATTCTGATGTGGAAGTAGTGGTTTGATATTGATGATGGGTTGGAATCCGTCATGAGCAAATTTGCGGATGGCACCAAGCTTGGAGCCCGTATCGATTTGTTGGAGGGTAGGAGGGCCCTGCAGAGGGACTTGAACAGACTGGAGAGATGGGCAGACTCTAACAGGATGCGTTTTAACAAGTCTAAGTGTCGGGTTCTGCATTTTGGTTATAACAACCCCAGGCAAAACTATAGGCTGGGAATGGAGTTCTTGGAGAGTACTCAGGTAGAAAGAGACTTGGGGGTACTAGTGGACAGCAAACTTAGCATGAGTCAGCAATGTGCCCAGGCATCCTGGCCTGCATCAAGAATGGTGTGGCCAGCAGGGAGAGGGAGGTTATCCTCCCCTTATATTCAGCACTGGTTAGACCGCACCTGGAGTATTGTGTTCAGTTCTGGACCCCTCAGTTTAAGAAGGATGTTGAGGTGCTGGAAGGAGTCTAGAGANGGCTGCCCACTGAGGTGGTCGAGTCACTGTTTCTGGAGGTGTTCAAAGTTAGTCTGGGTGAAGTGCTGAGTGGCATGATCTAGATGTCAGATGTTAGGTTTACTTGGTTTAGTTGGATTTAGGTTGGACTGGATGATCTTTAAGGTCTTTTCCAGCCTCATCATTACTGTGATAGTGTTTCAAGATTCTGCCTTCTAAGTGCTCTGAAAACTGCTAGGTGGTGGTGGTGTTAATTCTCCCATCAGTGTAGAGAACTCCTGTTTTAGGCTGCTTTATGAGGAGTAAAATATCTGTTAGTGCCAGAAAGTTAATCTCTGGAGAATATGCTGCCTCTCTGCATGTCCTGTCTGTGTGTTGATGTAGGATAGCAGTTACTCTGCAATGTATCTATTACTCCTGGGGCTCTGAAATAGTTAGCTGAGGTTTATTTCTTCTTATTAATGGTCAATTCCATCCTGTACACTCTGCACTGAGGATGACATTTGTTTCTTTTGATGTAGCTAAGTGATGGGCCTGTGTGGGCTATGCTCACAGCTCTGGGAAGAATGTTCTGGACAATAATTTTCTTGAGAAAAACACACTGTTTATTCTGAATAAAAAGAGTTTGAGGGGATAACATTGCTCTCTACAACTGTCTGAAAGGAGGTTGTAGAGGAGGATGTTGTCCTTTTTCACAGGTAGCACATGATTGAAGACGGAGAAAAGGCCTCAAGTTGCACTAAGGAAAGGTCAGGTTAGACATTAGGAAAAAACCCTTCATTGAAAGGGTCATCAGTTGATGGAACTGGCTGCCTTTGAAGGTGGTTGAATCAACATCACTGGGTGTGTTTACAAGTCGAGTAGATAGCTTATGGACATGGTTTAGC
>VZRI01006309.1:0-30630 GCA_013397515.1 Upupa epops
CAAGAGACTATTAACCCCTTCCCACTCCAAACCTACTTTAAAGCCCTATTAATGAGCCCTGCCAATTCCTGCCCCATGATCCTCTTCCCCCTCTGGGACAAGTGCATCCCATTAGTTGCTAGCAGCTGTGGTGCCTTGTAAACAGAGCCGCGATTGGAGAATCCAAACCCCTGTTGATGACACCAGTCCCTGAGCCATGAATTGAGCTGTTGGGTCTTCCTAAATATTCCCACATCCATTGCTGATGTTAGAGGGATAGAGGAGAACATAACTTGAGCTCCTGATCCCTTTAGCAGTTGCCCTAAGGTCCTGAAATCTCTCTTAACATCATCACTACCCACTGGAAAGACCAAAAGTGGATAGTACACTGAAGGACACCCAAGGTTGGGGATTTTACCTAAAACATGCACTACCTGGGCACCAGGGAAGCAGCAGACCTCTCTATGAAATGGGTTCGGTCTGCATACTGGGCCCTCTGTTCCTTTCAGTAGAGAGTCTCATATAAAAATGACCCTTCGAGGTTTCTTTTCAGGATTGGTTTTGAGATGCTGCTCAGTGGCTCAGCTTTTCAAAACCAAACTCTACGTGCTCTCACACATGTATTTGTATTATTTACTTTTATAAAATACTCATACTGCTTTTGTATGCTAACAAATCTTAAAACAGAATGAAGAGTACGATATGCAGTAACCTCCATACCACTGAGTGGATTTCAGCAAGATGCACAGATTCACAGGCAGAACCCTTTAGAAGTGGCAAGCAATATGATGCTGCACTAAATTATTCATAGTTAAAAGCTATTCTAGTTGCCTCATAAGTCAGGACCTTATGGATAACGAACCTCCAAGCACAGCCACATTTGCTGTGCAGGAATAAACCCATCTGTGCCACCCAAACCCAGGCATTCCACTAAACATACCCCAAAAAACTAAGCACTAAGTGCTGCAAAATATTTTCACTCGTTTGACTTTTAAGTGTGAGTGAAATGCAGGTAGATGTGGCTGAATGAACAAGCTGTGCAGAATGACTCGTGGAATGGTGTGTCCCCTGAGCCTCTGACTTTGACAAGTGTGTGTGCAGCAATGAAGTGCAACTGTGTAGCTTAATGTCATCAATATTTAAATTATATACAATTAAAGCTGGGTTAGATTAACTCTGCTCTCTCCAGTAATCACAATAATTTGCTCATACATATATTAAAACTAACACAATAAAAAAACCTTCTAGGGTTTAGATAAGTAGAGATGGAGATAAAAAGTCATGGCAATATTCATAACATGCCTCTAAGACATTAAACCTATTTTGTACACACTGAATTAATTTCCTTAGTTTAAAAAATGGCAATGAATTACACCGTCACTGTAGTGACTTTATTGCTGATATTATTAAACATTTATTAAAAAAAAAAGCCATAATCTGCTATCACAACAATAGGAACAGCTTCAGTGGGTTGGACCATCTTCCTCACTGAAAAGGTCATAAGGCCTTGAAACAAGCTACCCAGGGTTGAATAGCCATGCCCAGACGTGTTTCAAAGTCATGGATATCTGGAACTTAGGGACATGGCTTAGTGGTGGCCTCGGGACATCTGGGTTAATCACTGGACTCAATAAGCTGGAAGATCTTTTCCAACCTACATGATTCTGTGATTCTATGATTTCATACTCAATAATCCTGTAGCTTCCTATTCCTATTTTTGAGATGACTATGCTACAACTCTGAGTTGCACACTCCAAGTTTCAGCAGTATGAAGAGTGACATGACAAACAACAAAGCATGTTACTCAGAAGTGATTGTATAGGATGGCTCTAACTCAATTCTTATAAAACTGAGCCCATACTTGCTCCAAGTTCTTCAAAAACAGTCTTCCTGTATTCTGAGCATTACTGGCACGTTTTGTTTTTCAGATGGTCTTTGCTACTGAAAAATCCAGTATTATCTCTGTACAACCATGGTATTACAGAAACTGTGAACTAAACCTCACCTATTCATGGATATTATAGATAGCTAGTCTGAAGAAAAAGAGGCTGAAGTAAGACCTCACTGTCCACAACTGCAAGGAGAGAGGTGAGAGATGAGAGTTGACCTGCTCTCACAAGTAACAAGAAATAAGACAAAAGGAAATGGCCTCAAGTTGCACCAGAGGAAATTTATGTTGGATATGAGGAAAAATTTCTTCATGGAAAAGGTCATCAGGTCTTGGAAAAGACTGCCCGGGAAGGCAGTTTGAATCGCCATCCCTGGATGCATTTCAAAACTGTAGAGGTCCAGAGCTTAGAAATGTGGTTTAGTGGTGGCCTTGGGACTGTTAGGTTAATGGATGGATTCAATGAATTTAAAAGGTCTTTTCCAATCTAAATGATTCTATAATTACTTATGTATTTCCTCTTTTTGGGTCAGTTTTCCCTTAGTATCATGAACCAATTTTCTATTTCCTACTTATAGTAACAGCTCTGAGCAAATGAATCTTTCTGGGGGCTTTCACATGCACACATTGCAGTTTTTGTAGCTGTAATTGGTATTAACATAAATTGATATTTATGAAGCCAGCACAATCCCCCTGAAAGGTACCTGGAGGAATTTTAATACAAGCACTACAGAAACATTTTTCTCCTTTGTTTGTCCTCTCACTGCCTCATGAAAATAAATCGACAACCTACTAGTGATTATCTTCAACTTCAATTACTAATTTTGATAAGTTAGCTGGTGCTACAAGGAGCACACAAAAAACATAGAGCTTATTAGCACCAGCTAGAACTTATCATACAATCTGTTCGCCCAATTTAATTTTAGCTTCAAAAACACAGATTCTTGAGAAGAGACACTTAGCACCCAGAGGAAAGACCCCAGGGCTTCCACTGAATGCTGAGCAAGTTCTGCTTTAGGTATTCCACATCTGCTGGTTACTGTTTCAAGAGTTTAGGCAAGGAGAAGCTTCTCTACAAATGTGAACACCATGCTAACGCCCCTGCTGCTTTTCCCAGCTTTGGCAACAACAGAGCAAAATTTAAATATTTTTAAAATACTGTTCTGGTTATCTAACACCTTTTCAAATAGAAAAGCATCAGAAGACACCCACGATTCACGCTAAAGCAAAGTATTTCATCATTTCTACAAGAAGAGACAAATACCAAAGACAGTTATTTAAGGAAAAGGATTCCTGAAACAATCAAAAAGCAAAATGCACAAGGGATTCAGAACAGTTTAAGCTGGAAGGGACCTTAGAGGCCATCTAGTTCTAAACCTCTTGCTGTGGTCAGGGACGCCTCTCTCTAGAATACTGATAAAGGTCCTTCCAGGATCTCAGGAACCAACAACAAGCCTGTTACCAGTCTAACATTTACTCTACCCTTAAAAGCTTAGATTTCCCACTCTATTATTATACAGCTCCTCTTGCTAAATTATGAGAATTTAATCCTGCAAGAAGGAAACCATGGTGTAAGAGTTACAGAGAGTGATAAGGTTCCCCATGAGTCTTCTCCAGACTGAACAATCTCAGTTCCCTCAGCCTCTTGTCATAAGACTTTCCCACTAATTCCTTCAGCAGCCTCATTGCTCTCCTCTGGACCTGCTCCAGTACTTCAGTATCTTTCTTGCGGTAAGGAGCCCAGAGCTGCACACAGCGCTCGAGGTGAGGTCTCACCAGTGCCAAGTACAAAGGGAGGATGACATCTCTAGTCCTGCTAGCATCACTATTCCCAATACAAGCCAGGATGCCATTGGCCTTCTGGACCACCTGGGCACACCGGTGACTCACATTTAGCCCTCTCTGTCAGGCTGCTCCCTAGTCTGCAGCTCTGCTGGGGGTTGTTGTGGCCAAAATGTAGGACCCTGCACTTGACCTTGGTAAATCTCAACCTGCTGGCCTCTGACCCAGCCTGTCCAGATCTTTCTGCAGCACATTCCTTCCCTCCAACAGATCAACATTCCATCCCAACTTGGTGTCATCAGCAAATTTACTAAGGGGGAATTTGATTTCCTCATCCAAGTCACCAATAAAAATGTTGAATAGAACTGGGCCTAGCACTGATCCCTGGGGGACACCACTGCTCATGTACTGAATAAAACAAATAAAACATTTGTGATATACCCACATACCTCCTCTCTTCCACAAACCCAACTACCCAGCACTCAACCTGAAACCAGAACTGATCTTCCTACAGCCTTTCTGGTCAAAGTTTGTCCACACCAAGGGTGGTAGAATCATTCAGAAACAATTAACAAAGCAGTAAAAACAAAGTCAGAAAAGACCTTGTGGTTAGATGCCTACACATCAGTTAAATCTCTTTGTACTTTTTTTTTCATGCCAGGCATCAGCATTACACTGTGTTATGCCCTCAGAAAATGGTGAAATATGAGCATCTCCGACTGCTCCAGAGGTACGTGCAGCTGAACAAAGATCAAGGAGCCCCAGCAGGCATTCCAGCTACAACCCTGTCAAAGGCAGAGACTGTGGAGTAGTGACATTTGGAGGAAAGAGCTGCACCAGCCTGAGCAAAAACCCTAAGACAGAGACTTTACAAAAGGAGTTTGACAGAAGCTCACGGTGAGCCATGTCAACACAAGCTACCCTGTGCAGGCTCTGCTCTTGCTATCTTCATCACGATTAAACTAAATTTTATAATTTAGAACTAGAAACATATTCTGCAAAAATTTTCATGAAGCATTGTGTCTACAAATGTAAAGCCCAGCACGATTATCCTGCATTTAGAATGCCAGAAAAAGAATGTTTTAAGATGCTGCTGTAAGTAAAATATGCCATATTGCAAAGCACTGGATACGCTACTCCAAATCTAACAACCCATGCTCACCCCTGCATCCAAAGCAGCTGGCATTTCAGTTTTAAGAACCAAGTTGATAGTTGAAGTACCCTAGAATTTTCGGTATTCAAAGATGAGCATTTTGGAACATCCGATTGGTAAATGCACCTGCCATTCCGGACTATGAGGAAAATAAAGGATTTTTTACATTTTAATACTGAATTTATTTTTTTAACCCTAGCACCTAGGTGAAGTGGGTGTAAAAAGGTAAAAACACAGGGAAGACAAACCTTAGATGTGCTGTGTAATATTTCTTTGGATTTAATCATTCAGGAAACACCTATGTAAAACAATCCATTCCCATATGGAAGTGTAACAGAATGTTTGTGGCCCTTTATTCTTCTTGAGAAGCCTGCAGCTCCTGATTTCCTCCAAAGCATGAAGCAGGAAAGCAGAAGTGGCATCCAACACAGCTGCTGCCCCAAAAGAAGCAGCACTACCAACACAATTTTATTTCCCAACTTCTTCCCACTCAAAACTGCCAAAGAGCAAGTGTGTTGTCTGTTTCTCCTCTCTCTATTGGCTCCTGAAGCTTCTTGGGCAAAGAATACTCCAGTTCATTCTTATAAATGTCCATCTCCTTGGACAGTCATGGATCTCCCACCTGTGTGTTAATTTTAGGGATTCAGGTTTGTTTTCCTACCCAACAGGAACATCAACCTACTCCCAGAGGATTTCAAGAGAATGACAGATTTTGTCCACACCAGCTTGGGTAAGCGCCAGACTGGCTCTCTCAGGCTAAAGCAGTAATGACTGCAGTCACTACAAGAATCAACACAGTGCAGTCAGGTTTTTTTTGTGAAACTATTTTTTTTTTCTAGAGCTACAGCTGTGCAGAAGCCCACAGGATTCTTGGTTCAGGACTCTTACCAGATCGGGTCCAGGTGAGAGAGGAAAAATCAATACACCACCTACCTGCACTTAAAAACTCGTAAAAAGCCCATGCATGCAAATGTGTACTCAAATAAATAGTCTGATGTGCTTGACTTTACAAGTTCTGCAACAGAAATCCTAAGTATGTACAGAACAGAAGGGCAAACAGAAAAGGAAACCAATATAATACAAAATCCCAGACTAGACAGTCAGAGAGGGAAGTTCACTTCTTGTTAAGAGTCCAGGAGATTGATGTTTTACAAGCACATATGGCTATTTCTCTCAAAAAAGAACAGCTTGGTAAAGAACAATGAGGAAAGCTAAGAAATGGTATTTGTCTATGCACATAATTTTAGGATTGTCTACTAACCCAGGATTCATCGTCATCCTAAAGGGTTTTCAGAAGCAACAAATCCATTAAAGCTGCACATCCTGGTTGCCACTAATGCACAAATCAGATACCAACATTACAAAGACAAAAACCCCAAATCCTTGTTCCAAATGCTACGTCCCGAGGAATAAAGACTGTCAGAAGACCTGGCCATACCTGAGCCAGAAGACACCTGGGGGATCTCCGGAAGGCTGTCGTCATATCTCTGCTTGTCGCATCATATGGAAAAGCAATCGGTCTCGAGAGCTTTGGGACCTGCGGGAGAGAACCCACATGAGAGAAGGTTAGAAGGGAAGGAAGAAACTAAGGAAGAAGGAGGATGAAGGGATGGGAAGGCCGCAGCCGGGTTCGGCAGTGCCTAACCACCACCGGTTCTGCCACCTCCCGCCAAACACCTTTTCTCCCCGTTTCCCACCACATCGTGTTACCATGGAAATAGCAACCATAAACGTATGGAAAAAGGGCAGAAATCCCTCATATCCCGCCCCTCCCCGCCGAACTCGGTGCTTCTTCCCTGCCTCCTTTTCCCCCCCTCCCCCGTCTGTCCCACACAAACAAAGGGCACCAGGGCAAACTTCCCCGGGATCTCCCAGCCCCCGGTCCCTGCCCTGCTATGCTCTACCTGCGGCCCCTCCGCCCAGATACGTTGCTGCCACCGGGCCAGGCAGGACCGGCCGCAGGAAACGGCAGTGAGAGAGGCCCAGGCACCGCCTCTGCCCGCCGAGCCGGGGAGGAGCCGCCGCGGTGGCAGCCAGCGGAAGGGGCGGCCTTTGGGCCCGGGGCGGTTCCGGCGCCGGCGGTGAACGACCGGGTGAGCGCGCCTGAGGAAGGACGGGAGCGACAGCTGAGCGGCCGCTTTTTGCGGGGCACCGCCATTTTGGAGCCACCACCACCACCACTCTGGGGCAGAGACTGGGAGCGGAGGCCCCATAACCACTCTACGGTTGAACTGTCATCGTTTGGAAGATCCCGGAGCCCCCACGACCACCCTATGGCCGAGCCACCATCACCTGCAAGGGTCCACAACCACACCCTGGACAAGCCTCATGAAAATTGGCAGGCCCTGAGCCTTCACGTGTGAATCGCCATAATTTGAGTCACCACAAGCATCCCATAGCAGACACAATGTGAACTGAGTGGCCCCAAGTCCCCACAACCATTTGAGAGGCTCTACCAGCACCCCACAGCCAGGGCACTGCCATCCCAGAGCACAGGGGTCCCACAGATACCTCCAGCAGTGTCATCAGGCCACTGAAAGACAGACACATTAGGTCCCAGTTAAACAATAACAACCTCATATATCATGGTGCCTGAAACACAAATTCTTAGCTGTGGTCAACAAAAGCTATCAAAACACAGCAAGGCTCTGGTTAATTAATGGCAGTAATTATTTTAGGCTGGATAATAATAATTTAGTAATAATTTTAGGCTGGATGAAGTGCTGAGTGGCATGATCTAGATGTCAGATGTTAGGTTTACTTGGTTGGTTGTAGGTTGGACTGAATGATCTTTAAGGTCTTTTCCAGCCTCATCATTACTGTGATACTGTGTAATTAGTCCATCTGTATTAATGAGCAGAAGTACATGACTGTGGGCTGCACAAATACCTATGAGGAAAAATCTATGGATTCACACCCTGACTTGTAGCTCTGTGCCTGCCCCTGAGCTGACACCAGTCAGACCAGTGTCAGCTGAGCTGGAAGAGGTGCTTTTTTGATTCTTGGTAGGTGATATTGACAGACATTTGTTGGGTACAATTTGTTTTGCAGACTTTGGACTGATAAACACCAAACACCTGTCACCAGGATCAGGTGCCTAGGAGTCACAGGGACATTTTGATGGCCTCCCTGAGAGACATGTCTGACCTGATATGTGGCTCAGGATGTCTTTTTGCAGATGGCAGGATCCTCTCTTCAGCTTTTCTCTTGTCACCCATGGACTAACGGCAACAGAAAGCTGCTGCCACCTGTAATGGCCCTGTCATTCAAATACACTCATCAGATAGAATCACAGACTCTATTAGGCTGGAAGGGACCTCCACAAGTCATTTAGTCCAACCCCTCTACAACAAGCAGGGACATCTCTAACTCGAACAGGCTGCCCAGAGCCCCATCCATCCTGACCTTGAATGTCTTCAGGGATGGTGCCTCCATCATGTCTCTGGATAACCTGTTCTGGGGATCCACCACCTTCAGATTAAAGAATTTTTTTTCTAACCTTCTGCCTAAATCTGCCCTTTTCCATCTTAAAACCATGACTCATCCTACCATGCCCTGCCTCTGTAAAGAGGTTTTCCACAGCCTTCCTTTAGGCCCCATTCAGGTATTGTAAGGTTGCTATAAGGTCCCCCTGGAATCTTCTCCTCTTCAGGCTGAACACCACAAAGTTTATCAGCCTGACTTCATAGAGGGTACTCCAGTCCTCTAGGCATTTTTATGGCCTCCCCTGGATGTGTTCCAACAGGAACAGGAAATCCACATCCTTCTTTTGTTGGGGGGTCCAGTACTAGACACAATACAAGAGAATTGTGGAGACATTCTGTTCCCCACATCAAGAACCTAACACTGCAACCATGGCTGAATGAAAATTGCTGCTGTGGATCTCTAGCTTTTTGTATCAGAATATTTGTGGCAGTTTTCACAACATGTTTGTTGCCCTTGACTCAGGAAGTACCAATTATTTCCATTGCAAAGCTGAGAGTGCAACTTTTGTCTTGCAAGGACTGAACAAAATAAACATGTACCTTCTCATGCTTCAAAGTACCATTCTAGGCTTCCAGAGATGCTGGAATTAATGTCAACTCAGCACACCTCTGTCAGGCTTCAGTGGAAGCTGGAACAGCAAAAGCTGTTAATTCCTCCCCCCCGCTGTTTAAATATGAAATGCTTACTTGAAAGCCAATGGGACTTTCCCTCCAGCAACCTACAAATGTCACTCACAGTATTTTCATAGCAATTTCTCCGCTACCTGGCAAAAGTCTGTGTCATTAACAACCTCAGCCATGTTCAGACCGCAGGTGCACATGAGACATGCTCCTCATCAAAAATATGTGGCAGTTGGAATCTGATTTCTAATCCCGAAAACACAAAACAGCTGCAACAACATACATAACATAAAACGGATTGCTGTGTATAGATCTGGGCAGCAGAAAAGACTGAGCTTGCAGAGTTTGCTCACATGGATCAAGTCAATGAAACCAGACAATCTGGGGGGAGGGGGTAGCGCAGAGGCCACATTAGGTCTGTCCTCCACTGCAGTTCTGCTTTGTGTAATGCAGGCTGAGGACAGCATTCCCACCTCGCTGCCTCGGAATGTCCTGGTTTGCCAAATCACATTTGTGGGTTGCTGTCAGTAAACTGCCTTTCTAGAAAGCGACCTGGGAGTGTCTGCATAACCACTTTCCACTGGCATGAGACAGAAGATAAAAAGAATGGGAAACCCCAACAGAGGAGCAGGTGTGGGTGATTAGTGACTAAAGCTGCTGGTTTTGAAGGGAAAGCCCTTTACAGCCTGTAAACCAAGCTTCTCCTGTGTAGCCCCATGGGTCAGCCTGAGGCTGAAGCGTGAGAGCTTCAGTACACGTCATTTTCTACACCTCCTGCATATGAATCACACTGATACATTTGCCACTGACAAATGTCCAGCCCTAATCCACAACCTAAGCCAGAGCCAAGTCCAACCATGCAGGACTGACCTCAGTACTCAGCTAGTGAGGTTCAGATCTTCCATACTGAAACACCCAAGTGGAAGTCAGGGAGAAGAGGTGCCAGCTTAATCTCAGCCCTCTGCTCAGAGCAGCTTTGAAAAGAAATTTGCATCACTCACTGAACATGTAATGATCTTTACATGGAGCTGCACCTACCCCTCAGTTGACATTTGCCCAGGAAGAACTGATGTGGTAGAAGACCTCAGATCTGTATTTTTCTTTCAGCAAAGGCACATGGATTAACTGTGCCATAGACATGGGAGAAAGCCATATCTTCAGAGTGACCTTCCAGCCACACCCCCCCACCTCATGACCTTTAACATTTTTTCCATTGCATTGGAGACAGTCTTGTTATCTGCTCACGCAGGGAGAAACTGCACATCCTTATTCCTGTGCTTGTGGGACATAGTCCTACAAGTCTCCTAAGTAAACGAGTCCAGTCCCCACTAGATTTAGACAGGAAATGTTTTCTGCAGCTACTTTTTCAGGTCAGCAAACCACAGAATCAAGTTGGAAAAGACCCTTGAGATCATCAAGTCCAACCAATATCCCTACTTGAGCAAGATCACCACTAGACCATATCTTTAAGCATCATATCTAAACAATGTTTAAACACATCCAAAGATGGACAGGGGTTTTTTTTACACTACTCTGGTTCAGTAGTCTTCCTGAAACCATTCCACCAGAATTCCTCCTCCTTTAGTTATGCTACACTGGCAGGGGATAACAAAAAGGTAGCTTGGAAAGCTGACATTAAAAAAAAGTAGCCCCTGATGACAGAGGTGTTAATGTTCTCCACTTCATCAGAATAAGTTGTTGCCTGACCTCCGAGTCAGGAACTTTGAAAGATGTGCAATGGAATGGTGGTTTTGCAAGGCAGCGTGAATAACTTTCAAAATAAACACGTGCAGCAATTTTTACTATCATTTTTATAACATCTGACAAATGCTACTTAGTGGAACTCAAGATGAGATGATTGGTCTATGTCTCCACACATGAGACACCCATGGACATGCTATATCCTTGCTAGAGGCAGGATGGGTATCCAGCCTGACCCTGGAGGACCATACCCACATTTTCCTTCAGAGATGAGAATTAGCTGGGCCACTACTGCCATGTCAGAGGGCAAAAAGCATGAGAAGGGGCCTGCTGGAAGGAAAGAGTAAGGTCAAAGGCTCTATCTAAGAGAGTTTCTTAACAGACTCCAAAATACCATCGTAAGAACCAATAAAACTGACATTCATATCTCTCCCATTGCTCCTAACTGATATTGCACTTACTCCTCCATATCTGCAGCAGCAGCAGAGCTTCTCCTGGCTCTAAGTCATTTCTCAGTACATTAGACGTGCAGCAGATGTATCCACATTTAAACCAGTTTTTTCTTGCTACTGTCAGTCTCCAGTAAAGAGGCTGCATAAAATTAAAAGCTCCTGCTTGTCTGTCTGGATTTTATCAGGCAACAGCTTATTTTGATGAAGTGGAAAACATTAACACCTCGGTCATCAGGGGCTATTTTTTATTTAACATCAGCTTTCCAGGTTTCCTTTGTTATATCTCCAGCCAGCCCAACATCACAAAAGGATGGATTCTGGTGGGATGCTTTCAAGGAAGTGTAATAGAAATGGTCTGGTCTGAGTGGCAACTCCAGTATCATTAAGTGTAGACTCAAACGGGAGTTTGTTTTTAAAACACAAGAAGTTACTAGAAAATACAGCAGGAGATTCTCCTTGTTGGCAGCAACAAGAAGGCCAGGTGTGTCTGATACATATGGAATCCATCTCTAGCATCAGATGAGGTTAAGATGCCTTATCAAAGGGTCTATGCAATGCTTGTCCTTTTGCAGGGTCTAAGTGAAATTTCTCTCTCCTTTGGTAGCCTGTAGGTGCTCTAATCCTGCTGTTGCTTAAGATGCTCCTGAAGAATTTCCTCCCTCTCTTTTTAGCGTCAGCCTGACATCCTGGGTGTTATCACCAGTATGATCCTCACCTTTATATAGATGACAAGTATTTAAATGTCTCTTATTGGCCTCCATCATTTAGGCTTGAGTACCTACAATCTTAAGGTGATCCACTCTTCAGCAATATTTATTGACAGAGCTCCCAAACACTGTAACAAAGCAGAGCCAAAAAAAATCCATTGTTTTCCCCTGAGACCTCAATGTTCTCAACCACTCTGGTACCTCAAAGCCAGAAAAATTGTTTGATTTTACTAGATTTTAGCATATCAGACACTCTCTGGGAGAGGAATGGACATGTGGCTAAAAGGAAGTAGACACTACACTACACCACCCAAATGCTTTAAAAGCTACATCTTCTAAGTGTATCCTCATCTGAACATGCATGAAATGCATGAGGACCCCAGGAACATGCAGGATTTGGCACACCACGCTCATGCAGTAAATTTCTTCTTATAAAACAAGTTGGGTATCAGGAGCTCCCCTCCTCTTCCCAAGCTACCTTGTTTATTTAGAGCAGTTCTTTCTAATCTGTCTGGTTTTACTCAGCAAAACTCTTTGTTTTCTGAGATTAATTGTGAATCAAAATGTGCAGTTTTAGAGCAAGTGATGATATGGAATAAGTTAAACAAAAGTACAGAAAAAGCAGACCAACCAAGTTGGTGATGTCTGTCAACATCTGTCTTACCTTTCTCCCTACCCTAAGCTCATCACCTCTTCAGTGTCACTTCTCCCATTTTATTTAGGTCAGATTTATTTCCAGCAACTGCCTTCTATTACAGCAGATGGCAGCCTTTCCCCTTAACACCAGATTGCCAGGAAGATGCCAGGAAGGAAGAGTACCTGGATTTCAGAAAATGGGTGTCCTGCCTCTCCTCTTCCTGTCTGCTTGCTGACAGTAGATGAAACTAAGCAATCGGATTTGGATTGAAGAAGCTGGAGACAGAAACAAGGCCGAGATAACCTCCATGCATTTGCAGGGCTTGGCTCCTCACCAGAGGCCTGATCAGCTGTTGCATCACCTCTTTATTCATCTAGGATGACATTTCCCTTCTAACTTCTACCAGAGTCCAATATCAAGGCAATTACAAATCCATGCTAAATCATTTCTTCACCTTGACAACGCCACATAACAGAAAATACATCATGCTTTGTGAGCAGCATGTCAAAATCCAAGTGACACTTTGAGTGCTTGACTTAGTGAGATGTTGGTGAAAGCACCTCTGTTCAAAGACCCACAGCAGCTGGCTGCATGAACTGTGGTGTGGGCAAGGCCTCAGATGACTTCATCTGCTGGTGACTGTTCCAAAGAGTCTTAGATATGCTCAGTTTATTCACCCAGCCCTGAAGAACAAAGAGAAAAAGAGATCAGCACTCTTCTTTCTTGCCTCTTACAGAGACACAACAGCAACGCTAACCTAGACAGGAGTTTTGAGATGATTGCAGGCACATCAAGCTCTTTCCAGTACCCTGTGAATCCTGTGAAATAACTTTTTACTGTCACGTGGCAACTCCCCCATCCAAACTGTGCTTGTAGACCTACCTGACTGGTATCAATATCTGTCCTAAAGGTCTGTTTCAGATGCACAAGGTGCAAAGCTGCCTTATGGGATGGTGTGCCTGATGTGAACACAAAATAACCACTTCTATACAAGCTCTGCCTTCAATTTCTGGTTTTTATACTGCTGCTGTCCTCACAGAAAGTGTTAATAGCATCCACATGCTTACTAACATATTTCATAGCAACAACCAGAGACAGGGAACACAGGCCAGATGAGGAACAGAACAGCTTAAACAATAGTGAAGAGAGATTAAAATAATTCAGGCATCAGGACCAAGTAAAATTTACTCTGTAGCTTAAAAGAAACTAATCAAATGGTTGTCAGTGAACAACTTTACTAAAAACTCTGGGGGACAGGAAAAGTCCCACAGGACCCAAGAATCTATTATCAATATGTAGTGGACATCCAAATACAACATTAATTAAAGATCCATGTGATTCTAAAGTAACTGCTATAGGCTTACAAAGCCAAGCTATGTCTAACCAGCTCCATTTACCACTTTAATAAGGCAGCTGAGCTGGCAGCTAGGCAAGTCACACACGTGCTCCATCTTCACCTCAGTAGCACAAGCTAACACAGCCACCAAAAGAAACAGTCTAGACAATATTACTAAGAGGTGAACAGACAAGTAAGTTGTTAGTGCTCAAGGTGTAATGATCATCACATCCCAGGATCTGTATGTCCCAGACAGCCACTGATATAGAAGAATCTAACCAAGAGACAGGAGGTTGTATTTTTGTGTTATTACAAGGGGTGGCAGATGTGGGAAGATAGTTCATTTCACACAGGAAATTGCCATCAGCAAGGAAATTAACCCAATTCCCTGTAATATACTCAAGGTCTTGGCATACATGAACATCTTTTTCATACAAGATGTACACACTATCCATCACCTGCCCAGCTTTTAGTGAAAAACCACTTAAAATACTCTTTTACCAAGCTCCCTGGGCCTCAGAGATGGTTGCAGGCTGCTCCTATCCCTCCCAGGCCATTATACTGCATCTTTCCCATCTTCCTGGTTGCATTCATTATTAATAGGTCATCATTAAAGTTTAATAAATTGAATAGCAGAGAATTAAGGCGCTTTTCTTCACTTTTGTTGTCTGCCAGGTACATTTGTGGACAAGTTCATTCTGTGTCTATCAATAGAGTGGGCCTTTAGCAGGAAGCTGTGACATTTTTGTTTCCAGACTTTCCAGAAGTGCAGGAATAGAGGTGGCTTTGTTTTGTGTTGTTTTGGGACTAGGGTAGGGGCCTTGTCGCCTCACCCAGCACAGAGAGCTTTGGGGAGGATGTGCCAAAGCCAAGACAGAACTCAGGAAACGGAAGCAAGAATGCCATCAATCTGACACATAACAACCTACAAAGCTCAGAAAGCCAGCTTTCATGCAGAGAAAACAGAGAAGAAATGTGCTTGTGGTCCTCAAATGTTCAAAACAGGCTGCTAGAAGGAAAGACAAAACCCACTATTGTCTCCACATTCTCTAGAGCTTTCCGTTCAATAACAGGAACTTTTTTACTAGGATATTTGAACCAAGAAACAGACTGCCTGGAGAGGCTGTGGAATGCATTACTATAGATTTGGAAAAGGACTGGGATAGAAGTGACTCTGCCACAGGGCAGCCTCATGCAGGAAAGGACCTTCCTTGGATCTGTGATTACATTGAGTGATATATTTTTGTACCACAGAACAGTTTTGGCTGGAAGAGACCTTCAACATCGAGTCCAACCTTTTCCCAGCCCTAGCAGCACTGTTAAACCCTGTTCCTCAACACATCTACCCTTCTCTTTAACACCTCTAGGGATGGGGACTCAACGCTCTCCCAGGGCAGGCTGTTGCAGTGCCTGACAGTCCTTTCAGCAAAGAAATTCCTCCTGACAGCCAAATGAATATCCCCTGGCACAGCTTCAGGCCATTTCCCCTCATCCTATCGCTGGCCACCAGGAAGAACAGACCAACTCCTGCCTCTCTACAACCTCTTTTGAAACACCCTTTCCCATCGTGTATCAGCTGATACAAAAAAGCTTGTGGCCGAAACTGCAAAAACCTGTTTGATGCAAGCTGGGAACTCAATGATTTTTTTCTTTCTTCCTTTGAAATAGTAGGAACACCCCAATAACAGTAAGATCTGGTACTTAAGAAAGCCAGGAGTACAATTTCAAATCAGCTCATCTAAGGTCCATACATAATTCCAATCAACACAGGGTGTCTTGTTGAAGAAAGCCTCACTCACATCTGGCAAACCTGCCTTCTCCTTTGAGATAACAAGTTTTGCAGCTCAAAGGCAGTCACAAGGGAATTTTGCAAGATGTCTGACTCAGTCTAGAGCGGCATTCTGATTAAGAAGCCTTTACTGTCCCCTCTCAGAAAAGCCCCACAGTAAGTGGATTAGCAGGCAGCTCCTCAGTGAAACCTCTACCACGGATGGAGCAGAATCATCTTGAATGTGCTGTGTCCTCCAATATCCCACCTTTATACTTCTTTACAGAGAGCGAGCCCCTAAGTCACAGCCTGAAAGTGTGCCTGGAGCCAGCATAGCAGAAACATAAATACACTCTGGCTTTATCAACCATTAGCCAATAAAGAGTAAAATGTTGCAAAATGCAGATGCACATGGTCTATAAATACATCTTAACACTTATTCCAAGCCTCCCCAGTACGAAAACTACTTCACTGTGTAAGTACTGTGCATTAGTAAACTTTCAAGGACAGAGGGGCTGGGGTGGTTTTTCCCCTAAGGCTGGCAGAGTCTCTACTCAAGGCACTTGCCCCAGCAATGGGTTTCCCTGGTCGGCAGTTGCTGGGAGCCGCCAAGGAGTGCGACATGAGCTCCCAATTCATAAACACCCAAAGGCGCTTGCTGCTTCTGCTCAAGAACAGGTAGAGTGAGATTTCCATGTGATAAAGAGTTTAGTGGCAGAAACACTGAGTAATGCTGAAAGCACCCAGAGCAGTGGTGGAGCCCAGAGCTTCAACATCACTCATCCTGCCTATCAGAACAGCTGTTCCAAACCCACTCAGCACAAAACAAAATGAAGAAACAATTAAGTATCTATGGGCTGTGCTGTTCAGCATTATTTAAAACACCCCCTGGTTGATTCAGCTCACCTTTAGAGGTGAGTGGCATAATTCAATCAACTGGGGGCCCTGGCAGCTTTGCCCAGCTGACCACCACAACCACAGGCTGCAGAGAAGGGGCAGCAGATGGGAGAAGTGCTGCATCCCTGTGACCCGTATCTTGAACATTTATCCAGCAATGGCAGAAGGTGGAGCCACAGGTTCATCGCATGGTGGGACACATCCCCGTTACTGGGCAACCCCATAAAGTGAGCAGGGGAGACCACAACCTCCCAATACACTGCAATATGAAGCTTTTCATCCCCTTTAAAGTCACATTTTAGGGTGATTATCCAGGCAAAATGAAAGTGAGCATGTCTCACCTCAGTCTTAGGGGGACTTCTGCAAGTGTCAGACACTGTGCCAACTGGAAACATAGGCCAGAGAGAAAAAAATTAAGAGGCAAATTAATCAGCTGGATTGTATCTGTGTTGCTCAGGGCTAACAGAACAGATGATGGCATCACTGGAGGCTGCATTTGCTTTTAATCGTCCCCATTCCACTGAATAACTAATTCTCTCCTCCTCCCACACACAACAACAAAAAGCAAAAGCCAGCAGCATGGGGCTTTTTGGAAAGGATGAGTTGACTCAATTCCTTCCTTACAGCGCATGACATCAAGCTGCAGTTTTTAAGCTTTGCATCCAGGCAAGTTTAGAATACCAATGCAGCGTTTGTTTTGTTTCAAATCTGCTGGGATTTCAGCTAAAAATATTATTTTGTCAAGAAGAAGATGGACATGCTAAAGGGGCTGCATACATTCAGCTCCTCAATTGCAGCCAACCAAAGGGTGTAAGCACAGGTAAACCATGGCTGGATTGAAGTGTTATTTTACAGGTGTCAGAAGAGCTGGGGAGGTCTGAGCATGAACCAGGGAAGAATTACATCGCCTTAGCCCAGGAATGAAAGGCTGGGCTTGCCACAAGAATAATCATTCCAGTGGTTGTTTCCCAGAAAAATGTTGCTCTTCCTGCATCTTTAACCAGCTCAAATCTCCAGCCTTTTCCACCAGATTCTGAAGGGAAACCTCATCTAGGCTGAGCAACAGAAGACGAATAAAATCCCCAAAACACAGTTTGCAGGGCCTGAGTCCAGACAATATGGTTCCAATGCATCATCACTTATTTCAATAAAAACACTTTGAAATACAAGTGTAACCACAGAGAACATGATGAGAAACCGTGTACTGCACCTTCATCTGCTAACTGGAAACTGAAGCCATTGTTTCCTACCTGCCTGCTCAGCGCTGCTCACACCTTGTGCTCATGGGGAGCCCTTGGGTATCTGGTATGCACTGACTTAGCGCTACAGAGGGGAAGCCTTTTAATGAGACTTTTCCACTAGGAAGAGGGAAAACAGATGATCTTGGTGTGAGTTGTAACTCCAGAAGACTCCACTCCCATTGTATTTCTGAAAAGCAGTGGATCTCCATTTGCTCTCTCGGTACAGAAGTGTTATTATGTACTGAGACAAGGCAGAGGAAGGAAATCAGAGGCAGGTTAATAATTTACTCCTGCCTCAGAACCACTCAGCTACAACAAAACAGCAAAAGCATTCAAAATTAAAACATTGCAATATTGCAGGCCCTGCCAAATGCAAAAAACAACCAGCAAAAAGTTCTTTTCTGGTTGATCTGTAATGTTATTCACTCCCACACAGAGGGTATGGTATGAGGTGGTTCAACCCCCTTTATAGTAGTAGAAGGCCCTCAGCAAGGGCAGCAGAGCCAAGTATTAGACGGAGCCTTTGCTGCTGCCACAAACTCACCCTTGCTAGGGGAGCCAGGTAAACATCACAGCTCAGAGAAAAAAAAAAGGCTGATGTCTTGCCAGACCTTGTACGATAGGAAGTAGGACAAGGATGGAGAGCTGGGTGGGCTGCTACCAAGAGTTGCAGAGAGCTCCTGACTAGCAGGGCTGGCACTTTGACTCCGGATACTCAAGTTCCCTAAGCTCAGCCAACTTCCCCGGACCAAAATAGACAGCTTAGGCTTGAGGGAATTAAAGCTCCCTTTTCCATGCTCTTTAAACATGCCATCCTTTTGCTTTCAGGAGAGAGACAGGACTAGACCCACACCCAACAGCACCCGGCACGGTGGAACATCATACAGTATTTCCTGGATACATTACTATGGGAGACAGCAGCCACACAGCACATTCCCACTGCAGACTGTTCCATACAAGGAAGAGCCTTAGAAACTGCAGTGTAAGGCCAGGCTAGATGGGGCTTGGAACAATGTGGTCTAGCAAAAGGTGTCTCTGCCCATGGCAAGGAGGTTGGAACTAAAATGATCTTTAGGGTTCCTTCCAACCCAACCGTGTGATTCTATAATTTCCAGGACAACCACAGCCCATATGTTAAAATCAAAGGCTACAATTAAAAATAGACAAGCTTTGCCAGCATTTTTACAGAAAAGCAGGCAGGGATTACACAACACAAGAGTGGGGCTACGAAGCCTCATCTAATCCAACACAACCAGATATATTCCAGGCTGGAAGACCACACACAGGCAGGGAGCTACAGTCAACATAACAGACTTATATTGCAAAACTGGACATCTATTTTTAGACTCAGGCCTAGAAAGTGTCTCTTCAGAAAGGGATCAAGCATGTCACTACAGGGTCATTATAGGATTTTCAGAGCACCTTCAAGTACAGGAGGACTGCTGGTGTGACTTCACAGCATTAAACCTTTCTGGATACCAATCTCATTCTTACAGGTATAACAGGCCTAGCACATATATGATTAGAAAATCTCCCCAGCCTCTACTACACACTCTTAGTATTGGTTGAACAAGATGGCTGAGTCAGCACAGGGAACAGTGCAATCAGCACTGGGTTACGCTCTGCTGTACCAGGAAAAGCCCCAGCAACTTCCCCATCTACATGCTCTTACCCTGTTGAGAGCCAACACACCAAGCTGCTCCACTTCTGCTCTGGGTAAAAAAAAAATGCCACAACACAACCCCAAGGGCTTCATTAAGCAGCTGCTGCTTTTTACCAGTGTTAAATCCAAGTGCTTTCCTGCAGTTGAAAAGCAAAATGAGCTAATTAAATTCACTGGCATTACACACAGCACAAAGCACTGCACACGACAGAACAGCCACACACCAGCTAAGTACAGAAAGCAGGCCACCGATCTCCAGAATTGCTTCTGCAGAGCCTCACAAAACCTTCCTGCTTACCCCCATTCCCCATGCATTCCCTCATCAGATCCACATACCTGTGATAAACTCCCAAGGCACAGTCCCATCCCATCTGCTTGTTGCATCACCAATGCCTCCTTCCTTTCGAACAAACCTCTGAAAGCAGGCTGAGGACACAGATGTCATTTGGGGCTGGTTTAGGTCACACATGAGGTAGAGCTGTAATGGTCTTCAGGCCACTAGCATGCAACCTCATGCACTTGTCTCAGATCCCAAATTTGTTTGAAAGCAAAGGCCTTAACTGTCTGTCAGCTGGTTGAGTCAAAGGGATTCCTTTGCTTTTAGTCTGACGTGAATTTTCCAGTTTACAGAGTACAAGGCATATTTACATTGTTTATTAAAGAAGAGAAAAGCAAGGGGAACTCAAACTGGTAACTGCAGGCAGAACTACTGTTTTAGTGAGCCTGTGTGCTGTATGGGAGACTACATAGCATGCTGTGGGGCTTTTGGTTTGTTTTTTTTAGGGGGGAGGGAGCAAGTAAAGACATATGACAAAAGCTTAACGTACTATCTTAGATGTGGGAAACACTCAACAATGGGTGTGTGTTGGGCATGAACCTTTCTGTGCCTCTATGAACCCAAGTGCACAAGGAGCTCCAGGCCCACACAGTAGGAGCACAAGCACTCCCAGCTGTCTGGTACTATCCAGTTTCTCACAGCTGGTCTTCATATTCTTCATTCTGCAACTCATCATATCCAGTTTGTCCAGTTTTTATTTTGCATATCCTTGTAGTCAAGAAGATCAGGACCAGAGAGGTGTCCATCTGATTTTGTGGAAGATGGACTCAAGAGCTCTTGACAATTGGGAATTCCCAAGCCACATAGGTTTTGCTCACAACTTCCTTATTTGTAAGTTTTTGTAACTTACGGGGGTTGGGAAATGGGATCATTTAAGTGTGTCTTCAGAACAATCTCTCCTCTGCTAATACTGGGTTATACACAAAAGCACTGAGATGTCACATCTGAAAGGAGCCACTCAAATCCATTACCAGGGTAACATGCAAATGCTCTACAGTTCCTTATTTTGTGATAGAGGAATCTATGTACGCAGAACAAACAGCACAAGGGCCACATCTATCCACCTTCCCCCTCTCTTGCAAACAAAGCAATAGACAACCCCAGAATATCTATTTTTGAAAAGTGTTTACTCACATAGTTCAAATAAATTAATTTGCAAATAAAAATTAAAACAACAGTAATACTAGAGTTTGAATAAAACTATTAGAACATCTACAATACAGGCATTTCTTGCTGCATAAGTTTCATGAACTTGATGCGTATGATCTAGGAAAAAGAATCAAATTGGTGACACTTCTGTGAAAAGGGAGTAACAGCAGTTGCTTGTACACAATGATAAACTGAATTTACAGTACAGCTCTCCTGACACGTGTGTTTCCTGAGTGAACCAAACACCACAGGCCATTGCCTTTGAAAAATTAAGAAACAACTGACAGGCAAAAGCAAATTTGTGACATCTAAGCAACATAGGTCTCTTCAAACCAGTATTTTAAAATAGCTTTGAAAGAAAAAAAAAATTGGAGCAATGCTATATAGTACAGAAACCTGCTACTGACAATTCTACTAGATTGTGTACTAAGACAGTGTGGAGCTGGTCAAAAGAAGCTCAACTCAATATTAAAGAGAGTCAGTTTGGTGTTTGCCATGAAGCGCAGTGAATAGCAGCAAAGCTGGATGTAGTGCACTGGCCTTTCCTGGTGGGTACAGAAGGAAAAGAAGTGTGGGAAGAGCAAAGACTCCTCATTAGGACTCCCCCAGGGCATAAGCAGACCTAATGCAAGCAACCCACATAGAGATCTAGAGCCCAGTCCCAGCTCCCCTTACCCCACTGTCCCCAACAGCAAGCAACAAAATGAGTCTTGTCATTCAGGTTTGTTCGTGTTCAAATTGGGAAAACCCTTACACGTGTTGCTAATGCTAAAGAAAAAGACGTGTTAGCAAGAAGGGAGGAAAACAAACCCTTAATCTAGGCTAAGTTGCATATTCAGAGTCTAGTAAATACTCTCCTCATAACCAGGTCTTAAGTACAGTCCTACCAAAAAAGACATTCTAAGGAGTCCTCCTTAGCTACCTTTCACCATGGTTAAAGCACACACCATTACTCCATGGTAATTTGCATTAGCTTTGTTTGAAAAGCAATTTATCTACTCTAAGATCTCAGTATTTAAGATTTAAAATAAAAAAGAGATTGTTCTACCATTTCCATCTCACATTCTTCTCCATCCAGAACTACTCTATGCATCCAACTGCTGGATGTTCACGCACTAGGACCACGCTACTGTCTAAACATTCTACATATTTTCAATAACAAAGATAAATAGAAAAAGAGTTAATATACACATTATATTTTACAATGTTTTGCATCCAAGCTGTAAACTAATGTTCTTTGAACTATTTAACCTCCATACAAAAAAAGGAAAACAACTTTCAAATCACTTTGGGCATGTGATTCAAAACCGCTGAACAGAAGGCATTGAAGTTCAATTCCACACCACTTCCTTCACCACTTCATATATAGTTATTAATTCAAAATAACAAAACAAAAAAGCAGTTCTCTTCCTTCTCCCCCCAACTTTTCTCAACAAAGAGGAAATTAGCTGTTGTAACAAAAAAAAAACCACCCAAAAAATTCATCTTAATGCAAACCAGCAAAGCCCAGAGAATAGGAAAAACAGTCAGTTTAAAAATGAAAATCACTTAGCCTATCAGTAAACAGCAGTCCCTGGCAAGCCAGGTGCTAGTCAAGTGGTCCTTGGAAGATGAGTCTGATGTAACCTTGCTCACCAGCCAGCTGATGCGCACAGAACGGACAAGCTGCATGAAAAGTGTGAGTACCATGCGGAAGAGGAATTTGGGACCAATAGGCAGTTGTCTTTTCTGAGCACACGTGTCCACATGGGCTGAATGCGTGAGTTGGAGGTCCTGCATCCACGTAAAATCCCGCTTCACATCCAAGCCACAGAGGCACATAGGGGCCAACCGAGCGGCACATGGGACACTCGCGGTCCTTGCCATCTCTCTCCTCTTTGTTTCCCCAGTTGTGGTAGCCATGGACATGGCCGCAGTTCAGATACACCCATGGCTGCTTTTCATCAACAACATCTTTTCTCTTCATGCTGGGAAATGCCAAGGTGTTAAACCCCACAGGACACTGGGGCCTTGCTGCATTGATTTCCTGTCTTAGTGCCTCCAGATGCTTGACAGTAGGAGTGCGTGAGAGTCCTTCAGCAGTGCGCCACAGCAGCGTTGCCCCACACAGGTCTATGAGGGAGCCATCCTGAAGCTGGTTCGTTTCATTCTCAACCTTGTGACGGATGAAGAGAAGAGGTGTCATCTAAGGTTACCCAACGAGTAACATCATGCACTTTTGTAACACACATCAGCCTGGAAGACCCTGACAAAAACTGGAAAAAGATGGTCCTGCACAAGATGCCCACAGAACTCATCTTTGCTAGAGATTCACATGTACATTAAAAACAATATCATACCCTGTCATACCAAAACAAGTCACCTCCAGGAAATGGCACCAGCGTGACAAGAGCAAGGACATGAGAACTCAATAACAAGGTGTCACAGACACATAGATATGTGTCTATAGAACTGTAATTATTCTACTTTATGCTTTTAAAAAGGAAAATTTGAAAACCTTAAAAGCATAAACTCAAGAATGAAAATACACTTGAAAATGTTGTGCATGACTGCAAGAGTGTGCAGAAGAGTTGCAGAGCAGACTTGCAACTCAATTTAGGAGTGCAGTCTGGATCTGCAGTACTAGATTTGCAGATAAACTGTCAGTTACTCAGACTGAGCAAGACACTTTGTGTATGAAGACAGACACGTAAGTCAGCGTAACTAATTACAGAGGTGTCATCAATACCCAATGAGGCAGACTCTAGCCTCTATGCTCAAAAGCTTTATGGTAGTACTGATTTGAAGCAGATTGCCTAAACCACCCCCATTGTTGCTCTTACCATTTTCCCCCTCTGCTGAGCTGATCTGGTTTCACGGAGGCTGAACACGTTCCCACACACCGATATCTCTCTCCAAACCCCTGGCTTGGAGTCTTCAGTAAATCCATTACGAGGATGCATAACGAGAACTCCATTTGTGGTTAGTCCATCCATTTGCCCATCTGACGTCTTCCACTTTGCAGCTTTCTCCTTGGAGAAATTAAGTGAATGAAAACTTCTGGCTGAAGCAGAGCTCAATCAATTAGCTCAAAAATAAGCCAGTGCTGAACACAGGAAAAGGAAAAAAAAAAAGCATCTCCTTACCCCAAGAAAGATGTTTTTTGAGGAATCAAATCCTGCAGCGTATATTCGTGCCGTAAAAGGAGGGTTGCGCTCACATATAATTCTGCAGGCAAACCTGGAAATAGTGCTCTGAACAGACTGAGTGTCTGAATTGCTCTGACTTCCAGGTACTGTATCTGTCACAACAAAGTCTATTGGACATTCTGTTGATCGACCGATCTGGAAAAGGATTTAAAAAAACCCCCAAATTTAGAAGTTTGCCTCTATGCTCGGAATACCCAAAGTCAAAACATTTAAAAGCAATCAAGAAAAAAATGCCCAGTTTGAAGCACTCCCCTCTACAACCTAAACCTTCTAAAGCCTGATCTGAGGAGCTACTCCACCTCAACATGACCAAAGCTATTCTGAATGCAAATTTAAGGGGAGATAGAACGATACAATTAAAGTAAATTTGGAGACAATTTCCCATTATGGGAACATTCCCTTCTCATCAGAAAGGTTATGCTTAGGGCAGGTTATGCATACTGGCTGCAAATGGCAGAGATCAGCAAGAAAACCTGTTCTACTGAGAGGTGTCCCTGCCCATGGCAGAGGGTTGGAACTAGATGGCCTCTAAAGGTCCCTTCCAACCTAAACCATTCTATGACAGCAGTTGTATGGTAGAAAAGTCACTTTGCACACCCAAAACATTCTAGGAATACCAGAGTAGGTGTAGATAGGTAGCTCAATAACATGGCTTAGCAGTGGCCTTAGTATACTGAGTTGATTAATGGCTTGCCTCAATGATCTTCAAGATCTTTCCCATCCTAACCCATTCTATGTTTCTGTGTACAAAAAGTGGGTTGCATGAGCTGACTCTCCAGTTCCGGTGTGGCACCAAGGAACAGCAAACCCAGGTACAAGGCACTTGTGGTGGGGAACAGTTACAGTAATACACGTTAAACACTGTAATAAAACATTTGTAATCACATTTTTGTTTGCATGGAAACACAAATTTTGCTGTCCCACATAATGGTACTGAGTCCAATAGAAGTGCATGGGGTTTGCTGCTTTTACAACAGTCGACTCATCTTGTCCTTCTCCTTAACAGGCACAAAGAGACATTCTGTTACTCTCCCAAACATCCATGTAGCTGAGATTCAAGTCACTTATACATTCCTACCTTTCACTCCCTCTCAGAGCTCTCTTATAAAGAGCTGGTTATATTAAGACTGATTAACTGCTGGGCAGGAAACCCAAAAGCCTGAAAGCCTGAGGTGCTTTTTGGTGAAGGCTGGAGAGCTTTCATGAGACTGAAACTGCTTTGTCAGAATGTATTTCTTAGGCAGTATAACCCATGAGCACACAGGGATTGCCAGCAGCAATTTGAGAGCAGCACACACGCCACAGCATGCCTGGAGACAGAACACTTACACAAACAATAGCTTATGCTGCAATTATTTCATTACAACCCTTCTGCTCTGTTGTAGCTATTTTCAATTGCACAGCAGCTTCCTCCACCACTTACCAACACCTCCCATCCTCCTTAGACCCTGCAGTGACATCACAGCAAAATGCTGTGACAGCAAAAAACCCTGTAATATATATTAGTAACAACAAAAATAATCGAACACAAGTCCAGGACTTAGAAGGAACAAAGTACACCAAAACAACTCCCAAACACACACCTTTTTTTCAGAAAAAAACAGGAAACAGTAAGATAAGAGCACATGCCACAGCTGCAAATCTGTTTGTGGTTCCTTCTTGTATATACAGGAACTGCAGCAAAGGTGCTCTGACCAACCAGCACATCAGAATTGAGCCTCATCTCTGCATTTCTCAGCCCTGTAAGACTTAATTCTGGGTTTGCTTAAAGGATGTGGAGGTATTTTTCCTAATAGTAGTATATAGTAGCTTTTCTGTATTTTCACATGGTATTTGTTCCATCCTGTCTCCAGATGGCAGATCCCAAATCCCTTCCTAAAAGCTAGAAGCAAAATTCCAAGTAAAATTCCAAGTACTTCTTAGGAAAAAACTCTGTGCTGTATTCTTTGCTCTGCAAAGGAGTTCCCTTTAAGAAGGCAGGTTACATGACTCACAAACTGGCTGTCAAGGGCAAAAGCACAATCCTGTGCATTGGTGTACAAAAGAATCCAACCGCCTCCTCTGACCAAACCTAATGAAGACACATGAAAAGTCATGTACATCTGGAGCTTAGGAATATGGTTCGGCAGTAGGCTCAGGGCAGCTGGGCTAGTGGTTGTACTCAGTCTTCTCCCTAAATGATTCTCTGTGATGGCCTTGGGAATGAACAGAAACACTTGAGAAAAAACATTTTCTAATAATTAATTTCACGTACCTGGAACATATCCGTGTTGCTGTCATGTGTATATTCAACTACTACTGTCTGGGCCCGAGATAAAGTGTAAGATATGCTGTGTTGGTCTTTATTACTTATTGCCTAGGGGGAAAAAGCCAATTATTGAACCAGTGAACCATAACTCTACCAAATACAATGAACTAGACAATACGTACAACCAGGCTCTTGCCCTGCTAAATTAATGCGTTCAGGCAGGTAGTTGTTAGTGACACACCTGCAGTTAAACTTCACAAAAGCACAGTCCTGGAAAATAAGCTGCAGGATTGGTTCAGCAACAGAACAAACTTGTCTCTTCATCTCTAACAAAATATATGTAACCAAGACATACAATTAGTCATGCTCCATGTTGAAGCTATTGAAGCAATGCTAGTCTTAACACAGAAGAAAACAACTGAGTGAAAAGGCTAAAGTTAAACATAACACTTGCATGACCTTGAGAAGCCTCAACTTCTTCATCAGCCAAGTGAGGACAAAAAATTCAGGGACTTTATTCTAGGTTTAGGATCCAACGTTCATACTAAAATCAGTGATGATTAATAAGATTCTTAGCAAAAAATTAGTGTTACAAGCAGTGGTGGGAAATAGGGTAAAACTGAGAAACTCCACACGAGCTGCAGAAGTCATAGCAAAGTAATTGAGGTTTGAGTTTATTTAGATTTTCATTCCACAACAACCTACTAGGAACAGAACGCTTTCTCCAAAGCTTTCTCCAAAGTGCTCCTAAATAGCTCTTCTTGAAAGCCATAAAGAGTTACCAAGAGTAAGTGCAGTTCTTACTCATCTCCTACAGATGTAACTTTACTACAAGAATTTTGGTTAGAAAAATGCTTTAGATTTCAGAGTACTTCATGCCATTCTCTGAATTTAGGGCTCCATGTCCTGAAGTGTCAAGGTATTTAGGGAGTCAAACCTAAACTACTTTATCAAGATCAGGCCCTTAAATTTTTGAAATCTCTAAACAATGAAGCAGTCTCTGATTCCATTGATCTTATTAGCAATCCTCCCTTTCGCTGCTGATCCTCACTGCACATACACTTGAATTCCCCTCAGTACACAGGTATTCCACAGTAATACCTCAGATACAATGTGTTGGTGTTGACATGAGACAATTCAACTTCCAAATTCAAGCCAGCTTCACATGAAGGAGCGTTAGTCCTAAAGCATGAATGAGTGTAAATCCAGGAAGGCTAGAGGTCATCTGTAGCACGTTTGGAAGGAAACAACGTGTTTTACTTTACTAGCCTGCATCCTGAGCATTCCCGTTTCAAAACCAAACATTTTATTTTCTATACACAGCGAGCAGTTGGCACCAAGTTTGTTTTGTTGAAGGGTTTTTTACTAACCCTGGCAGGTACCCTGGCAGGTACCGTATGCAACAGATAAACATAAGCCATTCTCATTGTAGACAGAATTCTATGCTTTTAATGTAACACTGACTTCACTGAACTCTTTAGATAGCACCAGGAACAGTAAGACCCAGTCAGCTCAAGCTTACCTTTGCTGCTTGAGGGGTACACGCAATATGCACAGTGCTGGGTTTCACCCCGTTTGCCTTGGGCCTTTTAAATAAAGCAAATCTACTTTTTCTTCTTCCTCTATCTCCATTTGGGAGAGACCCATTGTACCTGCAGAAAAGCACAGAAAAAGAACAAAGTCCACCTTTCCCTATGACTTCACTTTTCATGAGATACACACCTTGTAGGTGTAGAAATTTTTATTGAAATAAAAGCCTGTAAGAAAGAGGCTGTCCTGGGAGCCTCCAATCTAATCCATTAGAACTTACCCCAATACAATCAATTCACCATATTTTACTGGTGCTTTTGATGGATGATTTTCTTGATCAGGAGAAAACATGAGCTTAGCTAACGGCTTCTCAAACTTCACGTCTTGGATCAAGAGTTGTGGCACACTTTTTTCATTATTTCCTGTAAAAACCAAGACAAAACGAAGTGTAAGAGAGAAAAGTCTCAAATCCATAAGTTACACCAACATATGTGATGCAGCAGGTATCAATATTAGGTACACAATATTTTTGTTTCCCATATTTCAGAGCTTTCTTGGTAATTTCTAGATTCATAGATGGAAGGTGGTGGTGTGACAATTTGATGTCAAGTCTACCACACATGTTTGGGGTATGCAATGTGATCTCATGTTTAGCCAGAGAGGGTGGCCTTCCACAGCTGTTTAAATGATCCTTCCTGAGTGAATTCTACCCAGTATTCAAGAACAGTCTCTTGAAATAGTAGGTTTTGTTCCTACTTTGAGCAACAGGTCATACTATTTTATTTTGTGTGGAAACGCACATTTTGGCCCCCATAACATTTCTTGAATCCTGTAATCAACTATGACCAATACTACATTGCTGTATTTCCATTTTCTGCTACCTCAGCTAGACTGTAGATAGCTGCAGACACATCAAGCATGCAGATTTTATCTCCCCCCATCTTATGTTACAAGAGAGGAAAGGATGTGGCAGTGCTTTGCACCCTGCTCACATTTGTTCCAAAGATGACACAAAGATCCGTTTGCTGAGCTGACATCTACCTTCTGGTTCTCTTTGGTTCTTCACAGAGAAGGGTGGCCTTCCACATCTCAGTCTACAATTTCTTATTCAACATGAATATTGCAGTTGGACTCAATCTTAAAGGCCTTTTCTAACCTAAACACTTCTCACTGCAAAAGCAATTAAAGGAGCTTCTAAAGGGTTACCTGAACAGGTGACCAGTAATCTCTTCCTAAGAGACAACTAATCAGAAATCATAGATGGCACCAACAGCTCCAAGTGGCAGACCTGATCGTGCAAGAAGTCAACTAGAAAAATCTTAGCATAAGGAAAAGCATCCAGCATCTAACCATCAGCTCCCTGATAATACGTGGTTTTGTTTTACATTTAAAGAAATCCAGCCAAGTTTATTTTGGGACCAGCAAGTGTGATGGAAAACCACTTATCTGACTTCAGCAAGGTTTGAGAGTTAGAAACTGGGTTTGAAAGGCATTACAGGGCAAGAGGTGAGCACAACTGTCTGCAGTTAGCACAAAACCACTATGCATATCTGTTTGCGTACCTGTCTTAAGGAATTGTGACCTGAGGCAAGATCTCTTGAATCTTTTTATTCTAAACACTGGGTCCACTGGAGGTGGGACAAAGCTCAACAAAAGCAGTTTGCACAACAAACAGTTTCACATGAATCTGCTTTGAAGGACTAGAAAGAGATGACATCTATACTGGAAAAAAAGCATATAATCACAGAACGTTAGAGAATGGAAGGGACCTTGGAAGATCATCTAGCGCAATCCCCCTGCCAGAGCAGGATTCCCTTGATCAAGTTGCACAGGAACGTGTCCAGGTGTGTTTTAAACACCTCCAGAGAAAGAGACTTCATAACCAACCTGGGCAGACCCTTCCATTTCTCTGTCACCTTAACTGTGAAGAAGATTCTTCTTGGATTTATGTGGAACCTCCTATGTTGCAGCTGACACCCATTGCCCTTTGACACATCATTGGATGAATGAGAAGAGCCTGGCTCCTTCCTCCTGACATCTGCCCTTTACATATTTATAAACATTAATGAGGTCACCCCTCAGTCTCCTTTTTTCCCCCCAAGCTCAAGAGACCAAATTCCTTCAGCCTTTCCTCATCAGGGAGATGTTCCACTCCCTTAATATTCTTTGTGGCTCTGTTCTGGACTCTCGGGCAGTTCTGTGTACTTCTGTGATTGAAGAACCAGAACTGGACCAATATTCCAGATGTGGTCTCACCAGGGCAGAATAGAAGGGAAGGAGACCCTCTCTCAATCTACTAACCACATCCCTTCTAATCCACCCCAAGATGCCATTGGCCTTCTTAGCCACCAGGGCACATAGCTGGCTCATGGTCATCCTGTTGTCCACCAGGACCCTCCAGGTCCCTTTCTCCTACACTGCTCTCCAGCAGGTCAGTCTCCAACCCAATCTGTGCCCAAATGCAAGACTCCACATTGCCCTTGTTGAATTTCATTAAGTTCCTCCCGGCACAACGCTCCAGCCTGTCTAGGTCCTGCTGAGTGGCAGCACAGCCCTCTGGTGTGTCAGCAACTCCTCCCAGCTTTGTGTCATCTGCAAACTTGCTGACAGGGCACTCTAATCCCTCATCCAGATAACTGATGAATATACTGAATAGTACTCGTCTCAGTACCGACCCCTGGAGGACTTCACTAGATACAGCCCTCTAACTAGACTGCCCCACTGACCACTACTTTCTGTCTTCCGTCCTGTAGCCAGTTTAGAATCCACCTCACTATCTGATTTTCCAGACCACACTTCCCCAGTTTGGCTGTGAAGATGCTGTGGGAGACTGCATCAAATGCTTCACCAAAAGCATTGAGAGGGAGG
>VZRI01006309.1:30742-69338 GCA_013397515.1 Upupa epops
TAGGCTGGATGAAGTGCTGAGTGGCATGATCTAGATGTCAGATGTTTAGGTTTACTTGGTTGGTTTTAGGTTGGACTGGATGATCTTTAAGGTCTTTTCCAGCCTCATCATTACTGTGATACTGTGAAAGCCAAGACAGACCACATCCACAGCTTTGCCATTATCTATACATCTGAATATGTCATCATAAAAGGCTATCTAAGACTTGATTTAGGAAGGGAAATCTAGTTTCTTACAAGCTACCTTTTCTAAACCATGTTTCAGAGAAAGTAGGAGTTTAAGACTCTGCCCACTGACATTAATGTCCCTCCATTCCTTGGGGATGCAGTGATACAATGAATTGTGATTGGTTTTGAATCAACAGCTTTAGCTTCTCCACCATCCTCCGCTTATTCTCATCAGGATACTCATACATGACTGATCTCTGGTGACTTCCAGAAAAAGTCTTCAGAGGACCTCATAAGGACATCCACTATTCACAGGACCAAGTACAGCTTTTAGAATTGCAGCATCTTAATAGTTAAAATGGGGCAGGGGGAAGGGAGAACAAAAATTCAATGAGCCTAAGCAGAGATTCATTAAACACTCAGCTGCAAGCTAAAAATACTAGAAGAAAAGTCTCTTTGTAATAAATTACCATCATTTTCTAAACACAGAGCTGGCATTATAGGTTGCTAGCAACTGTAGCTAGTGCCAGACTAGCCCTTTTCTAAAATACTGCATTAAAAAGCCCCTCACTTTCACTGTATAAAAAGGCCTCTGTCAATGAGTATATTAAAATAAAAAGATGCTGATTTAGGTGCAAAAATTGGATCTGCCCCCCCATTTTTATAATATTATTCTTTTATTTTTCTATATCTACATATTTGAAGGTCCAGATTATTTTTGTGGCTTTTGAGGCAGCTTGTATAAAACTATTAGACAATTCGCTACTTGGAGTTTCCTATTTACTATCCTTGCAGTTCTTGTTGCACACCTCTCTTCCCTCAGCAATTGTGTGTTGTATCGGGGGAATACAGACAACAGTCTGGTACACAAAGGCATGTGGTTACAGGACAAGAGGCAACACAAACTTCTGATGAGTTCTTAGGGAAAAAACGCACAAAAATCCAGTGTGACTGTGGGATCTCCTTTCTTACAGAGCCTCAAAACCGAGCTACACATGGCCCTGAATGCCCTGCTTTAAGACAGTTCAGTCCCGCTTTGAGTACAGGGACTGGATCAGACAACTTCCCAGCCTAAATTATTTTCAGTACAATTAATTTTATGAAGCTCAGTGCAATTTTAGCAACTGAAATATACACCTTAGGTGCAGTTTTGATTGGTTAAACACAAATTATGGGCACAGTACTTCAGTGCTGCATGTTCTCTTCTATGGTTACAGCTCTCTTTGAAGGCAAAGGGAAAGTCTTGCCTTCCAGATTTAAAGGACCAGAGTATCCAAGTTAATGTCACCGAGACAAAGGATCTGTGCAGGATATGAGTCTCTCAAGATGAATGCTTTCAAGAGGCAGTAAGGAATGAGACAGAAGTAAAACAAAGTCATTTCCACCTGACTCTGGGTTTGATTAAGAGTACTCATCAAGAACAAGTTGGCACATTTCAGTTATCAGTGTTATTAGTGCTCATCTCCACCAGGGCAAGGAACAAGGAATCAGCTTCTTGCATTACTGCTTCTGAAAGCTGAGAAATCACTTTCTTTCATATGATGGTTAACCCACCACTCCACTGGTTAGTTAGTCTCTTTTAACTGGTTTTTCTATCAAACTCTTGGGAAGCTTTAATAAAGATTGTTTTTACTGAAGCCACCCCCTGGGGTAAAAGAGCAGGCAGAAGAACATGTGTTTATCAACCATAGTTTTCACATTTTCCCTTGTTTCCAGTAAAAAACTTGTGTTTTCTTCACACATACTTTGAACTTTTAATCTCAGCAGGTTTTATATTCAACTTTTGAGATGAGCCACATTCTGTCTACAGCTACAGATACGCAGGAAAGTCTCAGTGATGAAACCATTACATACTTAAATTGCTTTGACACTAGAAATCAGTGGCTCTGCTTCACGTAAGGAAGGATTATTCATATCCTCCCCTAGAAAAGGGGGTAAACAAAAAATTTTGCCTTGATAGTGTGAAAAGTAGGTCTAGCCTCTTGTTTTTGTGCAGCTTATTCCTTCCTTAGTCTATACTATTTCCTTTTCTTTTATAACCTCTGAATAAGTTTAGTCATCCACTATACATACAGGAGCATCTTATGATATGAAAGCACTGAAAAAACAGACAAAAATGCCAAGCTCTGAGCTGAGCAAGCAGCCTCCTCCACATTGGACATAAGGAATAAAATACAAGCAACTATTTGCTTGCTGTGCCTTGGGAACATCTGTAGAACCTCAACAGAGGGAGTTTTTCATTCCCATAAACAGAATAAAAGCATCTTTTTACACCACAGCCATCTGCCATCAGTAGGCTGGTTATCCTGGAAACAAGTCGTAGAATAAAAATTTTAAAGGGCGTTGTCTGTAGACACTTTCTAAGAGGCAATAACTTCATACAGAAGGGTAAAGCTGCTGCTTTGCATCAAGGCTACAGATAACTAAACAGCAGCTTCTAGCACTGTTTCAGCCTCAGAAACAAGTGAGGCACACGACTTTGAGGAGAAGCATCCTCATTCAATGCATGAGGGAAACTGCTGTAGAACAAGACCTTCTGTTAGAGGCACCTGTATGAAGATATGTGCTTGATGACAGCACTCAAATACCATCCCTGTTCTGAAGATGAGAAAAGACTTCTGCTAACTTCACTCCTGTTATTCTGACCAGCCATGAATGGGATAAGGACATGGCTGGGCATATTAAACCTGGAAAGATTTATATAACCGCTAACAACCTGCTCTGGCAGATTGACAGAAATCTATTCCCCTGGAAAAAAAAATAATAAATCCAGCTTTTCTTTTTCAGTTACAAAAAAATACCATCTGATCATCCTCCCCTGAAGAAACTACGATAGCCTCCCACAGGTTATAAACGATGTAACTGAGGCTGCATGTGGGAAGCCAAAACCACTTTTCTTTTAGCACAAGGTGTCTATTTTAATGCTGTCACTGTCGTATTATCTATAACCTTAATTAGCCAAGATTGTTCTTTTCTGGTCAAACCGCTACATTTACCCACAGCATACAACCCCCCCTCAGCACCTTGTCCTCCACATCAGCTTATGGATATACCGATGGCAAGACACACAACCCAGCACAAGGCTGAATGGTTTGCAGAGGAGCTCAAAGTCATATAGGTTGTACTTGCTCCCTTTAGCTGAGCTACTTCTGAATCTCATCCACATGAGCTATTTGAAATTAATTTGCAGCTTTCTGGCTGTACTCACGCTTGGGTCGTTACTACAAACTCAGTATGGTTTATTAAAAAGAGATAATGATTTAGATTTCACACTCAGATTGTCTAATTAAAATTATTTCTATGACACGTAACGCATGAACCATGAAGCACTGTTTTACAAGTTCTATTCAGCATTCCTTACCTACTTGTCTCTTCAGGGAGCACCCTGCAAAAGTACAAGCAGGAAAACAAAACACTTCAAATGATACTGGCACAATATGACAAAAGTACAGTTTGATAATGAGAACTCTGCAGTCAGAATCCTTGAAAATTAACTTCTTTACTGTCTTCAGACAAACAACATGGCAAAGCCTTAAAAATAAGCAGTCCTGAGTTTTGACAACAGAAGCGCAACTGCCGTATCAAGATACTATTCCAAAACATAAGCATTTTGTTTAAAAGGGCCATCACACAGATAGATGGAGCTTTTCAGGCTTTGATGACTAAGCCCACAGAGATGGACTGCAAGATGCTACAGAGCTAGATCCCAGAGCAGAGGACCCAGTGCTGGCAGAAAACCACAATGACTTCTCACTCAACAGATCTCAGCTTCACCATTTTCATTTCTACAAGCTTCTCACTTCCTGATGAGGCTTGTTTAGGTACAAAATGATCAGCTAAATGGGTTAGACAACACAACAGCTCTACGAGATCCCCCTTGGGATGACTGTGTCAGGTAATGATGCCAGTTACAAGGCATCTTGCTCTGCACCTTAACAGTGAGACGTGACTAGCATCTCAGGAGCAAGCAGCATTTATTCTGCTCTGCACTTTGAATGCCTCCTCCTATTTCATTTGCAAGGGCAGTCTGCAGACACCCTGCTTGTTCTCAGATTTCCTTTTTACCACATCCCTGAACTATCTTTCAACTTGCCACAAAAAACCACCACAACTGAGGCGACTTTGAAGAGAGACTGAAACAATTCAACACCAGAAGGGAAAAGCAATGGCACGCAGAGCACTTACCAGTATTTCATTCTGTCCTTTCAGTATTTATATGCAGTAGAAAAGAAATAACCCTTTCAGTCTCGTTTAAAACCAGCCAAAACCCACCAACTCCTTGAAAACCCTCAGCAACTGTCAGACTGAGGTACTCTGTTCTGTGTGCTTTTACTTAAACCGTAGGTAGAGCACTCTGACTACAGAGGGGCTGGCTCTGCCTTGCGTAAGTTAGGTAAACACCACTGCATCCCATACCATTGGCTGCAGCCAGAGCTTACATCCTGCTCACCACTCAAATTCATCCATCTCTGCCTCCAAAATGGAAAAAAGGAAGCAGAGGGTGTGTTAAGAATGATTCTGTAGCTCCACTCCCCAGCAGCTCTAAGGATGATGTTCTCTGAGAGACGCTCATCTATTTCCTTCCCCACTTCTCTTACATAACTGTACCCAGGCATGCAATAGCTTCTTTATTCTTCTCTTCTTTTTTTGTAATTGTAATTTATTAGCCCAGCTAGCTTCCCTCACCTCCCACACAAAAACTGATTTCTTAATACAGAGAGAATTAAACCAGCATCAACTCTTTAGGCATTGCCATCCCCTCACTCCCACAAATGCTACAGACCTGGAAACACTCCACTCTACCAGTCTCTCCTGGACTCCTCACAGCCAATGATGGTCCAACAGCTCACTCCTGTAGGACGCACATTTGGAGAGGTAAATCTGCAATCAGACCAGGTTCTGAGCTCATTCCTTACACCGCTAACTGCATCAAGTGGTGGGAGGGATAATTTTAATGTCTCAGCCGTGAAATGGTGACGGCATTCCCACAGCTTCAAAGTTACCACCTTTTCAAACAGGTCATGCAAACGATCAGAGGCTGCTACAAGTGTGATACAACACAGCAGCTTACCATTTACTCCAGATTTTACATCACAATCGTAGCAGGCCAAGGTGATGCATGGTTACCCTAGCTCAAGTGATGTAGGCACAGGCTGATATTTGACATCCCCATGTTCTACGGGAGACTGTTGCTCTTGTTTCTGCAGCTCCTTCCTTGCCTCACCACCTAAAGCTTGCAAGCACTGCTTTAGAGACTGTTTTCTGTGATCTGTCCATATTTTTAGAGGTTGGTTTACTCAGTTGTTCAGTTGTTTTACAGCTGGATCCACTTCCCAGTTCAGCTCATAGCAAAGCCATGTAGTCAACCACAGACCACCCTGCCACAGGATATTCTCAGTAATAAAACTATACATAGGCTCAGTGACACTTTTCCCTCATCCCATTCCTACAGTAGATTATTAAACACAAAAGATAACTGCTTTGCTCCATGGAAGTGATTGAGCTACAACTGACGAACACTGAGTGGTGAAGAGAATCATTCATGTACAGGTGCTCCTTTGTTCCTGGCTCTTCTGGCCATCAAAATAAAACCAAACTACCCTATCTGAAATGGTTATTCTCACAGCTTTCAGATTTCTGAGGTGACAAAGGGCTCAGAGAAAACCAAATCAACACAGAAACCCCAACTATTCTAAGCCAAGTAACTCTGTTGATGTCATGGGTTTATTCTCTAAATGCCAATGCAAGAAATGGGATAAGAACCTTCTCAAATCAATGTCATCAGTAAAGCCAGACTCATCAAGCCACATCTTGAGATGAAACTTTGAGTCCTCCTCTGTGAAAAAAAAAAATAAAAATCAAGTGTCTCATGTTACCGGCACACGAACCTTGCTTTTCCACTGGTATCTTACAGACGCCACAAATGGCATTTTTACTGTGCTGGAAGATCTGCTCAAACCCACCTCCACCATCACCCTCAGATATTTTGTTGTGGTCTATACAAGGCTGGAAGCTTTGACACTGTTTTAATCAGACCTAAAGGTTTGGGTTTGTGGTTGCTGGGTGTGTTCTTTTTTAAAGGACTGTATTAGTATCACTTAATATGTAGATATGGTAACAAGAGGCACAAAAGGTGCTCTCTACTCAGGTACGTAAGCACAGTGATAAGTCCCATTGGTAGGGCCACTTCTAGCCTGCAATGCTTTCCTCACACAAGCCCTAAAACTCAAGTTGAACTGTTTCAGAAATGCTAGTTCTGAAAAGCAGAACTCAAAACAAATCCATTTGTCGAGCTCCATTATTTTCTCATTTTACAGATGCTACCATTCAGAGTCCAGGCTTAATATTCTGGAACACCGTCTTCTGGTACAGAGCAAATATACAACATAGATCCCTTTTCATAGCTAATCGTGCCCCATATTAAAGCTGGGTTTTGGGTGTTTATTTTACCCCTAGTCACAGCACTATGTTGTTGCCTCTAAACCTCACCTTCAGTGGTCATCTGACCCACTTTGTTTCCTGCCCTGTGTTTACTCACAGCCCTGCCTCTTCTTGGGTCAAGACTGTCCCTGCTTCTATTATTCCCACTCTGCACAAGCACCACGCACTCCGCCTGGAGGCCTGGATGCAAATGCCTTGAGCATGCAGTTATCAAACAAGATGCTTTTTCCTCAAGCAGAAAAACTGGAGACCACACCAGACTCAAAACAATGAAATCTGTAGTGCTGCTAATTTCATGAAGTGATGCTTAACTGCAGGGGAGGTTCTTTCCTTGAAGTTGTTAATGAAATAAAAGGACTGTATCATCATGTTCTGCCATCTGACTCACAAGCAGATGCTGTACAGTTCGATATAATTATACGACTTCACATGACATTCAAGATGAGGCCGGGAGTCGAATGAATTTCTAGCTGCATCACTTAAAATGACAGATAGGATCAAAGGGCAGTGCTATGTCCTCCAGTACACAGCCAAGAAGCCTGAAGGGCAAACTCTTCATCCTATGGCTAACCTGACCCCCATATTAGTAATAAATTTCAAGATGTACATTTTAAACATGTCTGTGAATACTACAGCAAAGGCTGAACATGCACAAGATGCCATCTTAACTGTTTCCCACAAACTTGGTGGCTGATCTCTGATCAAAGTCAATAGCACCCAAAAAGCCCCACTGATATTTCATGCATTGCAAAGCACAAACACTGTTAGGGTGTTGCCAGAAGTCTATCAGGGCAAATAGAAAGGGGGGAACACAACTGATTTGCCAGCCCCATTAATCTTTCATTGTGTTACGTTATGTATAATCTCTGTGCAAGGAGTTCCCATGTTAGCCAGTTAATAAAATCATACTTCAGTGTTTTAAGGGGATCATGAGGCAAGGGGGTGCAGCCTGAATCCAAGAACATGTTCATTAGAGTATACAATAGAAATGGTAATCAAATAACCTGCAGGAAGAAGAGGAGGGAAGGAAATGACCTAATGCACTGCACTACTGTGTGGTGCCTTGTGGCAAGAAGAAAATTCTTCTAAGGGCTAAGGAAACAAAGGTCCATTGTTGCAGCCCCAGCTTTCAGAGAACACTCCTCTGCATCTCAAGTTTCTGTGACATGAAGACTAGATGGCACTTGACAAACTCTTCCACACTGACCACTTCTGGAAGGAGTGTAGGAGAAGCTAACTGCATGGAATACAAGACCTAAGCAGAATCTCCAGTTCTTAAAGCACAGCAAATTCTCTTTTAAAGAGATTTGCCAACTTTAAAACACGTCATCAAAATAACCATGACGACCCTTAGGCAATCATGGAGCAATTCATCAGTAAAGCTGCAGTAGTGTAATTACTGACAGGCATTTCCCATGACAAGAGACATACTTTGCTATCAGACAAATCTAATGAGAAATTTCTTAAGAGTCCTGGTCTATCACCCTTAGGTCTTCATGTGCCTGGTCCCTCAGCTACACCAGGGCAGCTCTTCTTCTCAGGGTCAACCAGCAGTGGAGATCTCATCCTGCAGACTGGAAAAAACTGGCCCTTTGTCTTCAACCGGCTGCTTTAGCTGGCACACCTGGCCTTTCGCACTGAACCAACTCAGATTTTCAATTTCCTAGAAGAGAAATAACCATCAAGGACGGCACGCATAAGATTTCTGATCCTGGGACTAAGAATATATTTCACAGTTAACCTTACTACAAGCTGAAGGAGTCACAGGCAGAAAGAAACAAATACTGGCAGGACCAGCAGGCCTCCCGTGTGCATAGGTGTTTCTAAAAGGCCAAGTCAAGTCTTGAAAGGGTAGAGCCACAGCAAACCCTGTGTTTTACAACTGCTCCACCAGAGAAACGTAACCCAATACACAGCTGAGCACTGACACTACAGAAGTCTACTGGCAGCAGTCCTTGTACAAATATAACATGGAGGAATTGAGCCATTCTTATGATGGTCCTTCACCTGGCTTCTTAACAAACAGCCTCAAGCATCAGGCACACTGGATTCTTAAAACTCCAAGACCAAATGGGATTACTCTCAAGAAACAGTAATTTCCCAAAAGACCAAACTGACATGAGCACGTGCTAGTCACAAACGTGCAGATGGAGTTGTACCAGGCTTCCTTCTGAGACAATAAATGTGAATTTCCAAGATACCTGCAAACGATTATTGTGATTTTTTTTAATTTGTCCAAGATCTCTTATGGATCTTGAAAACTCTGCAAGTTCAACTTACCATGGTTATGCAAAAGCATTTCTTCTAAGAACTTTTTTGCTGTAGTTCTGCATTCTCTGAACAGAACTCAGACTCAATGAGCTTCAGATATTATGGTTTCCACTAAATAAAAGTTCAAATTTGAATTAATTTCCAATACATACTTTTCTTGGTTGCAAAATTTTTAAGGTGCCTTCTGGCAGAACAAGTTGAACCTGCACTACCTGAAAGTTTTCATTTCCACTAAGTCAGATGTTTTAACCAGAGTCTTCAGAGAAAGTCAGGACAGGCATATTAGTGCATCTTTACCTCGCAGTGCTGAAAAACATCTCACACAGATTAGCGAAGAATGGATAGAAGTATTTAGTTACAGAAATTCAACTGTAGCTGGCTGGGTCCCCACACTCATATTTTAAAAAATACCCTAGAATGGACAAAGTTTAAAATTATTCAATTGTTTCTATTCAATTCTCACATCACACAAACTGGCATCTTAAAATAAGGCAAGTCACAAAGCACAAAAGCCAAGTTTATCCAATAGTTTCCTACTGCTTATCCTGCATTCCTCACCACACCCGGACTCTGTTTTGACTGTAGCTTGTCTGCAATTCCAGTTTAAAAAGTGCTGGAGATTCTCCACATTGCTCATTTATTAGTCACCGCTAATAAATATGTCATCTCACCATAGTCTTCTTCACTTCAAACTCTGGACATTCTTTATATAAAAATTCTGGATATACCACCTCCAGCATTTACATATAAAAACATTATGACCTACATCCCTCTTGAGATCTCTCAGGGGTCTGCCCACTCTCTGCAAACCAAATGTGAGGTTTTTATAGTGGCCCAACAGATGTTACACATATCTACATAAATGGCTGGTTCAGTATCGCCATTCCCTGTATTCCTGACATTCAAGCATGTCTTGTTAGGATTAAACAGTCTCCCACACGCTTAGGTACAAAACAAAATTTAGTTTAAGCAACAACCAACAGACCAGGAAATTATTATTTCACACATGCAATAGGTTTCCAGAACAGATACACTGAAATACCTCCAGATACATTAGAGTGGTCCTTAATGAGTATGAACCAGCTTTTATGGTAATACAACTCGTATTTTCACACCAAACGTTTTGCTCACTGAAGTTTTCATGTTCATGTTGATCACATCCTACAGCCAGCAACCCAAACCGAACAAGGCTCAAATGTCTCTTTCACTTTTCATGTCAGGTCACCTACCTGCTTTGAGCTTGTTAAAAAAAAAATAAATCCCATCCCATGCCATTACATCTTTCCTTTATAATCAATCACAAGGGCAATGTGTGACTTCATATATCCAGAGAGGAGTGGTACTTTACTTCCTACACTTCTAATCTGATTTGGCTAAGAGGTTTGCTGCTTATAAAAATAGTTGCACATTTTCTTTACCCCTATGCAGGCACTAACACCTAACAGCAAAAGGCAATTCCCAAAGAGCACAAAGGACTCAGTGCTCAGGATGCCATCCCCAAATTTTACTCCATGGTCAAGATGGGAATCCAGTCTACTGTTTTGCAGGTACAAGGAGAGAGATGGCAGATGCTCTTGGTTCTTGCCACATGTGACATTTGGTATTAGAAAGCTGGAGAGGGACTTCATACAAGGGACTCTAGTGATAGGACAAGAGTAGTAGTTTCAAGCTAGAACAGGGGAGATTTAGATTAGACCTGAGGAAGAAATTCCTCCCTGTGAGGGTGCTGAGGCACTGGAAAAGTTGCCCAGGGAGACTGTGGCTGCTCCATCTCTGGAAGTGTTCAAGGCCAGGTTCAATAGGGCTCTGGGCAACCTGGTCTGATGAGAAGTAACCCTGCCAATGGCAGAGGGTTGAAACTAGATTATCTGGAGGTTGCTTCCAACCTAAACCATTTCATGATTCTCCGATTGTGCTGAATATAGCCACTAAAAAGCCAAGGATAAAATGCCTCAACTGTGGAGATGGAGTTGTAGTACTTCTACAGAGACCCAAGGGACATTTGTCTAGTTTTAATGAGGAACTAAGAAAATGGTCATGCTTAATACTTAACTTACTTTGCAAGTTTTCAAGGTGTCCCTAGTTTCAAATTTCCAATTTGCTATTTACACAAACATTACCTTCAAACAAGAAAAGGTATGTCACTAAGCACGGCACTTCTAAGTTAATAGAGTCTTCTGTTACAGTAAAAAAATCTTTGCAAGAATGTGAGTTATATAAGACTGACTTCCGAAAAACACCAGACAGGTATTTTTGTATCAAAGTAGTAGCATGTTTGTTTTTGAAACAAGCAATGTTATCCAGAATCTGGACTGCTTTTTGTCCTCTCAGAGCATGTCACCAATATAGCATATGACAAAAATAATTTCAAATGGATGAATAGAGGGACACCAATGGCCACTAGGGCAGAAGCAATAGTCAAAGCAAGAGTTCAATTGTGCAGCCCTTTCCAGGCAGCAGTAAAATGTTCAGCTGATAAGTCTCACGGCATTCCCAGTTATTCCCACTAACCCTAATGAAATTATGTTAGCAAAGACTCTTAGTAATTCTACTAGTGAGGAAGGAGCTTCACAAATGAAAAACTATTCAATTCCCAAAACTTAGGTTTGAGTACACAAGTTCAGGGTATTTCTCATACTCCAATGCAAGTTTATGCATTTCCCACATAATGATCTCAAGTTTGATTTCTTTTGAAAAAACCCAAACCATATGCAAAGCTGAGCCCCTGCCAGGAGTCTGTTTCTCCGTATATATCAGCTCTTCTTTCAAAGTTACTGCAAAACCAAGAGCTAGTTAAGTAGTTACACATTGGGCTATATGTGAATTAGCATGGTCATGAAAGAAAAACAAATATACATTTATTCTCCCATTTCAGTCATTTCTTTAACACACAGAGATAAATGCAAAAGTATCTTAATACTTGCAAATGCATTTCCAGCTTGGACTTTGGCTTTACATTTTGTACCTGAGAGGGAGAACTGAAGCAGCAAATTACCACCCGTTTTCTCTCTAAGAAAAAAATTTTATAGTCAGGAAATAGGAAACACAGTTGGGCAATTATAGTGAAAACAGCAAATAGCCACAAAAAGTCTCAGTTCTGACAGCACCACAACCAAGTGATTTTTAAACAGTACCGGGTGATCCAGAACACAGAAGTACTTCACACGGTTCTGAAAAGCATTGTGTGTGATTTACAGTGTGCACTTACTTATTAACCAAAGGGTCTGGTTAATAAAACACAGACTTCTTCCTCTCTCAAGTTTATGAATTTGACAGAATCCTCCACTTCAAGTAGTGGTGCTCATTTGATATAACCTCAGAGACTATCAACTGACTACCATATTCAAATGCCCCTTATTTCGTGTTCCTCTAGAACTGCAAAGTTAACAGCAGTAATCTAGTATGGAAGAGCTGTCTCACTTGCTGTTTTTAGTCAACAGTTCAGTGCAGACTGATGCATTCCAAGAAATCTACCTCTTTGGAAGTAATTGTTGGAAGAATTTAGAGGTAGACTAGCTCACTCAGGCTGACATTGATTAGAATCACCTTCCAGCTTGAGTCCAACCATTACCCCAACTATCTGAGGCCACCACTAAACCCTACCTCCAAACTCCAGATCTACACAGCTTTGAAACACATCCAGGGATGGTAGTTCAATCCCCTTACTGGGGCAGCCCCTTCCAAGGCCTGACTACCCTTTCCAGGAAGCAGCTTTTCCTCATGTCTGATCCAAACTTCTCCTGGTGCAACTAGAAGCCATTTCCTCTTGTCCTATCACTTGTTACTTGGGAGAAGAGACCATCCTCCTGACCTCTCTACACTCCTTTCAGGTAGCTGTAGACAGTGAGAAGGTCTCCCCTCAGCCTCTTTTTTCTTTCATTCACAAAAGGTCTGTAGCACTCCTGCTCACATTCAATTTGCTGCTTGTCATTAGCTGTCCTCCAGCTTAAGGATGACTCATGTCACTCAAGTGTGGCTACCGAGGGTACAAAGAGCAACAGGCAATCAAGTTAGCAAAAGAAATCACAGAATCATTTAGGTTGGAAAAAAAAAAATCTTTCAGATAATCAAATCCAACCATTTACCCAACTGTCCCAAGTGAAGAAATGATTAGCCACTCAGCAGAGATGTCTGACTACAGTCTAGCTCCTGGACCAGTACAAACTAAAGGAAATAAAACCTCAACACCAACCAATATAATCTTCAACAAAGCCACTGAAAGTCACTACCTATAGCAGCATGCGTTACTTCGATGCAACACAGTGGCTGGCATTCATTTAGAATTTCAAAAATAAATATTAAGCATGTTCAGACTTGCTTTAGCAATTTTAACACAAACTGCAAAAGTCAGATATATTCTTGAATCATAAAAGCTTTGCAACCACTCTTGTATTTAAACTTTTAAACTCTGAATTCATTCTGTACTTCCAGCGTTTCACCAATCGAAGTGTATGAATTGCATGTCCTCGAAATAAACTCTGAATTACATAAATAAATACAGCACCGTCACATGCTTGCTCTCGTTTAGCCTCTCTTTTATAATACTTGTTCACTGTCTGCAAACATTACTGCTAGGACAAGAAGATGCAAGGTCAGCAGCACCAAATGATCCCAAAATGCTGTCAACACCATTGAACATTACAAATCAACATGAGGAGTTTATCAGCTCTGTTCCTACGAAGCATTTTTCTCACTTTCAAACTGACTGAGGGGTTTTTTCTTGTTAACAGGAAGAGATCCCTTGCAATCACAGAAAAATTAAAAAACAAGAATAAAGAGAGTCAAATACTTAAGAAAAAACTTGAAAAGTTTTCATTTCAAAACCAACCTGTGACCTTTCTACTCTGACAGTAAAATTTCCTAACATGTCAGAAAAGTACTTATATCAGTAACATGTAAACTTGTACCATTTTGCACACGATTAAACTCAACGTGCTCCAAAGGTTAGTTTTACTGTGGCACAAATGAACAATCTCCAATACAAAGAAGAAACCCAACTTGCAGTCTATGTGTTTAGCTCAGATTAGAATACTGCAAGGTCCTCTTCCTTGAGCGTCTTTGTAAAGTGTGCCAAAGCCATTAGTTAGACTGATAATCTAAATGTAACCATTGTTAAAAATATTAAAACTACATCACGCCATTGGCACAGCTAAAGAACTGCTTAGGAAGAAAGGACTACTTCCTGGCACCCGAGTTCTCTCTTTTTATTATTACATCAATCCTTCATAATGTTTTGCTCAGCTAAAGCTGAGGTTTGTACCCTCATCTGTTTAATTGATGATTGATTATATTAAGTGGTAGGACTCTCTAGGTACACTGTACTTAAAAAAAAAAAGAAAAAGGACTTCAGTTTCTTTTCCTTTCTGTACAAGTTCTGATTTTGTCCACCTACCAGGTCACCTCACCAAACCCAATACCTGAGCCCTGTTAATGCAGGAGTATGTAGGGATTCAACTGCATTGGAGGCAACTGAATAAACCAGCATAAGCAAGATCACTATCAACCTATCTAAATGAGACTGCAGTAGAGTAGATCTGGGCTGGATGTGTAATTTAACTCATGACTCCGATTTTGGATAAGCTACAGACCTTCAGAATAATTACAGGGCTGTCACAGACACCACTCAGTGCCAGTTATTTAAGTTGCCGACTATCTGAAGAAATAAAGCTCTCAAAAGCCAGGTACCTTCCAGCTTATCAAGCCACAGTTTTCAACTACATTCCACAACTCTTAAGGTACAACAAATTACAATTATTTTGGCTTACACACTAGCACTTGAACAAGGAAAGTCCTCTCTGACCCACCACACTTCACTAGAAGCTTCTAACAGATGAGACCCAAGTTGATAAACCAAATCTTTACCATGACACTGCTATTCAAGTTCTAGGCCATACTGTGCTATCTGTTGAGCTTGAAATACACTGGCAGAGTTCAGGAATTCTAAAGTAAGAATTCACTCAAGTCAGAAACTCGACAGAAAAAGAGGTGCAATGAAATACAGGGCTGATCAGAAACTAAAATAAATATGCAGCATGAAGTCAAGACAGCAAACTCATATGAAGTACATAATGAAGCGGTTGTTTTCTATAAAGTGTTTTGGGCTGTTAACCACCAACACTGTCTGCTCAGAGCCAGTTTTAAGACTTTGGCAGTTGAAACAAAAATAGCAGCCACCGAAGTACTGATACCTTTGATTGTGAAAAACATTATTAAGATGATTAGCATTTTCAATGCCCTGAAATGTAAAGTAAAACCAAAAGCATTTTCAACATTATAGGCCAAGTTTCTTTTTAGTATTAATCACACCCATTGTGCTTGAGGCTATGCTCTCAGTTTCAATAGCATTAACTTGAGATGAAAACTAGTCCAAGCAAGCAAAACTATGTTCTCACAACAACAAACTGGTCCAAGCAAGGAGAAGCAGACTTCCTCAAACCACCACTTTCTACTTTGTTGCAAGCAAAGAGGACACAGCAGGTGGTATCCTCAAACTAGAGGGCTAAGGAAAAAGAACAAGCCACTGATCTATTCTCAAAGCAAGGCAAGAACGTTAAGCCTACCACATCACAAGGGTCTGCAGTCAGCTCCCCGAACATCTTAGAAGCAAGTAAATTTGTTTCTCTCAAGTTAATGTGGAGAGTCAGTTCATGGAAAAAAGTTAGTTCTCTAGTCAGCAGGTCTGGAGCAAAGAATAGTGCAAGTCTGCACAAGGCACATCTGGGGACAAGGGTGTAATTCTTTGATAGCTGTGGGTGGATGCAGCATAGAGAATGAATAACTTCAAGCATTCCACCACCACTTTAAAAAAGTGACCGTGTTTAGACAAAAATCTAAAGACTAACAGCAAGATAATACTAATAGTTTTTACTGTTCTGCACTTGTATTTCCAGCAAGTAATTTCAATCAAGATCTTAAAAACATAAACAACAGTCTACTTTAAGGTAATTCTAGAAGTAGTTACAGAGTTCTCCCATTTTTTTCATCTAGAAAAGAACTTCAGGTGCAAGTAGAAAAGTCTGTTCTCTTAAAGCAACAGTGTAGTTGTAAACTCACCATCTCCAAGAACCACAAGATTGTAACCACACTTCCGCTTGGATTTACGATACATAACCAAAAGCCACACTTGCAGAGGGTAAAGGACCTGTTGATGGTGGTGGCTGTCAACAATGGGTTCAGATCAGTTAGCTGCTAGTGCAGACAGGACCTTTTTCAACACTGCGAGAGAAAGTCAAAGTTAGACCATATGGTTAAGCCCCATCCACACTGGCACCAAACTAGCATCAGCAATTGAGAACTGTCATCTGGCAGAGGTGGGAAGTCTACCTGGTGATCACAGCTTCTGTAAAGAATGGTTTTGTAGAGGTTTATCAGTGTTGGCTCTGTGTCTAGTGGATTTTTTAGGGGAAAAAACAAATTTAGATAAGCACAAATAATGAGTCTTTGAACAAAGCGGATACTCATGTCAAGCACGAAGCAATTCCAACACTAGCTGTTCAGAATTATTAAAAAAATTTAGTTACCCATTAGATTATTTCTCCCTGCTCAAGATTTGCTGGAATTTAAGAACATGTTCTGGAGTTTCAGTGGCCAAGTTTCACTTTTAGACAAGCTTGATAGCTGCAGTCTTGTGAGCAAACAACCCAGCTATATGATAGTGAAGACAATGCAAAACAAAGGGATGAAAGAATTTGCTTTCACTTCAAACTGCTTTGAGTAGGGGGGCTGGACAAGGCAATCTCCAGAATTCCCTCCCAAAATAAATTCTTGTACTGCACAACCTTGGTGTCCACAGGTTCACATCCCAGTCTGCTCTTGGGTTGAATTTATTAAATTCCACATGTTCATCTCAACACAGGACAGGAAGACAGAGCTGTGACTACCTTTCATACAGTGGGATTTCTGTTCAGTTCCAACCAATGAGCTGAATTATGGGGTTTTATACTCATGGACTAATTAAGAGTGAGATGACAGAAAACAGTTTGTTCCTGAGCAGTACTTAAAAGTTGTGGTTTTTCTTGAAAAACAAAGGAATATACTACTCCTGTTCATAACTTCGGAGCTAGTTTTGTTTTCTTTACACATGTTCTTCTAATCAACTTATTCTGTTCCTCTAGGTAACAAAAGCTACATTCATCAGTAGAAGACAGCTTAGTACAGCAATAATCTCATTAACAGACACAGTGAGTTATTAGTAAGCTTCTATGAAGGATGCTTGAAAATTAAGCTTGAAAACAAGCAGAGTAACAGCCATAATCTAAAAATCTCAATCTCGGTTACAAAAACATAACTGCAACAACCTTTCATTCCTCAGGTGTTGTAATTTCCTGGACATTTCTTTTAGGAGGAACTACACTAAGATAAAAAAAAAAATTACCAAAACATTTCATGAAAGCAAAAATTTTGATGCCAGTTTACTGTCATTAGTGCTAGTTAATCCTATAACCAGCTGCTACAATAAAACTTACAGCCTGTTAACATTAACACATCTTAGGGGCCTGTCACAAAATACCTTATAATTGTTCCAAATTAGTTATTTAGTTGCATGCTGGGAAAGCATGGTTCTAGCTCTGCTTGGCTAAAACCGAACAGGCCCTGGTGCACGTGTGCTGGAGTTAGAATGAAGAGACACGTGGAGGACTGAAAACAGTCTCTGAAGGCTGTGGGACAGTTTCTGAAGACTGTCAAAGGTTAACTAAGGCTTCTGAAGGCTAATCACCAGCATTAAGAAGTACAAAACATGGCTGAGAACTGGACAATTGAAGTTAGCTGTAAAATCACACTTAAGGCATGAGAGACAGGCCAAAGAAAATCCACAGTGCCATGGTTAAATCTGCAATGAAGACTAACTAGGAATGAATCACATACTCCATAGAATTGTTTAGTTTGGAAAAGTCCTTCCAGATCACTGAGTCCAGTCACTAACATAGCTGTCTCAAGGCCACCACTAAATCCTGTCTCTGAGCTCCAGATCTACCTCTCCCAAGGCCTGATTACCCTTTCCAGGAAGCAGCCTTTCCTCATGTCTGATCTGAACTTCCTCTGGTGTAACTTGTGGATATTTCCTCTTGTCCTATCACTCGTGAGAAGAGACCAACCCCCACCTCTACACCCTCCTTTCAGGTAGTTGTAGACAGTGAGGTCTCCTCTCAGCCTCCTTTTATTCAGACAGAATAATTCAATTACAATACTATTAAGAGGAAGTGGAGAACTCCAGTGGCTTTTAAGTCTGTCTTCCCCACTCAGATGCAAATCTCTGAAGAGCAACACTTGCAGAAGGTACAGTTCCAAAGTGGAACCCAAAACAGACTATCATCTAGTGAAAGGAGGCGCAGAAGCACAGGAGGAAAAAAAAAAAAAACTGCAAGAGATTCCACCACTGTTCTACACCAGTACAATGGAAAGGAATCCTGCTCACTGGAGGGCAATGTGCCATCTGGCCAGAAGTCATGTTTACACACAGCTACTTGGCCCCAAGGGTTGAAAATAAAGATGGACAGACAAACTACGAGGCCAGCAGACACAGCTGGCAGAGAGGGGTCAGCAGACCAAATGACTGTAGCACTACGCACACTCCAGTTCTTCTGCACGATACCATGCTCTTTCCTTCCGATATGTCCTTCCTCACTTTGTCTACGTACCACAACTACTAGCTGTGCTCTGTTACACTCTCCTATCTTCTCTCTTTCTTGGCTCTTCAGAGCCCAGAGTTCTATTTATGCAGCATACAAGCACAGCAAAATCAAAGTTCACAACTTCTGGGATGTTCGAGCTAACTGTCACCATCCTTTCCTGTCTCAGGTCTTTATAAAACTGAAGTTTCTTGAAAGACAGTTAGAGTCTGTTGCTAACCCTATCCTTAGTCAAACCGAGAGCCTCAGACCATCCCTACTTCATCCACCTGAAAAAAATAAGTCAAATCAAGATGATCTTTCTGAGGGAACATATATATTCAGTCTAATTGGGAGCAATTGGGAGCTTTGTGCCATACTAAACTGAGCCTGTGCCAATGGCAGAGCTGCACCATTTGACACTTTATAATCTGTTCTGTTTGGGACAAAGGTTATGAGCAGAGATTGGACCTGCTCATATTCCAAATTCCTGTACCATAGCATCAGGCTGGTGTCTCATATAAGCTCCACACCAGGTCCTTGGTCACCATGAAGCTTCTAAACATCAGACACAGTGGAAGCAGAAGAAAGAAAAAGGAAGCGTGGACTCAGGGAACTCACACTGCACTATCATGTTTTTCAGCAACCTTCACATTTGCTACTAACTCAGTAGTTTCTATGCCTTGGAGCAGAGCAAGATTTGATTAGTAACCTAATCCTAATTTGCATTTCTGTTGCAGCCTCCAAACATTAGCAAATTAAGCATCAGCACACCTGCGAGTTCCTTATCTTTATTAAAATACAGGCAAAAAACCAGGGACACAAGCCAAATACCACATGAGGCTTTCAAGATATCATCCACCACTGGTGAGGCCACACCTCAAGTACTGGGTCCCATTGCTGCAGTGGGTCCAGAGAAGAGCAACAAGTTTGGGGGAGGGTCTGGAGAACAAACCTCTCGTGAAGAGTGGCTGAGGAAACTGCATTGCTGCAGTGGGTCCAGAGAAGAGCAACAAGTTTGGGGGAGGGTCTGGAGAACAAACCTCTCGTGAAGAGTGGCTGAGGAAACTGGAGCTGGTTAGTCCAAAGAGAAGGAGGCTGAGGGGAGACCTTCTCACTCACTACAACTATCTCAAAGATGAGTGTAGAGAGGTGGAGGTTAGTCCATTCCCACAAGTCACAAGTGACAGGACAAGAGGATATGGCCTCTAGCTGCCCAAGGGAAATTTAGGTTGGAATGAGGAAAAGTTTTTCCTGGAAAGGGTCATCTGGCCTTGGAACAGACTGCCCACAGAGTGCATTGAATCACCCTCCCTGGATGTGTTTCAAAGCCATGTAGACCTTGAGCTTAGGGGCAGGGTTTAGTGGTGGCCTTAGGACATTTGAGGTAATTCTTGAACTTGATGAGCTTAAAAGTCTTTTCAAACCTAAGCAGTGTTATATCTGTATGGCCATGCCAGCACACAGGCTCCTCTTTCCAGTACCTCCTGTATACTGAGCTCCTCACTGGACAGCAATGTGTAGTACAATTCTAGCTTTGTTCAGTTTTCTGCTATTATACACAAGGGCTTACACATCCTTCCCCACATCTCCCTGGGATTCAGGAGGGAACAGTGTGAGGTGCTGGCACAGAACCACTATTGGAAAGCAAAAGAGAAAGATGAAACTACACTTAACACCTACCCAGAGGCAGATAAGAAACTGCTCATGCCATCTCACTCTACATGACAGCCAAGCATCATCTACATCTTTAAAATTGCTGTTTCCTGATAACTGATTTTAAAATATAAAGTGGTCAGATGAATCTGTTAATCTCCCTCATGAACAGGTATAAAATAATAGCAGCATTAAAAATTAATCACTGTACATATGTTGGCATAGAAATTCCAAAGCAGTTGCTACATCTAAGTCACAAGCGCTTCATAAACCTCCACATATAGCCTACAGCACCCTGGCCCTTCTGAGCTAGCAGTCAGAGGTACAAGGACCTCCTCTGTGTTCACACCTGTTGCTCAGAAAACTTCAGACAAAGCTATTATACTGCTCACAGGACTGACTAAAAATACATACACATGCAAGAAAAAAAGAGACTAAAAAGAAAAATGCACAAGCAGCTTTTATGTTTGCATGACCAAGTTGAGTTCCTCAGCTTCAGCAGGTGGCTGAGTGCCTCAGTGGAATAATGAACCAACTATTTTTTTTAAAAAAAGCAGAAAAACATCACCCAGCTGCCACCCTCACCATGGTGTGCTCCAGCTTTCTGAGGCACCATCAATAGTTAAGAGAAATCCTAACTGACATGCAACAACAGCTCATGTATGGCTTCCTCTTGCTGCATCTGGAATGGTATTTTGTATCCTCAATACAACACCAAATCATAGAATTGTGTAGGTTAGAAAAAAGATCTTTAAGATCAAAACCATTAACCCAACTGTTCCAAAGCCACTGCTAAACCATGTTCCTAAGCTCCAGAACTACACAATTTTAATTGATCAGCAGCACAGTAATTAGAACTCACTACATAAATGAAAGAACAAAGATCCACTATGATGGATCTATCTACAACAGGAATCAAGAGGTGATGACTTGGCCATGAAAGTGATCTAAGCACAAAGGGGTGATCAACTATCTCCAGACTAATGATGAATAATTTGTCTTGATCTGCTAATCTCATGGTATGAAGTGCACAGTTATATGCAAAATCCACATGCACAATGCATATACATATATAAACACATACATAATGGTTTAATTCTCAGAGGTGCAGGGACACTAGACTGGAACAGGATTCAGGTCTTATGTAAAGCATCAGCATCATTACAAATTTGCCTCTACACCGTCACACTAGAAAAAGAACTAATTAAATACTGTGGTCTACATTTAGGCTTTCTGCACTACCTGAAAAAAAATCAGCCCTGAATTTCAGATCTCTTTCCTGTTAAAAAGCAGTTTACAGAGCATTGGAACAGGCTGCCCAGGGAAGTTGTGGAGTCTCCTTCTCTGGAGACATTCAAAACCCACCTGGACATGTTCCTGTGCGACTTGGTCTAAGTGACCCTGCTGTGGCAGGGACATTGGACTAGATGACCTTTCAAGGTCCCTTCCAATCCCTAATGATTCTATATGGATTGGCTTGGTAAGTTTCAGGGAATTTGAGCTGGGTCTCTCTCAGCTCTTTGCAGAAGGCACATTGAACAAATACCCCACTAACACACATATGGAGGTTAAATGTTACCGTGATTACTTGCATTAGAGCTCAATTATTAGCTTCTTCCCTCTAACTACTCAACTTGTAATCATCACTAACAATGTTAAAAGTATTAACATTACAACACCAAATAAAAAATAATCCCCTGGGAATGGAAGTCCTCATGGACACCCAATACACTCATGCCTCTTGTGGAGTTTTGAAAGCAGCATTCCTAAACCTGAAACCACAGCACCACCAAAGTTTGATCGTGAAGACAGAAATAGTATGGACTGAACATCCTGTAACTCTGGTTTCCCCATGTGCAAATACTCAACAACTCTAGAATTCTCGTAGAATTGTTTCAGGTTGAAAAATATCTTTAAGTGATCATCAAGTCCAACCATTAACCAAACTGTCCTAAGAACATTGCTAAACCATGACCCTAAACTCCAGATCTACATGGCTTTGAAATAAAGCCTTCTAATATGAAGGGTGTCACATCCTCCCAGTTTATAACATGTTACATTTTCTTTCCTAAATCCAAACCCAAGCACTTGCCCAGCAGAAAGGAGCCAGATCCAAGAGGAAGGAGATACCCTACCTAGGACTGAGGCCTCCATAGTCTCACTGTAAAACAGAAGTTCAAAAGTTACCTTCCTCTAGTCTTAAAACACAGCAATTCAAATACCTACATGCACTTCTTCCACTTTCAGCATTCCTTGGTGCATTTAAAGTGGCTCAGGGGGAAAAAGCAAACCAAGCCAAACAAAGAAAAACAAAATCTATTAGTGGGAAACAGCAGAAGAGACATATTTTTAGAATTAGAAGTTTGTCCCAAGACGTGCATTAAAGAAGGAAAATGAGCAACAAGTTCTTTAAAAGGAAGCAAATTACCTTCTAGTAAACCTCTACCATGTGACACATTTTGGACTTTTCTCCTCCAACTTCATTACCAAATAAATAGTTGAGGTATGTGACATGACAAAAGAACCATTACTTAGTTCCCCAAACAAACCTTGACTTAAACCACAATTCAAGCAATATTTTTGCAAGTCTAAATATTGCAGCTGAACAGATAAAGGGAAATGGATCTCAAGGTAGCATCAGACAAAAGCCTCAGTATAGATATTAACTTTTGAGAGAAGCCTTGAAATTTCCTCACGAAAAAATCTTCAGGGATCATTTTTATCACTGAACACAAATAACCTGTCTTAGGACAGAGAAAATACAAGTGAAGTACTCAAGTTTGTAGGATTTTAAAAGAATGTACTATTTAATAGCGCTCTATCCTTAAAAGTGAGAGGAGCTAAGGAAAGGGAAAGCAGAGACTATGGGGCAAGTCTGTAGCCATCAGAGAAAACAGGATCTTAATGTGAGAAAGTACAAATACATGAAACACTAGCCCTAATTTTTGACCCACATGAAGGTGTTACCATTCCAGAGGACCATCTGGTAGAAGGGAGGGAGAAACCACCTCAACTGCTGCTACTTGCCAGTTGCTTCCTACTCCGTTCAAACTATTAATTAAGCAAATCTTAACAGTCTTAACAGAAAACAAGCAGTCTCTTTAATAAAATCTGTGTCTCTCACCTTGCCCATGACGAAGGAAAATAGGCATCCCAGCTCAGGAAAGTGTTTTTTTAAGGATCTTTCACAATGCTTGAACAAAGGGTTAAGTAGCTACAGAAACATCCCAGCGAAGCACATACAGGCAAATGAATCAATCTGGAGCAAAACTCCGTTGATGGCCACCTGTTTAATAAGCAAAACCCTATCGAGGCAAAATTATCTTAGTTTTTCTGTTTGTGGTATCTGGGTTAGGTTTTTCTCAAACTTCTCTTCAATTTCCAGCTCTAACTGCCCCTCCAAAGAATTGTACTTCACCAAAAAGCTCCACAAGGACCTATGAAATATTTTGAGTGAGTTGGATACGTCAAAAAACCCCATTCCATCCACAAACCAGCATTCTCTAGTAGCTATTCATACCAGCAACAATTCTAATAATTAAAGTATTATGTAATCACTTCTAGTGTATTTAGCTTTTTCCCCACCTTCTTTGCCATTCCTTCCCATGCTATGCTATAGACTTGTCCACACACAGAGCTTCAAACATCACAGACCCACAACTGGAAATGCAAAGTTCAGAAACAAATGCTTTTCTCCCTTCTAAAACACATTTGTGCAATTAAATCTGCTATTTACACAGTATGCATAGAAAAATATCTGGCCAGCACAACCACAGAACAAACATCAAAGTAGACCAAGAAGGTTTTGAGCTAGCATGACATGTACCTGAAGTCTTCTACAATGTGCTGTACTCACAAGCAAGGAAAAGTACCGCAAGGTGAGTGTGAATTAAACAAACCCTCTTCCTAGCAGAAATATAATGACTAGACAAGTGTAAGAGGTTTTTTGACCACTCCTGCTCTGGCCACCACCACATACCTCGAATTACAAGATTAAAAGCATAGGACACTCCCAATCCTGAAACCACAGACAGAAATATACTGCAAATTTCAGTCCACTCTGCTCTCCAGTACATGGGACAGGAGCCCAAAGTCATCATTTCTGTAAGTCTGTACCACCAGTGGCAGTCAAGTCTCTGTGACTGACTTCAGCAGCAGGGATTAAGAAACAAGGTCAGCAGATCAACTTCTATCACCTACTCATGAAATGAGCTGTGCTCCTGCATGTGAGGATACCACAAACCTTTAACCAAATGCTTCTACCCAGGCACTGATGAGTTCTGTCTGAATCAAACAAGCAGCTGACTAGTTCACATGTGAGCCCACATCCCAAAATGCCACCTCAGAGCATTTACACCTACTGCAACAATCAGGGGATGTTGCTGGAGCAAGACTGGTGTTGAAGACCACCTACCCATTGCCCCCAGTTACAGCTTTTCCTGGAGGTTTTTCTGTAGTTAACAGCTATTTTACACCCATTCTCTCATACAGGGTTATTCCAGAAAGGTCACTTTGAGCAGCTAGCAACACTCCATCCTCAAATTTATGACATGGGTCAACAGAAGAACTCCACAGCATTGGAGTCACCTTAGTTGTCCAAAAACAATGCACTGACTTGTGCAAAGCACAAAAACACCTGTTCCCACTTGAATCAACATCTCCCTTTCCTACCAATATAAACAGAGGGCACTTGAAAAATAAATATCCATATTGAAAAGCTGCAATTTCTCCACAAAGTTATTGTCATTAATTTTCATGCTTTTTCGGAGAAAGTAGCCACAGGGAATGTGCTGTGATACTAGGCTCTAGCTTCAGAACACCCTTAGCAGCACTGGGAGAGGAAAATCCATTCCTTGAGCTGTCCACAGCCTTCCTGGAGACAGTCACTTTGGCTTTGCCAAAACCCACGGGACCAGACCAAAGTTACTAATTTATATGAACCCGGGAATCTGTCAACTCTAACTGGGCCTCATTAGCAATGTGGCATTCATTTCCATAGAACCAGGGGAGCTACCACAGGAGTATGCGATTTACCAGTGTGTCCTGCTAACCAGTAGATTGAAAGGAAACAGACACCAGGTCAGATGGAAACACACTTCTTTCCACTTAAACTCAGCAGTATTTAAGCAGCTCTCGACCTACTTCCTTCACTTTGCTGTTGCCTCCTTTGACAGTTTGTCAGCAGGCTCGTGAATCTGGAGATTAAGGAATGAATGGCTGGGAAGCACACAAGCTGGACATTTTCCTCTTAATGCCACCTACAGTCAGAACTCTTAATCTAACCAACACTAACCAGCTAACAAGTACCTACCATCACTGGCATCTTGCAGAAATTCTTGATCAACTGAGTTCACTTATGAGAAGGCACTTAAAGGAGACATTTAGTTCCACATGAAACACCCTCTTTCTTTGTTTTTTAGTTCAGGGCATGGAGTAGCATCTACAAACAGCTCTGGGTTCTCTGCTTTCCAGTATTCCAGAGTCACTGTCTAAAAAAACCATTTTGTATAAAAATATACTTGTAATTAGTTCCTTTTCAAATGAGTAAGGGCTTTAAATACCACCAGCTCCAAGCAGATGATGCTATAGTTTGTATCCACAAACACACTGTCACTAGCTATAAATCCTGAAGCGAAATGATCCCGTTTTCCATGCCCATTTACTGACATCAAAATACAAAATGGGTGCAGCAGACAGATTTACACTAATATCTAAGCTCTACCTTAACCAAAACACTGCTCCATATTTTGACTTTCTGAGATGAACACTGGCATGGTGACCCACTGTGTTGACAAACATATTTGGGTATTTAATAAAAATGGAAACATTCATTTGGCACAGGTCATACAAGACTTACAATCCTGTAGGTGCTCCTCCAAGTTGTAACTAATTTGAAATAGAAGATTTCAGGTATCCAGGAGGTGCTTCTCTACAACCAAATCTCATTCTTAAAACTTCCTGCCTGGCTATCCACGGGATTTCAAAAGGAGTCAGGACACCCAACTAAGGGAGTCTAATTTTCCAACTACAAGTGCTTTATTTTCTACAAACCCTGTATCTTCTTAGAGAGAAGGGGGGGGCACGCAGTGTCCCGTGCAGACATATAAACTTTGTCACTACATTACTCAACTCCAAAATTGTCAACGTAAAATAGCACAAAGCCCCACGGATCCACACAATGAAAACGTGGGCAGTCCGTTGGGCTGCAGCTTTCATCTGCACCAATCTATCATCACCTTTCGGCACAAAACGCAACAGAACATGCATCATAAACAGGTTATCTGGCTGATTCTTTGTGGAAAACAAAAATTAAAAAAAAAATATACTAAAAGCTGCTGAAGAGAAACCGGAAACAGCAAGGTTGTTTTTTTTTTTTCCTCTGGCTCTCTCCCCGCCCTCCACGCACATTCAAAATGGAAAAAAACTAACCAGACCCATCACCATTCCTATGGGGAACCATCAGCTCTGTCCTGCTGAAAGACTTGGGGGTTTTCCTTGCTGAGGAGGGTGTTTTCAAGGGTCCTGGGAAAAGACATAGGCAGCCTTTAGTAGATAAGGCCAGAACATGCAAACCTTCCAGTGATGCTGCTTTTTGCTTCCGTGTATTCTAGAAGCTGCATTTTGCAGAGGTAAAGTAGCTGCAGTTTTTTAGGGGATCATTAAAATAAAAACAAAGTAGGGGGTTGGGTGAAACAGCAAGGTATCAGTGTAAAGCCATAATAAATACCTTGAAATATCTCCTTTAAGAGGCAAAAGTTGTTCAGCTGAACACACACAACTGCTGCTCCTTTCCCTTTTGCTTTTTCCTGTCTTCCCTTTTGCCATAGCTGTTGCAGGCAGAAATTCCACATACTCCCTAATTAGCTATTCCCAAAACCCTATTATTTAACTACACTAAAAATTAAAACTAAAATAAGAGTGAAAAGAAAACAAAAAACGACTAAGTTGTGCTGAATGTCAGGCTGCTCACAAGAGAGCCAAAGCTGAAGACCTGAGAGAAACCTCAGCGTTCCTCACCTCAAAAAAAGGGTTACAATTAAAAAGACATGACTTACTTGTTCTCCCCTCTATCGGGATTCTTCCAAGGCAAAACAAAATCAAATTTGGAAGAGCTAAAATAAAAATTAAAATCCCGCACTTTTTCACCAAGACGTTTGCAGGTTAACCGCAGCAAAACAAAATCCCTCTTTGTTTTGTTTTCACCCATTCAGTGCTCCGGCAGCTGCGATAACCCGGCACGGGAAGGAGGGGGGGGCGGGGAAGTGGGGAACTGCTCTTTCCTCCCCCAAAATAAATGTTAACCCTCCCCAGACAAAAGCAAAAAACAAAAACCTCCCCCGAATTCAGCAAACCTTCGGCGTCCAAAACTGGTACAGGTTTGGGTTTTCAATTTTTATCTCATTAAAGTGATTTTTTCCGACTAGGGCCGGCAGCTTCATGACAAAGAGCTGCTTCCCCCCCATTAACCTCCCTTACATCCCCCTTTTGCACATCCCGTCCCCAAACGGGAATCTGTCAACTCTGGGGAGGTAAGAATAATAATTTTAAAAAAAGTAAATAAAGAAAAATAGCTGGAAATAAAGGGAAAAATAGGTAGGGGAAGGGGGGATAAAAAACAAAAATAGGAGAGAAAAAAACAGGGAAAAACAGAAGAGAAAAAGGAAAAAAGAAAGGAAAAATGAGAAAAAAACAGAAAAAGCACGGGGAAAGCAAAGAAGGAGGGGAAAAGAAGAGGAAAAGAAAAAGATGAGGGGGAGAGAAAAAAGGGAAAACAGGAAGGGAAAAGAAAAGGAAAAAGAATTAAGGGGGGGGAAGGAAGAGACGGGGGAAAAGGGGGAAGATCAAGGGATTAAAAAAAGGGGGGAAATGGAAAAAAACCCCAAACTAGCCAAGNAGGGAAGAAATGGAAAAAAACCCCAAACTAGCCAAGCTCTCAGAAAAATATCAAATAATTCTTTTAAAACCAGCCCCAGCCGAGGCGCAGTACAAAGGGGTTGTGAGGGGCGGGGGAGCGCCAGGAAGCCGGGCAGGCCCCCAGTCCCCGAGACCTCTCGTAAGGTCTTCATTGCGACAGGCACGATACTCACCCCAAAACCAGGACGGACACGAGCCACCAGCCCCTGCAGCGCTCTCCCCGCCAGGCTGGTACTGCGGGACAGACAAGCCGGTCAGGCTGCGGCGGACAGAAGAAGTCGATGGTCCCCGGAACCGCTGCCCTCAGCTCGCCGCTCAGCGCCGGCTCCACCTCCGCCGGCTCCTCCTGCCCCCGGCTCGGCGCGAGGCGGGACGCGTGACATCACGCGCTCACGCTCCCCCCATTCCCCCCTCCCCTCTACCTCCGCGTTCAGCGGCGCGAGGAGGCGTGGCGTGGCGTGTCCCCGTATCCCCCCCGCTCCCGTCTTGGGTCGGGGGGGAAAGGGAACTTCGAAGGGCACGAAGTCCCGAGACACTGCAACTGGAGCAGGTTGTGCAGAGTCCCAAGGTCCAGCTTGACCTGGGATCGCCAGGAATGGGGCTTCTCGCACCTCTCTGGGCACCTCAGGCTAGGGTCTCACCTCCCTAAGCATCAGCAGTTTCTCCCTTATATCCAACCTTTATCTCCCTCTTTTAATTTAACTGCCATCCCTGGTCCTGTCGCAGAAGGCCTCAACAAAAAGTCCCCCCAGTCTTTCTCATTGGGCCCTTTAAGCACAAAAGGCTGTATTAAAGCCTTCCTGGATCTTGTCCACCTTGGCCTAACAGCAGAGGGTTCATTTGGATCATTTCTGGGACCTTTTCTATCCCACTCCAACAGGCCCATGTCCTTATGTTGAGGAACCAGGGCTAAACCCAGCACTCCAGATACGGACTCACCAGAGCAGAGGAGCAGAATCTCCTCGCTCTGTCCACAGTGCTTTTCACAGATTGGTTTGGGTTGGAAGGGCCCTTATTTATTTTTTGATGTAGTCCAGGGCCCAGGTAGCTTTCTAGGCTGTGAGTACATGATGGCAGCTCACCTCCAGCTTTTCACCCAGCCAAGTCCTTCTCCACAGGGCTCCCCTCCTTCAATCCTAGTCTCTATTGATACCAGTGCTTCCCCAACCCAACTGCAGGACATGGCACTTCTCCCTTTTGAACCCCTTGAGGTTTATACAGGAATATACATACATGAGCATGAATATTTGCTATTCTGTGGATTATAGTCTCTTTTCTTTATCAGAGTGAAAGAGATAATCCTGGATCTTACAACCCGTGGTGTGCTGCTGCCCTGGCCAGACACATCTTGCTGTGCATGTAAGTTAAATAAATACAGAAAAATCTGTTTCAAGCAAGGGCAAAGAGCTCTCTCTATAGCATAGGATATTCCGGCAGTACTGTTAGGGCCTGATATGGTGGTTCTCCAAGAGTAATTGTTTGGACAAAACTTGCTTTGTTTTGTTTTCCCATATCTTAAGGGAAATCACAGCTTGTATGTGGTCTTCCAACTTATTTTTATTCTCTAGTACATTGTGAGAAACAAAACTGATTTTTAAGAGAAATGTGTACTCTCACCACCACATCATTCTCCAAACAACATGGTCCTGCCCCAGCATGACACATGAAGTCAATTAAGATGTCTTCATGGCACTCACACCAAGAGCAGCCAGAAATCAACAAAGATTAAAAATAGTAGTAGTACCTGGCTGTACCGTTCAACTAGTCATTAACCTGAATTTTGTTGGCCCTGGGATTTTTAAAGTGAGATTAAGAGATATAACTTGTGGTTCTTGACTATAAGAACAAAAAGGTTGGGGTGATCATCCCTCCTGACCTCCAGCACATAACCCCAGGCATCCTGAAAACAGCTTTATCCTTAAATGCTACTATTTCTTTTAAAACAGTGGTGATGCCTGAGACAAAAATAGCCCCAATGGCAAATCCTCCCCTGCTATCGGTGACTCCTGCAAGCAAAGTCTAGTGTTAGAACCAAGCTCTCCACAGAGCAATTTTTGGTTTGCTTTTGGATTTGCTGTAACTTTGTTCTCCATACTCATCAGCCTATAATCTTCAGTTTATTTCTAACCCCCTGATTGAGGTATTCTTTAATCACCTCTTTGCTGAGCTACCCATACCACCATTCCCTAATCCTTCATCATCCTTGAGCAGGACCCTACCCCACATCTTCCCACAGCTGCTGGAGGTGTCACTTCCCATGGGACTTGGCTGTGAGGGCATAAGGAGCACATGTGCCAGCACATGGGAGATGGGTGGCAGATGATGGCAGCACAAGGGCATGAGTGGAGAAGCTCCTGGCAGGAGCCCCAGTACCAAAAGCCCACTGGGTCCCACTTGGAAAGATGTTTCTTCTCCCACAGATCAGGTGCTTCCTTCTCTGGGATGGGAAAGCAAAAGCTGGAGGAGATGGGAAGAAGAATGTGGGGTTGTGAGTTACAGGTGAAAAGGCACCATGATTATGGATAGACATCATGCTGGATTGATCCCTGCACACTGCCTGATGTGCTCAGAGCTTTGCGTGTAATGAATCACTTGCCACACATGTGATGTAACATGACAGCATTAATATATCTCATTATTATCCAATTTACTAGGGGAAACTGAGGTGCAGAGAATATCATGCCTAGGGCATACTGGGGCTAGATTGCAGAAGACCTTACGCTGCTGTCCCATGCTCACCTTACTAAGCCATACAGGAATTGAATGCAGCTGGCAGAAGCACCCATGGCGAAGAGTGAAGAAAGCCTGGGGGGAGAGGATGACCTGTCATTCACAATATAGAGCCTTAGCTCTGGCATTCATGCCCTGACACAGAAATTAGTCCCTTTATCGATGATGAATGGGGTCCCAGGAGCTACTCCAGGCTACTGTTGTACTCTTCTATAGTAGCTGATGAGTTTGTTGCTTTGGCATGAGGCTTTTTCCTGATTTTGCCTGGTCATCCTACCCTCTTACAGAAGCTGAAGCACCATTGAGGAATTTCCAGTATCCCTGCTGCAGCTTCATCCCATCAGTACTGCCTTATTCCTGGAGAGCATCCACAGCTTATTCCAAGCCTGGCCTTATTCCTGGAGAGCATCCACAGCACCCGCAGCAGGATCAGACCTCACAAACCACAGGTGACTCTCATTTATTTAACCCTAAATTAGCCTCTGATGGACTTCTGCTTCATGAATTGTCCGTGGCTCTTCTTAAATCCATTTATCCTTTGCACAGCCCCCTGGCTCAGCCCTGCTTGTAGTTTCTTTTCTGATTTCCATTCCATCTTGGAGTTCATTTCTTAAACACAGTTCAGAGGAAGCTTAAGAGACAAACCAGCTTTACGAAGAATTCCTTTGGTGGGAGAAACAATTTTCAGGAAGCTTTTCTCTCTCACTTTAAAAAATATGGGAAAAGAGGAAACAGTGAAACAGTTGAGTTTGGTGGCTGCTGTTGGTATTTCCGTGTATTTAACACTTGTCCCTTGCTTTGGAGAAAGAGCAACCAGCACTCAAGGCTTGTGGTCCTCTGCAACATGCCCAGAGGTCTGGAGAAGCCACTGCTCAAAGCTGGATTTCATAATTCAACTACCTGCTGACAGCAAGCTTGCGGGCGGCTTTTCCCTCTGATCCTGCCACGTCCTCTTGTCTTATAAGCTTGTACCACTCCATGGGAAGACAGCAGGGAGCTGAAGCATAGAAGACTTGGTCTTCTGGGGGAGCCAAGCTGGCCTGAGGTGACCCAGCATCACAGGAAGTATGTTGGAGAAGAGACCATAGGGAGGAAAAGCATCACCTTTGCTGACCTGTCTGGTCTCAGACCACTTTTTACCCTCTTGGCACTAAGACTTGGAGCTGCTGCCCAGCAAAGTGGAAGCTCTGAAATAATCTCTGATATTTAAGCAGCTATTTTCTGTTTTCTGACAGCCACACACTGTGCCAGCCTTCGTGCTGTACTGTGTTGTACAGGATTTCTGAGTCAGATGCAGAATAAAATGACACATGGTTCCCTCTTGTGTTCCCACCAGAGCATGTGTGGTCCTGCGATCACTCTGAGGCAACAAGGAAGCAGTAAAAGCTCTTGGCCAGGTTTCTGTGCTGCCCTAGACTGCATTTGGACCCAACAGTTCATCCACAACACACTGCTCCTGTCTACATTATTGAATTAAAGAACCCCAAGCCAGAGCTTGGCTGGGCTTATGGCCACACTGCTAAGCACCCTGTGTCCCCAAAAGCATGTGGTCCAGAAGTCCCCTCCATGGATCTTCTGGCCATGCCCAGATCATCTCCAAGACCTGGGGTGCCAAGTTCAGCCTGCCAGGATCCTTCACCAAGTTCTTCCCAAAACCTCAGAGTCAACCAATGTCCCCCAGGGTTGTCCTCATGCTTCTGTAAACCAGTTGCTTTCACTGAATGGAGCTTAGTGTTGCCTTCCTCATCCAGCTGGGAAGACACGGGGGATTCAAACCTACACCGAGAACTTAATTGTGAACTGAAGCTGCTGGGACAGTGTGATGACAGGGTGCTGGGTGACTGCCGATGTCACGCCGTGTTGCCATGTACATCTGTGTGGGTAATCACTGTGGCTCAGTGCCATGAGCTGTGATTAAGTCATTAGTCAGGCTTGAATCATGTGAAAACATGTGAGATAACCAGTCAACACTGAATTCCTTCTTGGAAGCGTTAAGTAAATTAATATTCACGGATAAGTTGGTCAGAGGATGTCTGACATAAGATGCTGTAACCCAGGGCGCAGCCATCACCCTGATCACCAGGTCTTGGGCTCTTCCAAAGGAGTGTGCTAACTCCTCAGCCTTGTTACAACCTCAGCTTTTGATTCATTAAGGATTCTACATTAAATCATGGTAGAAAGGATGAAGCACCCTGAGCCTGGCAGCCAGTCTTTCCTTTTCACTGTCCAGCAATGGGATGCGCCCTGGTACTTGTGTTGTGCTCAGGCAGAGAACAGGAGGGGCTGTGAAATCACTTGTAATCAATTAGTCAATTAAATTATGGTCTTTCACCGGTTCTTTGAAATGTAATTGTACACTAAAATGTAATTTGCTCTAAGTTAATAAGCAGATGTCTCCCCTCTTGGAGCATAGCTGTGGAGATGTAAAATCAAGGGACATTTCATAACAGCAGAGAGGGAGCAGCACCAGCATCTCACAGGTGGTTCTGAGGGGGAAAGTCTTGGTTCCTCACAGTTGTTCTCCTGTGGACCATACACACACGTGTCAGCTTTTCCAGGCACCTGCCCACTCCCAAAATGAAAGCATGGGTTGTTTTTTTTAAAATTTATTCTCTAAAGCACAATATCTGAAGCTGCTAGCTGGAGGGACATCAGCCCTGTGTGTTTTCCCAAAGAGGAGGCTGTGGGAGCACCTCCTCCTCAGCCAACCCACGACACAAGCAGCAAAACAGAGGAGGCAGATGTTACTTTAGTAAAAAATGTTTAAATGCAGAATGCTGTGAAATGAAAACCCCACGTTACAGCTGCTGTATCAGTCTGGAGTGTGAAGTACTAAGAAAATTGGTAAGTCAACATCAGCTTGGTGCCCATAGGATGGGTCTGCTTCACTGGTGGCTTTCATAGCCCCTTCTACACATGAAACGGAAAAAATAAAAGAGCTTGGCCCACCAGTGTTAGCACCAGTGCAGGAACATGAGGGATGTTCACACTGAGATGATCCCTTACTTGTATTTTAAAGGGACTGTCAAGCAGTTGGGACACTCATCTGCCATCCAGATGATTCAGTGTCCCCTCTCATCCCTTCCTTTGAGAGGATCAGCCACCACCCCTTGTTGAGTGACCCCTTAGAGACCAGTCTATGCCATGTCCAAGGCCACAGCATCAACTATGGCTTAGCTGAAGCAAAAGAGTGGCTTTTGAGTCCTGTAATCCCATGGAAACACACAAACCTCCCACCCCTGCATGTTCAAGACAAACTCCCTGTGCCTGGGAACTCAAGTGCCAGAAGGCCTGGAGCTGTGATTTAAGCCACATGAGCTGGCTGCGTGGTAACAGAGTAATTAATATTCTTTCCTGTGCTTTCCCACTCAAAAAAGATTATTAACATTATGTCTTCTGGCTGGCTGAAGGCTAAAGGCAGATAACTATAGCAAGACCTACAGCCGCCTGGCAGTGACTGGACCTACCAGATCTCCTCTGGGTATCTCCAGTGCTACCCAAAAGGAGGTTCATACACCACTGGTGATTCTGCATCTTTGAGAGAGGAACTGGAAGACATCTATGGACACCAGAGGCATTAGGCAGTCATTTCAGGGGTTGCAAAGCACTTTAAATCTCTTTTCTCCATTTAATTGAAGGGTTCTGTGGTACAGGGCTAGCAGCAACTCTTTGTCTTTCTTTTCTAGATCAGCCAGTACCTGTTGGTTTTGCCCCTTCTTTGGGATCTGCATCTGGTTCCTGCCACTGGTTTGGAATTTCTTTTTCCTTCTAGGGGCACTGCTGGATTTTGGAGTCAAGACTTGGTGATAGCCATGTTTCATTCCTAAACTGATAAGCCAGTACTGAATCCCCTTGCTTTCACCTAAAAGATCAAAATGCTTCCTGCCATCACACTTCATTTTGCATTTACATCTCTGAACTTTGTTGGAAGTGATCCTGTCCTTTCACCTGGAAAGACTTCCCTCCTGCATACCCACAGTTTGCCTGAGGTAGATCACAGTGTAACTAGTAAGGAAAAAGCCTTTTTCTGAGTATTATCCAGATGATGAAGAACACTATGTCCCAGGCTGGTGTCTGCTGACTCAGGAGATGGCAACTTCCTACAGCCCAGCATGAATCAGAGCTGTGAAAGCACAGGCTCAGGAGCAGGAGCTAGCATCCCACCTTCCCCATAAACCCTCAGTCCAGCCTGTCCACCAGCCCAGGCTGTGGTTGGCTCTATTGAGTCCTGCATGATCCTGAAGGACATGCAAAATTATTCCACCAACTGCTGGTGGTCTTTGCCAGCACTCCATTGTCTAATGGCTTCGAACGACTTGGTGATAAACAGCCCCTAAAACAGCTGTCTGTGTGGCAATGAAATAACCCATGCCAGGGCCTCACCATGGTTTTGGCTCAGACCAGGCAGCCCAAGCATTTTCCAGGAAATGACGGGAAATGTGTGAGCTCAGGACCACTGAGTGGAGGCAGTTTGCATGGGATCACCTTGTCTGGGCCTGCAGGACACTTTGACAGCAGCAGTACATTGCCAGCTGGCCTCGGGATTGGGGAACTACCCAGGACACAATTTATTGATGTCTCTTGTTTTTCAGCCTCAATGTTAGACCAAGGGCCACTGGTATAAGCCAAGCTCACCAGGCAGCCAGAAACACCAATGCTCCTTGGCATAAGTGACCAGCATGATACCAACCAAGCCAAGGTTCACAGCCATAGGCAACAAGGCTTCCCCTGCAGGAGGTGGAGGGGAAAACATGCTATTTTTAAAGACTCATGCCCTGATTGTGCAAAAAAGGCAAGTGAAAGGAAGCAGTCTGCTCATGGAGCACCTCGTGAGTCACTCAGATCCTAAGGAGTGGCATCACAGCCTGCAGAGCTTGTCAGGTCTATCCTTGCTTTACCACCTCTGTGGAGGGAGCCAAGCAGTTCTGCTGGGTTGGGTGTTGACGTTGTTGGTGGGTATGGCCAATCTCCCAGGGAAGATGAGCTTGCTCTGGGGCTGCCTGGTATCATCAGCCCAGCAAATCCTCATGGAAGCGAGCTGAGCTCTTGTCATGCCAAGATGATCTGTCCCCCAAGCTCTGGCAGTAGCAGAAACCATCACTGGTATTGCTTTGTGATGGGGCACAGAGATGCATCCAATAGTGTTATCTTGCACTGCCTGACATACCAAAAGAAATAATAAAAGCTGCAGAAACAACATGAGCAAAGCATCAGGGAGGCCCAAAGGAGGATTTTTCTGGCTGCATGCTTATGGCAAGGCCAGGCTTTGACCTCTGCAAGTCCAGGACATGTAGAAACTCTGTTCATGCTTGGATGCTGCAGCAGACTTGTTCCTTACATAGCAACAGTTGTTATGTAGTAATAATACTTGGCAATTTTCAAGGCACTTGAGAAATAATTAATCTGTACATCAGCCTTGCCAGGTAGCAGTGAAATATATTCATCTGTGCTTTTCAGCATGAGGAAGTGAGACCAGAAAAAGAATGAAGCAACTTGTCTACAGTCACAGAAAGAGCAGCTGCAAGATGCATCAGGTCAAGAGGGCTGATGCAAAGGAAAAGGAGCACATCCATGGGTAGTATGTTTGGGGAACACCTAGTTTTCTATTCAGTGAAGCAAACTTCAGAGGGACTGCTGCTGCTTGTACTGGTATTTCACAGCTTGGTTTAATTACACTAATCACTTCAATGAGGACTCCTGACATTCGCCTTCATTAGCCACTTGCTGCCACCCTCAGCTGCCTGGACTTCATCGCTATAAATGTCTGTTTTAAATAACCCAGGAGTAAATCTATTTGATAGACAGTGTGTCTGGACTCTTCTCTGGTATAGCCTGTATGGAGGTGGTTGGGAATGCAAGACTGAAGTCTAGACTATGGTTTAACCCTGGCTGAGCATGGATGTAACCTTTTTCTGGACTTTCTGGTGTGGAGATAGCTCTTCTGTTTGGCACTGAGGGCAGTAACTGACTGGAAATGGGGAGAGGGGATGAAGTACCAGGACCAAGCAAAGTCAAGGACTTCAGTCCATGGCATCATCTTCTCAGCTGACTTGGGAAGGGTGTCACTGCTACAGCTCCTGTTGCACAAACATGTAACTGATGCCATAATCAGGCTTTGGCCAAATTGTATTTTTGCCCCAGCATCCATTTCTACTGAGCCAATAGAAATTCAGGTCATGCTGGGGATGATTGCATCCTAAAACCAGGGAGTGTGGCAGCTGGAAGGGCAAAGCAAAAGGTGAGAGGCCACATTCTTGAGCCAAAGCATAGGGCTGCCTGGCCAGAGAGCAAAGCTGGACCCTTGAGAGGCACACAGGTCTCTGTCACAGTGTGTTGATGCGGCAGGGTTATGCTATCCAGGGAGCACAGAAACAAAACTTCCATCAATGGCATTTGTCAAAGCAGAGGAACTTAAACTCACAATAAAAGCAGAAAGAGGTGAGATGCTGCTGCACTGTAGTTAAAAATGGTATGGCAATGCTATCACTTCTGTTTGAAGGATCCCAATTCAAATCCACAAAAAGCTGGAGAGTTCAGCTAGTAAGTGATTTCTCCCAATGTTTACTACAGTCCAAAAGCCTTTCTCTGCGGTGTTTCTTTCTGAAGGTAGTATTTTGCAAACTAATGCCCACAATAAATCCACTCATGTAGCTTTTATTAGCAGGGACCAGTCACTCATTAACTGCTGTGGCATATGGTGCTTGTTTAAGACATCAGAAAGTCCCTATATAATACAGAATAAATAAAAGCATAATGGGTTTTACATTGTAAATGCAGGATTGTTTCACCATAAGCAGAGCTGGTCAAGATACCAGGCATGAATAGAACTGTCTGTGCCTGCTGCTCTCCAGATTCCCTGGTGAGACGCTTCGTTTATGAATGATGCACTGCCATTGGGTGGTTGGACATTTAGCTCTCATTGCATCTTTTCTGCTTTGCCATGAGAAGGCTGAGGCTTTAAAGAAGAAAACCAACACAAAGCCTTCAAGAAGAAGTGAGACAGCTTCACTATGACGGGTGGAATTTTGTTCCTGCATTTTGCTCAGCCTTTATCATTGAATCACAGAATTATTGAGGCTGGAAAAGAACTCTAAGATCATCAAGTGCAGCCTATGACCTAACATCATCACATTGGCAAGACCATGACGCTAAGTGCCACATTCAGTCTTTCCTTAAACACCTCCAGGGATGGTGACTCTACGACCTCCCCGGGCAATCTATTTCCATGAGGAAGTGCTTCCTAACATCTAGCCTAAACCTCCTTTGACAAGGGGTAAGGGATGTGGGACCTTGAGCCAATCTGGCTAAGTGAGAAGACACTTCTGCCCCAGCAGGGTCCTGTTTCACAGAGCAATCAGTTTTCCCATCCTGTTTAAATGTTGTTACATGGGTGAGAGAAACCTTCCCCTAACCTTTCATTTCCATGAGCCTGCACCCCACTGTGATCCCACTGCAGTGATGGGCAGGACAGCAGCCCACTTTGCACTCTGCTATGCTGCAAGAGGTGATGTACATGATGTAAGGCATATGATCGAGCCTTTTAGTGCTGCCAGTAAAGCAGCAGCTGTACTGGTTTCCAGACTGAAGCATCGCTTGCAATATGGTGACAATGAGGACACAGCAAAGAGGAAAAAAACTAGATGTCTCCTCAGCCGCTCGCTGGTAAGTCCAGGACTGGGAGGAGAGGACAAGGCTTCCTCCCAGCTTCGCCCTGGCTGGGAAGGACTAGAGGGAACTGCCAGCATTGGGTTTGCCCATACCCTCACACTGCTGCTTAATGCAGTACCCTCCTCCTAGTCCCCCTTCAGA
>VZRI01006309.1:77801-128382 GCA_013397515.1 Upupa epops
TCATTAATGTCTATCAATATGTGAGGGGTGGGTGTCAGGAGGATGGAGCCAGGCTCTTCTCAAGGTCATCTAGTGGTAGGACAAGGGGCAATGGGTGCAAGCTGGAACAGATGAGGTTTCATATAAATACCAGAAGGAACTTCTTCCCAGTGAAGGTACCGAAGCATTGGAACAGGCTGCCCCGGGGGGTTGTGGAGTCTCCTTCTCTGGGGACGTTCAAGACCTGCCTGGGTATGTTCCTGTACAACTTGGTCTAGGTGATCCTGCTGTGGCAGGGAGATTGGATTAGATGATCTTTCAAGGTCCCTTCCTATCCCTAATGATTCTATGATTCATCCCCCCAAAGGTGCTTTTTGTTGCTCTGATGTGGGTCAGAGTCTACTCTACCCCAGACCAAAGGGAGAACATTGGAAAATAAAAAGATTTCAGCATGTGCAATACAGATCCAGCCATGAAAGCATCTGCAGCACAGGTCTCCTTGTGCTTTCCTTTTTCTGAGAGGAGTAACCAGCCCAGTTAATGCTATGAGAGCTGCTGGTCCAGTGCCCCAGGAAACCCATGTGTCTGCCTGGATGCTGCCACTGCACCATGACAATACCATAAAGGCTGGATAATAGAATAACATCATTCCCTCAGGCCCCAGTTCACGAATGCACGTAAGCACTTGTTAAACCTTAGACATATATTTAAAGCCCCAAGGTTTTATTCCCTTAAGCCCCATCCATGTTCTCCATGTGCTGAGCAAGAACAGAAGTTTCAACCAGCTTCTGTATCTGAGATAGGATCAATAGTTGAATGGAGCATCTCTCACAGAGGACACTGCTACGTGGAAGACAGCAAAGCAGGCCAGGCTCAGCCCTTCCCTTAACATGATCCATCATGTGAGATCAGACCACAGACAACTGCCTGGACAGATGCTACATTATTTATCAGAGCAGGCTTCTGATATCAAGCATGGGGCCAAGAAGGAGGATGAGTAGATGGCAGAGAAGATAAAAACCAAATATTTTTTAACTTCTGGAATAAAAGGGCATGAGCACCTCTGGTGAATTTATGCCTACAGCAAAGACATCGGGCATATATTTTTGATAAGTACTTTCCTATTCTTGATGAAGGAAGGAGACCGCACAGCACGTGGCCTTGCACAGCATTTCCCCACCTGGAGGTGTTGGAACTCCTTTTGGGATAGGCAGTCCCCAAGAACTGGTGGAGTGGTGCCTGAATCTGCCAAGGGGCAGCAGACTGTTCCTGAACAATCTGCTGAATTCTTCCTGAACAAAAGTTGGTGCCCAGTGAGCCTTGTTTGCAGCATCAAAGAATCAGAGAATCATTTAGGTTGCAAAGGACTCCTGAGGGTGTCACCTGCAAAATTCATGTGAGGAGACAGGACGTGTGTTTGAGAGTAGAACTAGCAGACAGGAATCATGGATAGATGGGTTGATAGGAGGGAAGAGGAACAGGGATGGTGCAGCTTGGCTTGGGTGTGCTCTGCCTGAGATCATCCCCTCCATCCACCAAAGCTTCATCCCAGATCCCCACTGGGTGCCTATGGCAGGTCATAACCAACCAGCTGTGCAGGAGGACATGTGCCTGCTGCATCCTTTACCCAAAGCAGGTCTCTTTTGGGTGCTGGAGGTCCTCTTCTTCCCCAAGTGACCCCTTTCCTTGCCTGGACTTGTACCAGGGTAGAGGGAGCCAGCACCACTGCTGCAGAAATGCCCAGGCGCAATCAAAGTGCTGCAGCACAGTTGTCTCTGCACACATTAAGGACCAGACAAGCCTATTGTATTAAAGCAGTGAACTCAAATTTCAGGGGCTTTAATTAGCCCAGAAGGGAAACACTGTGCTATCTTTAAAGCGATCTAAGTGTGTTTAAAGGGATAAAAAAAGAGGCTTTGAAGTCAGAGACTCAGAGAGAATGACAGAAAACAGAGCTCAACCCCGTCATATTGCTTAGTGATATTGTTGAGAGCCAAAGTTACTTCTAGAAAATTCATCCTTACTGTCTCTCCTCTAAGTCATATCTTGGAGGTTGCAGGGCTTACATTCACAGGAGGATCCAGGCTTTAGGAACTGCAGAACAGGTAAGCAGGGATGAATCACAGAACTACTTAGGTAGGAAAAGAACTTTAAGCTCTTTGAGTCCAACCACTAAACCAACTGTCCCAAGGCCACTGCCAAACTGTGTTCCTAAGCTCCAGATCTACACAACTTTGAAACACACCCAGGGATGGCAATTCACCCCCCTCCCTGGGCAGCCTGTTCCAAGGCCTGATGACCCTTTCCAGGAAGAAGTTTTTCCTCATGTCCAACCTAAACTTCCTCTGGTGCAACTTGAGGCCATTTCCTCTTGTCCTTACCACTTGTAATTTGTGAAGCAGCATCCCACAAAGAAGAACTTTGTGGGAACTGCTGCCTACTATCTCCATCACCTCCTGAACATTCTGACACCTGTGCATCTTGTTCCATAGCCATGATCTGCAGTGAAATTGTCCCTCAGATATCTCAAGTGCCACACAAGAGCCTTGGGAAAGGCTTTCATCCTTGTTTTGGTACATTCTCAGAGCTGGGTTGGTTTTTCATGCTATAGCTCATTTATTCATATGTCCTCGTACATTATTAGTGACTAAGGGATTGGTAGTGTCACTCACCGTAATTAAATGCATCAAATCAAATCTTGGCTGTTAGTACAGATGAGGATTGTGTGCTTATAAAAAAGCAACTATATTAAGATGTACACCCAACCAGATCCACACCTGAAAGTAGAAGCTGCACTGCAGAGGCTCAGGACATTAAAGAGGCTTCTACTTTCCTTGAAGCTGTGCAGAAAACAAACAACTCTTATTTTTTTCCAAAATCCAGCATTTTCTTTAAAGCTCTGTGGAATAAGTTTTTTCTTTACCTCTTCTATCAACATCACTCAAGGGATGGGAGGTATACATGTCCTTGGTTCTGACCCTCACGGTGCTGCAGGCTCATCCTGCCCAGGAGAGACCTGAGGTTTGTCATGCAAAGTCCTACACTGCCTTTTGGGGCCATGCTTGAGCTTTTACTGCTGCAATTTCTCACTGTTTCACTGAGCTGAATCTTCTCTGCTCACAAGGCTCTGCAGTCTGACTTTTAGCACCAAGTCCCATTTTAGGCAGAAGCCATTAAAGTCATTGTGTGATACCAAATAAGTCTCCATCTGCCATGTCACAGGGTGAGTGACACTTTCTGAGAGTGTTTGCCACCATTACAGAACCTATTTTTAAAGAACTAGTTTCAAGTTGGAAAGGGCATGTGGCTGAAACCACCTCTATCCCCCAGACCAGAAGGTTTGGACTCTTCTATTTTACCTGTCATAGGAAGGACTGTGCCACTGACTGGTTTTTGAAGTGAAGTGCTTCATGTCCTTAGCCTTCAGTTTTGGTCACAAAGGCTTTGTTTAAAAGTTGAGACCTTCAGCAGCTCCCTTCTGAAAAGCATCTCAAGCTCAGCTGTATACTTCTTCACCACTTCCTTTCAGTGATAAAAAATGATGGAGAATGAAGAGAGGGGCTGAAATCCAACTTCACCCTGGCGCATTCCATTCCTCCAGTGTTTCGCTCCAGATCCTCTTGTCTCTTTACTACTTCTTTACAATTATTGTTACTACTACTACTATTACTAATCTCCATTTCGGATGCAAACCAAACTCTAGCCATGCAGGAGCCATGGCCTGGCCCCCGGATGCCCTTGTGGAGCACAAATATTGTGCAGATGCAAAGGGAAATAGAAGATGGAAACAAAGATGGTTGCCTGGTGTCCCCATTGGCTACACCCAGGCTAAGCTCAGGCGCCCCATGTTTCAGGGGATTGTGTGCATTTCAGTAGGACCTGTTCTACACAAAGAAGACGTAAGAGAGGGAAGAAATTAAAAATAATAAACTTTTCTTTGCCCACCATGTGCCAGCGCAGTGATGTCTCCTCAGAGCTTGCACACGAGTCCCATACGCTACCAGATGTTGCCAGATGAGACCTACAAATGAGATGGAACCTGCTGCCTTTGCAATTTCACTACAGTTCAGTTGAGTACAGGCTGCTCCATGTGGTACCATTAACTGGCCAAGGCAGGGACTGGGCAAAGGTGCTGTGGTTGCCCGTCCCAAGCCTGTGCCAGCCATGAGGGGACAGCTTGGGGTACAGAGGAGTAAGGTCATCTATCCAGTACTTACTGCTTATTTAGGAAGTTTAGTCCTAAATACTCCATCTTTAGGAGATTTTGCCCATTGAGAAAATGAGAAAACGCTTTCTAATTCCACTAAAACTTGCTGCTGTCACAGCAGGTTCCTGGCAACCTTGGCATACTCAAATCAAATAGTTCAGGTGAAAAGAAAAAGGAAGTAATTCTTGCTGTTTTGTAACATGACAAACATTGCTTCAACCGTCTGGCTTCAAATGGCCATAGAAAGTGTCCAACCTAAAGAGATGAGCAGCCTTTACTCTAAGTCAATACTAACTGGTGAGGTTTACTGTGACCATAATAAAAACTTGAGGGCAAGCTTTGCATTTGGGTGCCTAAGTAGGGACTCCTATCATCGCTTCAGATCATGACTCAAGTTTAAAATAATTTCTCCTAGAAAAATCAGCCTGGATGGGGCAAGGCTGCATACCCATGCTGCTGTAAGACTTCCTCTGATAGAACAGGGAACCATTCTGACCTTAGGGACTCTGAGAACTTCCTACTGGAGGCCTAATCTTTGGAAACATTCAAGGTCAGGCTTCGTGGGGCTCTGAGCAATCCGTTCTAGTTAGAAATGTCCTTGTTATTTTTTGTAGGGGAGTTGGAGTAGACGACCTTTGGAGGTCCCTTGGAACCCAATTAATTCTATGATACCACAAGTGAACAAAGTTCACTGAGATCAAAATAAGCAGTTACACCAAAGCAAATGTGTGCATACATGGCTGTGGGTGAGGAAAAGACACACAGCCATGATGGCAGATGGATATCGGGATGTTAAAGTATGGCCAGGGCTCATTTCCCAAAGCACTTACTCATTTCTGATTATTTCCACGTCAGCCACAGGTTTAGAAGTGACTCATCCATGCAGGGATGAAGAAACACAAAGGAGAATGGGGCAGCTAACAGAGATCAGTTTTCGCCAGATAAATGAATTTGGCACCCAAAGAGCTGCAGTCAGTCCCTAATAACTGCATCATACTTGGAAGCAGTAAGACAAAGCGATGCAGCAGCGTGGCGGACGACAGAAGAACCCAGCAAATGCTCATGCTGGTTCCTCTTAGCTCTAATGTCTTTGCACTGGGCATGAAGTGAATCGCAATGAGCAGCCACAGGACCTGCTCAAATGCAGCAGCTGATCCAGGAAGATATTCTCACCGTGACTCCAGATCTACTCTGTTTCAAGATTGTCTCCAAGCAGAAGAATGCTGCCACGGCACCGCAATTCCATGTGAATCATTAGCGGAGCTCCAACCATGATGTAGTTGTGGTCCAGCAGCTAGTAGGAATGGAGAGTGCTCTTGTGGTTGATTGTTCTTCTACGATACCTTGGGGTGTTTTGGGGAAACCACCTTAGTTCCTGCTGCAAGGCTTGGCTGTGAGCATTAGTTTCTACTACCCTGGTGTTCGGGTGCTTAGGTCCTGGCAAACCTGTAACCATGGCTGGGTGTCAAAGGGACCACGGATTGGAGAGAAAAAGGTTTGGGATGGGGAAAACCAGGTTCACCTTCCCTCCCTGAGGAGACAAAAGCAAAAAGGCTTTGGGAAGGGAGCAGAGATGGAGGGAACATGTTGCATTGCTCTCATTTCCCATGATGGCTGCAAGCAGATAAACAGCAAAATGTCACTGCCTGCTGCACCACGGGAGGAGAAGCACCCACTTGCCCCCTCCCCAAATGAAAGCAGTTACCCAGATATTGCAAGCAGAAATAATGTGCAGTGTATCTGTGTGCCTGACTGGCATTGACAAGTGACGGGGGGCAGCGAAGCCCTTGGCAGAATGAGAGGGATAGAGAGAGCAGGCCCTTTTACTGGCACCCTCGACTACATTTCCCACCTTGGGAGCAGAAAGTTGAGTAGCTGCTGTCACTGGGGTGGTAGTAAATAATTTTGGTACCGCTTTGCATGGAGGAGGGGGAGCGGGTTCATCCCTAGGGAGTCCTGGAAGGGGCCGGCTGTTGTGGTTGACTTTTTTCTTTTGTTTCCTTTAAAGGCTGGGGGTGGAAGGAGGGAAGAAGTTAAAGATGTGGAAGCTTGGCAGAGCCCCAAAGTGCAACAGCACAGAGACCGTGAGAAAAAGGTCTGTTTACTGTCCGACTGGATGGAAATCAGATGTTGTGTTGGGACTTCACAGGACTGGTAAATGAATAAAAGGCAGGCAGGAAAGGAGGGAAGATCCAAGCAGGCTGGAGAAGGCAATCCAGCAGAGGATTGATCCCAACGTGGCTAATAGCTGTGGGCTTCCTGCCATGGAGTAAATCGTCTCTATTGGCTAAACCATATCTCCTGAGAACAGAGGAGTGGAGACTTTAGGGCTTTAATGTTGTACCTAGCTGAGGAGGATGAGGAGGAAGGCGTAAGGATGGGGAAGAAAGTGATTGCAAGCCTTGGGCAGAGCCTGGCTGGTGAAGGCAAATGCTTGGGTGGAACCAAGCAGCATCCATTGCTGTTCCCAGATCATTTAGTGGCTGCTCAAATCCATGGCCTGAGGATGCTAGGGTGTCTGCTGGGGGTGGATGACCTCAAAGACCAGAGACTTCTGCTTCAAATTATTCACAATGGCTGAATACCCAGATGGAACCTGCCTGACACCCACTCCTGCACAGCAGCTCAAGTGGTCCATGATGATCCATCCCTGGACTAAGTGAGCAGCTTAAGCATGGGCAGTGGTTGGAAACAGAGTTCAAAGCATCCTTTCTCATGGCCCACTCTGCTGCCAGACAGGGACAAAGGGATGGTGCCTGTCATTTCCCAGCAACTCGCCATGGGAAGCTCTTTGCTGCTCATCCCAGGCTGGCTGTCAGCATGGGCTGGGAACGCAGCCACAGTGCTGGGATCTGCAGGACCCCTTTCTGTAGGGAAACAAAGCCATGCTACTCATACAGGAACACTGTGGGGCTTCCTAAGAGCCAGCCGTGGAGCACGGCCCTGCTGGGCAATGAGGTATAAATACCAGTAGGGACAGATGCTGCCCTAAAACACTCCAAGTCCTACTTTGTCAGGTGGTAGGGCTCACAGCTCCTGTTGGCTGGAGTTTGCTGCATTGATTGATGCAGCATCATTTCCTGCTACCTCTATCTTGTGTGGGTTACAGCAATGTGCAACCTCTACCACTGGCATTAGAGTGAAGGGCAAGGACCGTAGTTTCTGCCAAGCATAGGTTCTCCACCTTTCTGGAGAGCAGCCCTAGCACAAAATTGGACAAAGTTTTAGGACAAAGCTTCCAACAGAAGTGCTTACAGGAAAACTGACCTCAGGTGTGTATGGTCACACCAACCACCAGTTTCAAGGATCCACATCCCCAGCCTGTACTGATACCTGTGGTTGCCCTTACTCAGGTGCAGGACCTTGCACTTGGCCTCCTCCAGCTTGTCCAGGTCCTTCTGGATGGCATCCCAAAAGTGTGCCATTGCATGCATATTTTAAAGCCAAATCTCTTGGCTACTGCAAGCAAGTAAACAGGAAGGAAGGATCACATCTAAGAAAGCATTGGGTTGGCTTTGCAGCCTCCTTTGCTTTTCCTCTGGTTGTAGGGTCCCACAGGAAATCTCCTATGGGGGAGCCCCAAGGAGGGTTTATACTTACAAGGAGGATGTTTAGCTCTGCTTTTCCTCAGGTTAGAGGTTGCACAGGAACATAACTCCTTCCAGAGAGGATCCTGGATGCTTTGGAGACACAGAGGGAAAATGGAATAAGGATAAACACTTACAAAATACAGTTTGGCCTCAATGGGATTTACTTTGTGCCTGTGGTCTCCCTGAAGTGATCCTGGTGGCATCTGGGGGACTTTGCAAGCCTAGCAGCACCCAGTGGGTTGCTGAAGATGCTGCAACAATCACAGCTGGTTTTTGGGGCCAGGGCTGCATGGTTCCAGTCCTCACTGAATGTGACAAACTTGGAGGCCCTCAGGAAAGGAAGTTTCCCCATACAAGGACATTGTCCACCCCACAGAAGATTTTATCCCACCTTCAGTGATGTCTAAGGGGAAGAGATGTTGTAGCTGGATGAGGAGTTGCTTGGGGAGGTGAATGAGGAGCTATTTGGGTAGACAGGAACATCCAGAAATCTTCAGGGAGAGCAAACAAGCCCATAGCTGTGGTCGGTGAGAGCATTAAAACAGTGTGGAGCTTTCAAAAAACCCCACCCCAAACCTAATAAAACCTCCATGTTGTCATCTTGGTGGCTTCATAGGACCTTGGCTGCGGATCTCTGGAATTTGTGCTCCCTCTAGAGGGCTTTGCATAGCCAACAAATTAAAACCATAAGGATGACCTTGGGGAAGGGATGGGAACTCATGGCACAATTTTTCCTCCCCCTGAAGTCCTGTTTTGCATGAGGTGGCCTTAAGAGCAACCCCAAATTGTCCTGAGCCAAAGGAAGCATCTTTAACTTTGCTAAGGGAGGTGGCAGGGGAGACACTCAGACACCATTGACATTGGTGCCACGGTTCTTCTGGTCAGAGTCAGCAGAACCCTTGAGGTGAAGTATCTGGTGGCCACCTGAGCTTGCAAGAAGGTTGCTTACACTGATTGCTTAAGCCAAACAGGTCCCTTCCAACCCACAAACCTGTGAACCCGTGATTTAGGTAGAGTGGTGTTTGAAGTGGCAAGTGGCCCACAACTGGCCCATATCTCCACAAGAGGAAGATTTAGATAAGCAGCAGAGCTCAGACATGTCCTACGATGAAGCTTCCAGTTTCACACACCAGGATAAACTCCTCATCAGAGCAGTGCTGTGCTGCTATGAAGGAGCAGCTTTGGAGGACGAGCCTGGCAGCGACCAACCATGCAGCTCTTCACCAGCCAGACGGCTCCTGGCTGGAAGCAGTGGCAGTGACTTACTGACTTCTTCTCAGCCATCTCTGTCTGCTTTTGCATTGCAAGGCGTTTTCACTTTCTAATAAACCTGCTCAACAGCCCACTGAAATATTTTGTCATAAAGGGTGACTGTAAAGCGTAAGTCTCATTGTTAATAACTTCATTACAGCACAGACTGCCCCAAGCAATGAGACACAATGCATCCACTAAAACAACCAAAACCCCCAAACATGTTAACTCACCCTTGAGGTTTTAATTAGGGCACTGGTAGGTGGCAGGTAGGCAAGTCTGTAGCATCTCACAGTCTTTGAAAAATTATCTCAGCTCTCCAGTTGCTTGGAACAAAGTCGCTGATAGAGAGAGGTCATGCATTAGAGAAGATCACCAGGAAAAATGGTGTGGGTGCTTTTAAGGTCACATAGGCTCTTGCCTCTACAATTCAAGGTAGATATGAAGTAGGAGGACACTTGCAATTCTCCTTAGCCCTTTCACAAAGGAAAGCCATGGCAGAACCAGAGGGGATGGTGTTTGTTTAAAAGATGAGCAAGATAGCAATATTTTGAGTTGCTCATCTGCTTACAGGTCCCAGCTGCCCTGTTCACTCCAGGAGCAATAGGAGAAAGCTAGAAAAAGAGTCACAAGAAGTTGATTTCCCTTCTGATTTTCCTGCTCTGCTCCTGGGACCAGTTTCCCCCGGGCAGACACTGTGAGAAGACAAGCAGGCCACGGCTTGCATCAGCCTGCTGTCCCACGGGCTCCATGGGAGTAACAGTTCCTCACAGAAGTTTGGAGCTGCTGGTTTTCTCGATAATCTTCACTAGATGGTGCTCCACAACCTGCCCTGAAAGCTCCTTTGCAGCCTGAGCCATGTCTGTGCTGCGTTTGCAGCAGTAGTGGGAGGAGAAGCTCTGCGGGGGATGCTTTCTGCAGACATAGAGCGCTCTGCCCACTGCTAGTGCGGGCTGGGGAAACACCCACATCTGAGCTTGTGTGGAAACGCAGTGGGAAATGCTTAGAGGAAGAACAGGTCATCAGAGTGTTGGACAAGGCCATTTCTCTCCTGCCTGGAATGTCCTGGGTTGCATGGATTTGCCCGCCACAGAGAAATCACATCCCGGCAGGGGATGTCCTAGCTTGCCCTGATCAGGATTTAGCTGAAGGAGAAGAGTTACTCCTGGCTGTGAGCACATGGGTTGTGGGCAACCGCTTCCAAAAGTATCCTGGGAGCTTCAGCGGCCGCTTCAGGTTTCAGAAGAGAACGACAGTGCTTGTGTCTCTCCTTTCCTCAGTTCAAAACCTGAGTGCCAGTCCCACACAGCTCCTGCAACCAAAGCCATGGGCTTGGTCAGGTTGACATGTCAAACAAAAAGCAACTTCTGCTGCCTGAGATGATGATCGTGGAGCTGCAGAGAGCTGAAGTGGTTTCAGTGACAGGCTCTGCCTCTGTGAAGCACCAGACACTGTCCAGCACCCTTCTGGCATCATCCCCAGCTAGTGCATGGGGAGGAAGGACACTTTTGAGTTTAGCAAACTAAGCTCTTAAGCAGAGCTTGTCAGCCAACAGATAAACACACTTAGAGTATGTTTATCACCCTCTGATAGGGGATAGGACATGTGTTTACATACAGCAGGGAAGTGGAGAGGCTCTCTGAATGGAGATGTAGCTACTCTGGCTGGAAAAAGGGTTTTCAAAATGTGGACTGTGAGTTTTCTTGCCCAGTTTTCACCACCTGTGTTTCCTTTGCCAAGGTGAGGATCCTTATCTTGAGGCCTCCAGCATTTGTTGCAATTTTTGAATCCTGTTCAAGCCCCTGTGGGAAAGACAGAAAATATTGTCCAACAGCAAGTCTTTCCTGAAAGCCAGTTTTGCAGGACAAAATCTCCTGAGGGGCCGCTGGTACTCCATGCCATTGATATTTCCAGCACACACAGCATAGGATGTCTCCTTTGACAAGCTGTCAAGAGCTTTCAAGAGGCTCCTTAGTGCTCCATACACCCTGGCTGGGCAAGTGAACTGGTTGAAAGCCAGTCCTCTGCTCAGTCATGGGGTCTGGGCACTCCCACCCTTCATTAGTAAAATTTCGGTGCAACAAAATAATTGGACCAGGTCTAAAAGGCACCTCAAGCCAGATCTTAAGTAGATAATGCTGCACAGGGTGATGAGCTTGAGGTTTCAGGCAGATCTTTGAGGCAATAGGTCCCTAATTTTTCCTGAGTTGACCAGGTTGCTCCATGGATTCCCTTCAAGCTTTGGCACTATCCAGGCCTCCTAAAAAGTTAATTTCCTGGACGCACAAAGGAGAAGCAAACAAGGCTTGGGATCCATGGTCAGAGTTACAGGCTGTGATCTCGCCTCTCCTTGTCAAGCTAATAGTTTCAATCCAGAGCAGGTCCTGTGCAGAGCTGATAATGTCCACCGGAAATGCTGCTTATGGCAACCAACAGCAGGAAGTGCTCTTCTAGAAGCTGAAAATCCAACATTGCTTTGATTTGGATCAACAGAACATCCCATAACAGCTGAGAAAGTGAACTGCCTTCCTATCGGTTGAAGGAAAGAAAAAGCAAAAAGGAATACTTGTTTAAGCAGCTGAATTGGAGTCACTTCCATGACCACCTCCATCCCAGTGCTGTGGAAGTTAGCATGCTGGCAGTCATTCCAGTCACTCCCAACACAAAGCATACTTGCCTTTTGAGACGTGTTTGAAGATCAAGAGGATTACAGAGGGGTGTGAGGAGGCAAGTAATGAGGAAACAGCCCTCAGAAGCCTACTGGAGCCAATGAGGAAGTTATTAGAACCCTTTATGCCAAGTCTTGAGCCTTCTGAGAGGCCCAAACACTTCTGCATCTGGACAGCATCTGTGGAAGAGGGAAGAAAGTAGCTAATTTTCCCACATGGGCTTCCTCTGCTTTACACATCTATGTCAATGCCATGGGAAACCCCACAAGAGTGTCTTGTCCTATAAATCTTTCCTGGTGTAGACTCCCTTTACACCAGCCTCAGGTCCCAAGATTGCTGGGAGCCGTTTTCCTGCTATTGGGTGTCACATAGCTACATCAGTTCAGCCGAGACCGTGGAGGTGTCACAGCACCACTGTTTGCCCTTCCCACCAGGATCTCTGAAATGAGTGGGCAGAAAACACTTTTTAGCTTAACACTGGAGGGTTCAGGTGGAACTAAAATGCATTTCACCAGCACTTGAGTTTCATGTAGCATGAGGGAGGGCTGGTGTGAGCCATCCCCAGGGCACCTCCTGCTTCTCACTTCCTCCCATTTAACAGACCTGAAACATGGAAGGGTTCATTAATATTGAAAAAAAGACAACCCATCATCTCACTGCACCACTTCAGATCACCCTGACTCACTGTGGCAAGCTCTCTGCACCCAGAAGTGGATGTCTATGTGCAAGTTGTCCTTGACATACAGCCAGTGCATGAAAATCTGGCAGGGTTTTAAGTCAGGCTCTGTGGGGTGATGCTTGGGGCACACCCCCCACAGTTTGGGTTGCAATCATCAGCTACCTGAGACCTGCACATTTGTAATGCAAGGACATCCCTCCTTGGATTATGCCCGTGGAGGGAACCTCAGGGATAGGTTCACAGGCAGAAAACAGGGTGGGTGAGCAGGGCTAGTGTCCCCTGCAGGGACATGGATAGAAGAATCTGAGCCAGATCTTCAGAAGAGCTCAGCAGAGCAAGCAGCTGCATCATTGTTGGCATTTTTGGGGTGGCTGTTTGCTTTCCTTCAGCTTCTCACTCTACAAACTAACAATGTGCAACCAATATTGTGTTCACAACTTGCTGCAGAGAGCAGGGAATCCATCAGCAGCCGTGGTTGGCTCTGAAGGATCTGGTTTTGTCGCAGGATCAGGCAGCTGCTGCTGCCGGGCATCAGTGTTCTCACTGCCACTGCAGGCTAGAGCTGCTCCAGCATCAGGGACTCCTTGGTCTGGTGGCACCTGTAAGGCCAAATTTCTTCAAGGGTGACAGAGACCCTGCCCTGCCTCCAGCCTGGGATGTGGGCAGGAACATCATATTGCTGAGGGCTCTCAGCCACCATATTCCCTCTCCTTCTCCATCTAGTGCTGCTGCTGGGAAAAAAAGGGAAAAGAATCAGATGGTGCAGAAGGCCTGACCTGGTTACAGTGCTGCCTGCATACATTTAGTGGGAATGCTGTGATAATTATCAGATGCATCCTTTCCACTTTCCCAGACAGGCACCGACATTACTGACATTGCCTTGTCTCCTAGTCTCTGTAGGAGTGTCCTCAAGAACCACCTTTGCTTTTGGCTGAACAAGATGTTCTTGTCTGAAGAACCACAACAGTGTCTCCTGGTTTTCTACCCATCCTCATAAAATCGAGTGAAGTAGCTTTTCTTTCAACTATTTTGAGAGAGGTGCATTCTTCTGGCTAGTGTTATGTATGAGGACAATAAGCCTGTGATTTCCCACCAGTTTTTGGTTGGGTGAGCTCAGTGCTCTGGGACAAAGAGCTGGTGTTCCTAATAGTGCAATAGCACAAAATGATCCATAAATACAGAATCCCAAAGCATGGTGTCCTCCAAAGGAGATGTCAGAGCCAAACAGTAGCTTCTCGCATGGGAGTAGAAACACCGACAGCATCACTGGTGTGTAGGACCTGTTTTGGGTATCAATAAAGCCCCATGCAATACCTTACATGCTGAGCAGGTGGTGTGGAGTAGCTCTAAGCCAGCCTGGACATTACAGGCCAGTCGTGTATCAGGCTTGAAGTGCAGGGTTTGCTGTGCTCCCCTCTGAACTAGCAAGTAGTCCTTGCACAGTGCTCAAGTAGTTCAGGCATGAATGAGTACCTACTTAGTCCCTGCACAAGCACCTCATTAATTAATGTGCAACAGCCCAACCAGTTCATGCATAAGCACCCAATTAATTCATGTGTGAGAACGCAACTAGTTGACACATGACACATTACCAAACCAACGAGAAGAAGTTTGTGTTAGTTGGCAAGAAAGTAAGTGAAAATTCCCCCATAAAGAGAACATTTGGCCAGCTGGTACCAAAGTGCAGGGTGGGAAGGGGCTGACCACTGCAGCTGGTGAAAAAGGCGCAGCCAGAGCCATAGCCAATAATTCTGATGGCAACCGTTGTGTGTTGATGACCATCAGGCTCTCCTGGACTTCACTTGATGTGTATTTTCCTGCTCTTCTTGTTTTACCATTTCAGCGAAGGCAACTGTGGTGGTTGCACCCAAAGTGTGCTCACATCTTGTGCAAAAGCAGGAACTGACCCATTGGTGCTCATCACACTTTTATGCCTATGCTGTTCCTGAGCTCCTAGAGCAAAGCCATACAGCCCTCTTGTGAATGGGGACAATCCCGCTTTTCTGCTCTAAAGACCCTCCAGAACACAAGGACTCTCAAAGCCTGTTCCTCTCAGCTCCACAGATGCAGCTGATGTCTACATGGTGACCAGTTCCTCACAATAAGTGCAGAACCCATCATATACTGACCTTCCACTACTCACAGTTCACAAGGATAAAATAAATATGACAGGCTGAAAACGGACCAGAACTCTACCCCTACTGTTGTACCAGGCACAATTTCCAGTCTTCTTTAAAGGCATCCAGGGTGCTCAAAGAGGTGTCTTTGCTTGATGCCTCTGCTCCTCCCTCAGAGCAAACTATTCCTTTATTCTGTTCCTGCAAAACACATGTCACCGGGGACAGAAATAACACCCAGAGGCACCATTACCACACAAAGGTTATTTTCCCACTCTTGGACAGACATAATTTGTGCCATGGGTCACCAAATACTGTCCAGTAACTCCTCCCCCCCTTTTTTTTAGGCTCAAGCTTTTATTGGAACAGCATCAAGACAAATCAAGTTAGCAGCTCATGTCAGTCACTTGCCACACTCCTTAACCCTAATTGGTCCAGTCCTGGTCCAAACCACCTCTTCTTGGTCATTAAACATCACATTTTATCAGCTGCCTGGGCTGAGTTCTTCAAGACCCTTTCATCCAAAAGGGGAAGGAGAACATGCAGTGTCTGTGTAGCTGGTTGAAGGTTTTGAGTCAGTTTCCAGCAGAGAATGCCCATTGTGCTGTTACACAGCTGCTGTGTGCTCATGTGAGTGTCCTGGCTCTGCTGGGAACAGGAGGAAGCTCTCGGACCACCCTAGCAATTTTTCCCCACATGCTCAGCTCACCCAAACCCTTAACTATTTGCTGAGATGCTTCTGTCAGAGGGAGCAGAGCTAATCCCCCAACGCATGGCTCTCCCAGCTCTAGGCAGATAAAACTAATATTTAGTTTGAAAACATCTTAACAGTTTTCAAAGAAACCAGGGTGGCCCAAGCATGTTTAGACTTTATGCACAGCAAAGAGTGCTGATGCCTTTAATCATCACTGTACATATCCGGCACTTTTATCTGGAGATCTTCACAGTCCTCCACACAGAGGCTTGTCCCATGGAGCTCTGCTTAACAGATAAAGACAGGAGATGCAGCCAGCAGTGGCTGCTCAGGCAGCTGATGCTCCAGGGTACAAGTGTACAGGGTACCATGCTTTGAGACAACTGTGTTGCCTCTCCAACGCCAGTGCCCCTCCAATGAGATGTCTCAAGAAGCATCAAAACACCAGTAAGAATCTCATCCACCTTTTCATGCTGGGGTGGCAGTGGCCAGCGTGGCTGGTGCTTGCCACTTGTGCCCTTATCTCACCAGGCAATGGGTTTGCAAAACTGTCCTGAACTGCAGATGAACAGGACTCTGCTTTCTGCTCTGGCGCTTTGCGTTACGGTGTGACATTTCTCCTCTGCACCAGGCTTCGTTTTATCCATTTATAATTCCTTTTCATGGATACTTTCATATAAAGTAATTAGTACTGAAGGCAGCACCAAACCAAGAACAATTTAGGTCATAACACAGCATCTTCTCTGCCTGGGGTGCCCTGCTCAAGCTCCATGATCAGGAGCAGCATGAAAGGGAAGAACTGTCTGGGAGCTGTGGGCAGGAGGAGAGTACCAGCCAGAGGCATGCTGCTGCCAGCATAATATATCAAAGAGAAGCCTGGTCCAACCCCAGCATCTACTCTGCTCTCCTGGCTGAGCCCTAATCCAACAGGCTGCATGAGCTTTAATGAAAGCAAGCCTGATCTAGGCCCTCCAACCCTATTTTTTACAAAATTCCTTTGGAATTAATGTATTTCTCTCAGTTTAAGCACATACTTCCCCTGATCCACAGTCTCCTCCACACAACATCAGATTTTCTCAGGAACTTTTACACAAAATAACTGTCTTGCAGCTTTAGCAACACCCAGGCCAGCTGACATAAGCCCTCTGGAGAAAATATTGCTAAAAAACCTAGGCTGATGGGCACAGAGCGGGAGGAAGACTGGTTCCTCTCAGCATCCCTGGATCCAGCGCTGGGGTTGTCCTCCCAATAGAGGGTTACAGATCACCCTCATTCTCCCTCTCAGCCCTCTCGCTTTGCCAGACCCATCTGCCTTGCCACCCCACAGAATGCTGAGGTGCCCAGGGAACTTGAGTCAAGTCCCAGCTGAGCTGAGAGACTCCCCAGCATTTGCCAGGGCCTTGAATTGCCTGTTCAGAAACCAAAATTTTCCAGCTTTGGGTTAAGGTAACCAGCTTTCCAAGAAATTTTCAATCCAGTAAAATTCAGACAAATCCTGTAATTGCTTGTGGAGACAAATGCCAGACCGATTATGTTTTGCTAGAAAGTTGGCAAGTTTCCAGCTTAATGAAATGCAGCTTTGCTGAAAGAAAAAAATCTTCTGTAGGCAAAACCACATTTTGGGTTTTGGAAAAAAAAAAGGCATTTAAGGAAAAAAACACAGCCTATAAAATAACTTTGAGGTTATATTTATCCCTGAGGCTGGAAGAGGAAGGCTCACACTTATTTTTCATGCTTTCCCCCTACTCCAGCTTAAAAAAATGGGCAGGCAGAGCACTTTTAGGCTCCTTTTTCTACAACAGATACAAAAAAAGGCCATTTTCCCAAAGGCGCTACATGGAACAGCAACGACAACCTCTGTCTGCCCCAGATGTGGATTAAGGAGCAGGCTAGCGTGGATGATATTGTCGTTGTATTCCAGGCCATCTCATCAGGATTAGGAAGTTGATGAGGCCTTCTACAGGCAGCTGATAGCAGCCTTGCAATCACAGTCCCTGGTTCTCATGGGATATTTTAACTACACAGATACTTGCTGGAAGGACTACACAGCCAGCCATTCACAGTCCAGGAGGTTCCTCCAGTGCAGTGATGATAATTTCTTGATGCAAGTGGTTAAGGAGCCAACTGGAAGTACTGCTGGATCTTAGACTAACTAACAAAGAGGGTCTGTTTGAAGTGGTGACAGTTGAGGACAGCCTAGGCTGCAGCAACCATGAGTTGGTGGAATTCCCCAGCTTGGGAGAATTAGTGCTTGAAGAGAGTCTTTGGGAACAAGAGCTTATTTGTGAGTGGTCACATAGAGTTGGTGCTAGGCTCAGCCTAATAATTTCGGGGCAGTTGCCAAGAACTGTCACACAGAGAGGTCTGCAAAAGATGATCTGGGTGCTGCAGCACCCCGTCTCCACTCAGAAAGGCTTTTGAGGGTCTCCTGACAGTTCAGGGTGGCAAAAGCAGGCAGAATAACACCATCCAGTCCTGTGCCACACAAGGCAAGCTGACTACAGGAAAGGGACTCTCACATGTCCTTGTGCAAGCCTTGTGCAAGTCCTTGCGCAAGCATGGGATGCACAGATGGGTAGGGAGACATCTCACTTCCTGTTGTCATTACTCTTCTCCGAATCTCTCCTAAATCCTCAACAATATCCTGGAAAGAAAAGAACCAGAACTGCACAAAGCCTTCAAGATTTGGTTGTACAGTGGTTTTAGAGAAGCACAAGGGTGTTCAATTTTACTCCTGTGCTAACCACACCATACACAGTTTGCCTCTATTGCTGCCAGATGTGGAAATATTTGCCTGAGAACAGCTACCATTAATCCAAGGTCCTGCACGCCAATGGCAGCCGCCAGCTCAGATTTTGTCACGTCGAAGGTGACGTTCTCTCTTTGTACATCCTTCAGTAAATAGCTACAAAATCTTTACCTATCCTTTGACTTGTCCCCTTTCAGTTTCATAAAGGCTTGCTGCAATTCCTCACTCAACCTTTTCTTCAGTGCCCTAAATAACTGCCTATCATCAAATCATCTCCTGTTTTTTAATTACTGTTATCCAGCCCAGCTCTAATGACACAGCCACCAGCAACCTCCCTTCCTGCTATTGCCCAGCTTTAACCACCTATGGAAGGACTTTTCAAGTCACAGCTGTTACACTTCATTAGAAGCCAGTGGCAATATGAAACTGTTCACCCATCCCTAAGTACTTCTGGAGGCCTTCAAAGAACTCGAGAGGTGTGAGAGACATGACTTCCCTCTACAGAGGCCCTGTTGACTCTTGCCAGCTAATTAATACATTAATTGCATGCTGTGGTATAGTTTCTAGCCATTTGGCCAGTACAGACACCAAGGAAACACCAACAAAGTCCCTGATGGTTCTATTTAATGTCCTGGGGAAGGGCAGTACAGCTGCCCTAGTTCAGGAACTGCTTGCACAGTCCTTGCCTCATAGGATGCAAAACCTTCTCCAGCTTGCAGCCTCACACCAGCTACTCACCTTGCCTGGACCCCTTAATACCCATATTCAGGGATTTAGTACTATTGTATTAAAAGGCAGCAGCTTAGAGAGGTTGCAGGGAATTTACTAGCTGGGCTTTCGGAATGCAGAGCTCATAAACCATGAATTTAATGAACAGGTTCTCGGTATGGGAGTTTAAGTAATACACAGGAATCTGCATGACCCAAACCTTTGCTTCAAAGTTGATGGAGGCTGCATCAGTGGAAGCAGCTACATCCAGGAGCAGCCCAGCAAAGGAAGGGTCACTCCAGGGCCCAAGACAGTTTGCTTTAGATTATTTACAGTGGTGGAATTAGCTAATTTATTTGGAAATAAAACACAGCAAAACCAATAGGAATCATGTTATACCAACACTGTTCTTTAAGGGTAAACAACACTTGTTATTTTAGAAAAATTTAGCTTTAATAGTATTGCACAATATTTGGCATATGAACATGCCTGCCACATAGAAACTTTGCAGGCACCAATGAGGCACCATCAGCTCTGAAGGCAGCCCAGGATAAAGAGGCAGTGGTCCCACAGTTAACCCACTTTTAGGCTTCCTAACAGTCAGAAGTGGTGGACCCATGTGAGAAAGCACCGATCCAGGATGTAATCACTCTACCAGTTCAAATAAGTTATTTTTCCCTTAAACAAACTTCCTTCCGAGCAGCAGGCTGCACCCCTGACCAAGTAACATCTCATCTGTACATCCAACCTCCTGCCAGGGTACTTACAAAGTATCCTCCAGTGCACAAGCTGTGCACTGCTCACTCTGTACAGCTCAGGAAAAGGCAACCCCCTGCTCCTGCCTGACCCAGATATCATCCATCTTACGGGCAGTGCAGGAATAGCACAAATCTCCTGTTACCAGGAGTCCACAGAGACAAGCACTGACACAGTGACTAACTTAACTGAGCAAGTGAGGGAAAACCAGGCCAGAGACCCAGATATCTCAGTGTATGCTGAAAGTGAATGGGTCTTCAGTTTCTAGAGCTACAAGCTGAGATAAGTTGAAGGTTTACAAATGTTCCAGAAGTGTTCAGTCACCCTTCCTCCCTCCACTTACATTATCAAACCCGAGAGCTGACACCACAAGGCTGTAGTGTCTGCTCCCATCATGATGAGAAGCAGGAAAAGGAACAGTTGCTGCCAGCAGATCTGCCTGCCAGTGTGGCTTGCAGGTACCCAGCACTGAATGGCCAAAGGAATGACAGACATCCTCATGCTCACTTTGACTGCTAGAGTTCACTTGGAGCTGCTCTTGAATAAAAAGTAGCTACTGAAGAAAGAATACAAATGTCTGCACAAGCCTGGAAGTGCCTGTTGACAGCCCTTAGTGTGCTTGGCAGGAGCAGAACCACAGCTCAGCCCTCACAAAGGTTGAGCTGAAGGAACTTTTCCTCCATCAATCCAGAATCAAACTGAATGAGAGGGCATGGGTTCAAGGTGGGCCTGTGAAGCAGCTGATCTGAGGGGTCATGAGATCCCTCAGACAAACAAACCAGGTTGCAGACACAAACCATCCACATTTGGAAAGGAAAGAAAGCATGAAGCAAACAATCTAGAAGGACTGGCAGATGTCCAATTAATTTTTTCTCCCTTTAAAGTATCTGCCACAAGATGTCAGAGATCTCATGCCACTATGCCTGATAGATCTGGGGTTTCTGATGCTTCCAGTGGTCTCTTACAGTATCTCCATACAACCAGTCCCAGCCGAACAGCAAAGATCAAGCAAGTCATTGTCAGCAGAACAACTGGAAAAGAAATATAAAGCACATTAGCACAGGATTGAAACTCAGCACTGCTTGTCCTACCCCCACCTCCTAGTACAGGGGCATTCAGGGAAAAGGGAAACAAATTTCCCCTGTACAGGAGCCATTGTCCCCCCCATCCCAGGGTTGTACTTCAGGATTTCTCTGTTATCCTGTCTAGCTCATCCAAGGCTTCCAGGTCAAGGCATGTCTAAGAGAGGACGCTTTATGACGACATGAACAAAAATGCATCACATTAGGAAAACACTCCAAGAATAGTTGAACTATAAAAAGAACTGTGCACTAGTGTAGGAAAAGCACATTCTTGTCTTACCAGTGAAACAAGCTAAACGACTAAGAACAAAGTTTTTGCTGGTAGAAATGCCCCTACTGCAAGAACAGAGCTATCTCCCAGAGATCCCCACATGCTCCTGGTGGCCAAATCTATCAGGAGATGAGACTCCAGTGCCCGCATGGCTTTGGCAAACAAGCTCTGCCAAGTCATCCTGAGTACTTTTAAGCATTATCAGGCTCCAGCTGCCCTTACAGCAAAACGAACATGTACTGGAGTTGTAGTGATGGTGATGTCAGTCCAGAAATTAGCTGTAGCTACTGGTATGTGGCAGTAGAAGGGTAGGAACATACTCCCTTCTGCTGACCCTGCTGTGGGAATAGGCTTCTCCAACTGATAAAACAGGATGCAGAGTTCACACAGCTCAGTCCTTTCACACCAGCATAAAACTACTCATGGCAGCATAGCTGCTGCCAGACTCTGAATTGTACAGTGTTCAGACAGCTTAAGCCCTTTTACCATGGATGACTACACTCAACTCTGATACAGTGGCCAGCAGCAAACAAATAATCCCAAAAAAATTTGTCAAGGCAAGCCTGAGCCCTGCCTTGCAGAGGGGCATGCTCAGGGTTTTGCAGTGCAAAATTCAAATACAAACAATTCTTTGGTCAGAAACTTAGGCACCAACCCTCTATCCTAACTAGAAGTTATCTCAGCCTTCATACCAGCCCTGCTTTTCACTTGACACAGCCTGCATCACATGGAGCTACCAGTAGAAGACTGAATTGGATGGTGGAGGATTGTAGGACATACATATTGCATGAGAAAGTGAGCTTGAGGCAACATAAGGTTTTAATCCAGCCCCAAGGTTCATGGGCAGTGATTTTTGTTCTGTCCTTTACTTTGCAAAACTGATACCTTCTAATAAATAATAAAATTATAGAATGGGTTGGGTTGGATTGGAAGGCACCTTCAAAGTTCATCTAATCCAATCTCCCCTGCGGTGAGCAGGCACATCCCTAACTTGAGCAAGTTGCTCAGAGTCCCATCCAACCTGATCTGGGATGTTCCCAGGGATGAGCTGCTACCAGCTCTGTAGACAACCTGGGCCAGGGTCTCACCAACCTCAGTATAAACAATTTCTTTCTTATTCTTCCTTTTAGTTAAAACTTATCGCCCCATATCCTATCAGAACAGGCCCTAATAAAAAGCCTTTCCTCATCTTTCTTATAAGGCCCCCTTAAGTATTGAAAGGTCTACTTCTGCTTAACAAATAACACTTTAAGAGGCAAGTCTCTCTTTCCACCCCTGATATACAAGAAATACGAAGAAGCATGTACTGTCCTTTCACAAGACCTTTCCAAGAGTGGAAAATAATCTAAAATATTTACCTATAAAAATTCCATTTGTTGTCGGGGATGAAAATGAGAAGTTCTTGCACTTGCTGCCAGTCAGAGCTATTATGACCACTGGGTAGGTTGTAAGATTATAGCGGACATACTTGTCAAGAAAAAAGTTTTCTAGATAAAGCCTGTGAAGAAAGAGTGACCCAGGTGAACATTTTCTCTGCTTGCTTCCCTGTTATCCCTCAACATAAAATTAAGAATTGGATGAAAATAGTTTATAGGCTTGTTCAGACCACAGTCCAAAATTGTTTGTTTACTAACATTCAGAAGACTGATTACTTAAGGGAAAAAAATAAAATCATGTTTCACAAGCCCAGGTTGGGCTCATGCAAGTCACAGCAATAATAAGCATGTACTCATTGGCATTGCTGAAGATCAGAAGAAAAACTCTTGCCCAGGCTCCCTGATCTCCTGCCATGAATTACAACAGAGGATCTTGTATTCAGCACCAGGACAGCCAGCCCTGAAATAGGACAGATAGTCCAAACCAGTTGTGAGAGGTAGAAGGGTTCTTTCAGGCTTAGTGGGAACCCATAAGGTTTCTTACCATATGACTAGGACTAGAGCAAGAATGCTCAGAGCAGCAGTCGTTGCCTTCTCATTGGACACATTCCAGTTGTAGATCATCACAATGGCAAAGTTCAGCAGAGTGGCAATGGTGGTCCATGTTGCATACAGCGCCAGCCCGTTCTGTACCTGTCATGTAGCATAGTAAAGTAACCATCAGGGACAATTCCTGTTTGTCTTTTGTGACCCATAAGTCTTGGGGCAGTTACACCAGCCTTCAGGGTATGGCTGCCCAGAAAGTTCTTCAACATGAAAAGTTGAAGTCTGAAGTCCTCAAAGTACCCCAGAGATCCACTCCAGTGGCAGTTGCAGAATTTCTGCCATCTTTCATTCTTGAAACCTTCAGCACTACACAGAGGGGTATTTTAGCATTTACCAATAGAATAGCTTCACAAATGTCACCTACTAGGATGCGGATGAGCCAGAGCTCAGCTTTGTGACCCTTCAAGAACCATGAAGAATGGATGCTCAAGGCTCGGTGCGAAATGAAGAGACAGGTATATGTGGCAAAAGTGAGTGCTGCCAGGAACACGAGGGCTGGAAGGAGATATCTAGGACACAGAACATACAACATACAGTTTTGTCCAGTGCTGTTACAGTGCCTTGATTTATAGCTTTGGCATTTGTCTTTTACAGACTAAGTTAATCAGCCTTTAATAAATGTAATCACTACATCACTGGAGCATTCATGTTGTCATACTGCTATTTTACTCTCTTAATCATGAAGTCATTTTCCTGGGTGCTATTGATTTCTTCACCTCTTGACAGTGGCACTATTATAAGCCCTTTGTGTAACCATAATTATGAAAACAAACCAAGACAGAGAGCTTAGGTGTATTTATGAAAAGAGGCATGGCTCCTGTCTTACCTATGGGGGAAGAAAACATGGAAGAGCAGCAGCTCTGAAGAGATCTTAGACTTCAATAACCAATCCATCCCATGGGCAAGATGGCAAAATCCATAGTTTTATGGTCACTTTTTCTGAAAGGCTTGCCATAATTTTACTGGTGTGATTAAGTTCCATACATATAGGAAAGAGCAAAATGAGGTATTGAGGCAATCATAAGTGGTTTAGAAAGCATTGACAACTTACTCTCGATCCCACAGAAAGAGCCATCCCACATTGAGGCCATTGTTGAGAATCCACATCACATAAAAAGGTGTTGGCAGCAAGTCAGGGTTTATGTACACATACCCATGTTCATTCCTGTCAGGAAAAATGAGTATGAAGAAAAGAAAACAATGCCAACATTGACCAACTAAATTTCACTGACCTCGTCTTCCTCATACTCCACATATAGTTAAATATTTCAGCTTATATCAGAAAGTTTCCCTCTGCATCCTTGTGATATAATACAGTCCCTGTGACTTTCCCCATAGAGATATTGTCCCACATTATAGAACTTTTTGGTCTCTGCATCTCTGTTGCATCATCTCTGATGCAAGTTTGTGGTAGCCATGGCATGGTCATGAGATATTAGCCCAGTCTGCAGGGAAAAAGGCTTATAGGATCATGGTGTGAGCATATATATGAATATACATGTAGTATGTGCACATGTAAATGCATTTGCCCACTCACTATAATCTATTATTTTCTCAACCTTCTGTTTTGGCCAGTATCAACTGAGTGAATTGTAAAGAGTCATGTGAAAACAGACAGATACACAAGACTCAAACTGAGACATCCATGGTCCCTCTTGTCAGAGAAGCTGTGATGTATGCCTATCCCTCTGAAAACACAGAATATTGCATGGTATGGCAGGAGGCAGTTCTCAGTCTTACAGCCACAGGAAAAGCTTCAAGTCCTGCTCAATAACCCAAGTGACTTCCAAGTGTTGATTCTGACCTCTAACAGCAAATACACTGAAAGCTTTGACTTCATAATCATTAATTTTGTTCCAGTGGTTTCCCAGCATCTAGCAGTTGCAGGGTAAGTGCAACTACTGGGTAACTGTCATATCACAAGAATTGGTGAAAACCAGGTCTCACAGAACAGTCTGTGTCCACACTGCTTCTCAGCTTTGGATGCTGAAGCTAAAAGATGCTCCAGTAGCTGATCTTCAGCATGTCAAGTCAAAAAGAATAGCAGTAGGTTTACTCTGACTAGAAACTCCAGAACAAGAGACTGAACTGCAGAAGGGAACAGCACTGTCTCCTTTTTATAGCATAAGCTTGGAAAATACCTCCGGCATGTCCCTGACAAGGCATAGAGGAGCCAGGCCAGCTGCCAGGCATAGATGACATTCCAGATGAGGAAAGTCCAACCAGCTGGTGTGAAGTCAGTGCTGTACTTCGCAGAGATGTTTCCAGGGGTTGTCCTAAATAAACCTGCAGTGGTGAACGATATTGTAGGCAAAAGTGTTACATCATACTAAGGATGAGGAAAGGCTGGTGGTTTCCCTAACCCTACAGTCTTCAAGGCTTAGTCCACACCTCTGTGGATCTAAGGGAGATTAGATGAGGCCCTTGCTGAAAACAAGCCATGTACCGCAGCTGGTTTGCCTCAGACATCCACTGTGGGATCACTGTCCCTATGGGGAACCCGTAACACCTTCTGTTCTATACAGAATCAGAAAAAACAGTTACATGTGGAAAGCCAGAGAGAAGCAGTGAACATCAGACAGACCCACCACTGCCCTCTAAAACTCAGAACAAGAGCATGCTGAACAGCCTTCAGCAGGGGTGCAAGGACAGCATATTCAAGGACTGCCTTCCACCCACCCTCAGATCCAGGCTCACCAGAGACAAGCCGATTTACTTGGATTTCAAGTGACTGGATAGGGCTCATCCACCTGGCTGTGGCACCTAGAGGACACCCCAGCTACTTCAATCTTTCACAGATCAAGGTGTATGTGGAGAAGCAAGGAGGTTACAGACAGGTCTAGCACCATTGGATGTCATATTGCAGGAAATCCACCTCTGAACAACTAGCTTGCATTACCTTCAAATATCCCAGTGGCATTTCCAGCATTCAGGACCACCATGACTGTGAAAGTAGCCAGAGACAGCAACATCACCAAAATCTTCAGCTTGTGGGCAACACCCATTTTACCCTGCAACAAATTACAGATACTGATTGGTTATCTGTGTTTATATGCATTAATTCCATGTCCCAGAGGCCATTTTAAAAATTAATTATAACTGCTGAGTAATTTGTGTTTTCACAGAAACGAGAAAGGTCTAGCATGGATGCTTTGAACTGGCATCCTCTTGACAGCCATCAAGAAAATATCCCAAAACCCAGGCAAGCAACCAATACTTCTCTAGAATATTCTCCTAACCGCTTGAGGATTTGTAGTCCTCGTGTCTTTCATAGTCTCTCATGAACTTTTAAGACTGTAAACTCTTCAGATCTCAAGAACCTTACAGACTACATTTTCTTCAAGGTGTGTAGGTAGTGTCTTGAGCTGAGTGCTCTTCATTAGTCCAGGCTTTGCTTTATCAAGAAGCTTTGTGCAAGAGCAAACCAACATGCATCCAGACTAGGCAACAGCTTTGTTTCTCCTCACAGTTCAGAATATGAGTTGTCTTCTCTATATAACGGCAATTCCATGCCTTCCAGGCTTGGCAGGAGTAAGAACAGAGTCATTCCAAGAACAGAGTCATTCCAACCCGCTCAGTATTGAACTACTAAATCCCAGTGGATGGTTCTACAGTTCCAGGCTTTGTTCATGGACTGAAGTGCATTCAGACGAAGGAAGCGGGAGGGGAAATGCTCTGTTCTGTAAATGCATACAAGTTTCTCTTTTCAGTTCTATTTAAACAAGAGAACCACCTTTTTATGTGAAAGAGCTAATTTACCTAAAATCTAATATAGATTTAACACCTTATATTTGTCAAACCCCAAACATACAGTCTTCAAATTCACTAAATTAGAAAAGTTTGAAAGGAAAAAAAATCTACTTTACTATTCAGTTTTGGAAATAGCTCACCCACAGATTTATGAAAGCCAGGAAAACACAGGAGAGGAAGTATTACTGTAGATTTGTCCTATTCTGTTCTATCCTTGAATATTGACTTTTGGCCACTCCAAATCAGTACATGGCACTAGACTGTTGTTTGATCTCACTGTCAGGCCAAATTTGTTTCCCTGACAGATCTGTAATTGAAGCCAGTACTACATTTCTTTTTTTATTAGCATATTTAGAAGAGACTCAGAGCTTCAGACAAAGCTGAATTTGCTTATGAAAATCTAATCTTATTTTAAAACTGTTCAATAGTTTCACTACTGTCCCTCACCTCCTGCCTCCCTCCAATTTATTGCTGGCAGTAAAATGTCTACAGTATTTCTCTGTCTGCAGATAGTCACAAACACCTTTCAGAAGAATCAGATATTACTCACGAGGATCCAGAGAGACTTTTTGGCAGCGTCTTACAGCTGTAGTTCGGCTCTCAGCAGCACTGGGGAATCTCCACCCTTCAATCTTATCTAAAAGTATTTTATACAACTTTCAGCAGTTGAATAATCATATATTATTTTAAAGAAAAATCACAGTTAGACACTGTCTGAGCTGCAGCCTTCTGTTGGCTAAAGCCTCCCCAAAACAAGCACTTATGCAAGAGAAACACGATTACTTAACAAGAGCCTTTTATAACAGCCGGAGCAACACACACTCCCAAGTGTGCTGATAGACTAAAGCCGAGAGAGTGCTCTCAGGCTCTCGCTTGCTTCGTCCTTGTCTATCTCTACCCTAAGGAGTGCAACCGAGCAGTGCAAAATGCCACATCTCAGGATCATAGCTGGGGCAGTTCCCTGAATAAGGATGAGAAGATAGCATCAAATTTGAAGCACTAAATAGACTTTCCCAAGCATTTGGGTTGTTTTTTTTCCCAGCATCGGTGTTATTATCTTGTGTAACTATAATGCCTGCCAAGCAGTCTTGCTGGGCACTCCCCCGCGTAAAATACAAAGGCAGTGAATAAACAACCACCCATTCTCACCCAATCATCATCATTGGGCTGGGAATAAGCCTTGATGGCCCTTCCTTGTCTTTTGGGATAGAGTACAAAGCCAATAAGAACAGGGATTTGCCAGCTGTGGGGAAGGGTGGAGCATCAGCTAGCATTGCCACTGCCTAATTTATCAGTGTGGGTCTGAGGTCCACCCTCTGAAGACATTCTGATGAGGAAACCAGTGTCTTAGCAACCATCTCATATCAGCCAGATGATATGTCATGCTCTACACACCAATCACAAATCTGTCCATACTGATCTGAATCCAGGGCAACTTATGTATGCAGGAAACATTGGCTCACTGGGAGAACCAACACACTTTGCTGTTCCATGTTCTTGCTGGTTAATTCATAATGCATCTGTCTTGAAGTAAGACACATGAAAGTGATGCTACCAGAGTGCTGCCCTTGTCACCTTGCTGCAATAAGTCAGGCAGAAACCTTGGGCCCACATCCTGGGTTCCAAAAGTGGTTTTTTTGAATACATTGCAACACACGCCTTGGACAAAATATTCAAAGTTATCATGCAGATCTAAAGGCATCCCCTGAAATATGTTTGCGAAGTACAAAGGAATGTACTCAGTACTTTCAACTGTATTAGAACAAAACAGCTTCCACTTCACTAGACCACCCAGCGCTGCCATGAGTGGGAATGTCAAACTCAGCATAAGCATTAATGGAAAGGCCCAACGTTTCTAGTATATCTTCAACTGAAAGAGCTTTTAAGGTTGTGTCTTTCATGTACAATTGAACAGCCTTCCTGGTGTATTGAGAAAGAAATGTTGTATTTGTCAGGTAAGAGACAATTGCAGCCAAGAAATGGCTGCTAATGCCTTTATGCAGGCTATGATCCAGATTCACTGAAGAATGGGTGTGGATGTTGTCTGGGCTGCAGGCAGCTCTGACCTTGGAGAATTTCAGCTTTATCCTTGAGAAGTCAAGTAAACAACTTCTGAGGAATGAACAGATAAGCACTTTTCAAGTTTGTGAAGAGCACACAGAAGACCCCCAACATCTAACGACAATATGTGTGAACAGGGGTTCTGACCAATGAGCAAAAGACATATATGCTAAAGTATGGTATAAAACAAGAGATGTAATACAATAAAACACTTTTATCTTGCTTGCTGAACATAATTCTGTGTCCTGTATGCTTGCCCATTACAACCTATAGACACAAATGAGTCTTGAAGTCAAGGAACTCTACAACAATGCTTAGCAAAATCACTGGAACCCCACAGACAGTATTCAGTAATTTTGAAAAGCTGCTTTGAATCAAATGTAAGTCCACATTCACACAAGTCATGATAATGGAAAACAGTTTCCAACTAACAATTATTTTATCATCGAGGTGGTCTTTTTTTCCACCAATAAGCAGAGGAACAGACATATACTCTTCCATCATCAAAAACCTTTAAAGGGTCTGTCTTTGGAGCCTTCATTTCTGATTTCCCAGTGGAAAAAAAAACTGGAAAAAAGCTGTTTTTCAAGAACAACAAATTACCACACCCATCCATAGATAGTTTGAGCCCCAGCACAGTGAGAGCAGACTGCTTTCTAACCAAATTTATGACTGTGGAGGCCCTCCCCTCAAAGTAAACTCATTCTGCAGTGTGTAGGAACTGAGAGAAGTTCTCTTGTGGGGAGCTCACCTACTTGATGATGGCACACAAACCCCAGAAAGCAAAGCACCAGAAAAGCCACTTTTGCCTCACCAAGGGAGACTAACATCAGCCTTGCCCTGACCCATACTAAGCTGCAAGGCCACCACCACAGGTGCTCTGAACACCAACCCAGCAGACCACAAAAACATTTTATCCCCATGAGCAGTGATGGTTTGAAATCAAAATGCATTCTGCACACTTAAAGCTCAAGTTTAACCTTTATAGCCACTTTCTTTAGCTTCATCCCTTCCTAGCATACCACACAAAGTGGCACTCAAGAGTCACAGTAACCTCACAGGAAGCAGTTTTCAGACCAAATTAGGCAATGTTGACAATCAAATGTTCTAATCTTCTAACAACAGTTCAAGCATCCTAATCCAGCAGTGGGTTAATCTAGGTGCCTTCAGGACCAGGGATTAGCCTTCATACACTACTAAAAAGCATAGGATTTAACTGGGTGCATTAGGATGGGCACACAGTGAAGAGAATCTACATTAACAATACCTTCTGGCTATGTTAAGGAGGAGAATAATCTGCTTTTTCTTGTTGGAAAGCAGAAGAACCTAGCCACTGGTGTCAGGGAAATATCTCTAGGTTTAAAGGGAGCAATATTAGTCATAGGAATACAATATCCACTTATTTTCTACCAAACTTTGCTGCCTTGACTCACCTGGAGAAAAAACTGTGAGGAGCAGTTGAGGATGCTGGGATCAGTTAGTCTGAAGAAAAAGAGGCTGAGGGGCCTCTGTCTACAGTCACCTGAAAGGAGGGTCTCTTCTCACAAGGACAAAGTGATAGAATGCCCTCAACTTCATGAGGAAAAAGCAAAAGGCACACAGGAAACAACTCCCCTGCACTGACAGGAAAGGTCTATAAACTTTCAGTGGGTGTAGGCAGATATTTTTCAGAGCCCACATGATCACCCAGCATGATCAGGAGGAGAGACAGATAGGAAGAAAGAAAAGTCACCTGTATTGCAGTCACAGCACAAGTTTTTCTTACTGGGAGACTTCATTTTATAGCTGCAGCGTGTAGGTCAGCAAGAATCTCTCAAGCAGAAAACCTGCTCTGGAACTTGAGCAGCCTATTTACAGCATTTATTTGGTTATGTCTTTAACAGCAGCAGGGTCACCTATAATTAACAGCATTTGATGCATTTCTCCAATGGGCACCACACATCCCAGGCTGAGCATCTACAAAGTAAGCAGAGCAAGCATTTGGATTGTGTTAGTTTTCCTACAAGGAAGCAACACACTTAACCAGACAATTTTCAGTTTGGCACAACTATAGCAATTTGGTGTTAACATAGCAATTTTGCAAAAATTGTCTAGATTTTTTTTAATGCAACTGGAATACATATAAAATGTCACCACACAGCTATATATCACCTTCTACATGAACTGTTAGCAAAATTGGAACATTAGGTTCCATCACTGCAGGAAAGTAGTGGATCAAAGCTCATTGCAAGACATTACAGAGAGGGAAGTTGACTTTTATTAAATACTTTTATTAAAGAATTTGATTCTAGCCACTCCCCCATCAATATACATGCAGTGAGATGTGAGCATTGATCTGGCTAGGATTACCTGCATGCAACAAGAAGCATATGGAACAACACCACCATGGCCTCACTGCTTCCCCTGGGCTCCTGATTTTTGGAGGCATCTTTTATACCTTTTAGTAGTGAAGACAACCATTTTGTGCCTTAACCCTCAAGAGATTTGGGTAAAATTGTTGTCCTAATCTAGACATTTCATAGCACCACTACTATTTGCCATCCCAAAGAAAGACAACAAGATTGGTGAACAGGCTGGAGAACAAACTTTGTGAGGAGCAGCTGAGGATGCTGAGACTGGTTAGTCTGAAGAAAAGGAGTCTGAGGGGAGGGCCTTCTCATTGTCTACCACTACCTGAAAAGGAGGTTGTAGAGAGTAGGGGCATTGGTCTCTTGTCACAAGAAGTGACAGGACAAGAGGAAACAGCCTCAAGTTGCATCAGGGGAAGTGTAGGTTGGACATGAGGAAAAACTTCTTCCTGGAAAAGGTCATCAGTCCTTGGAACAGGCTGCCCAGGGACGGGGGTGTGTGTGTGTGTGTGTGTGTATGTGTGCGTGTGTGTGTGGTGTGGTGTGGGGTGTGTGTCATCCCTGGGTGTGTTTAAAGGTTGTAAAAACCTGGCACTTAGGGACATGGTTTAGGGGTGGTCTTGGAACAGCCTATTGTAATGAAAACACTACTGTCTCCAGAGCTATTCCTCTGTCCCCTTCCTCTTCAGGAAAATTCCTTTTCTAAAGGCTGTTTCTGCCAATCTGTACCCTCCTTTCTCCCACAGCAAAAATCTGCATACGGATTTTCATTGCCCTGTGACTTGACAGAATTATTTGGCCACATTGCACAAAGGCAAAAACCACACTTTGCTCAAAATTAGTCTTCCAGCCACAATCTCAGGCTGTCTTTCAGAACACGGAAGTGTTAAAGCAATCAGACAGTTACTTCAGTCAGACGTTTAAGAGAAAACTGTTTTCTTCTTAAATGTAATCAAAATCAGTGAGACCATTTGTACTGCAACTTCTCAGAAAAAAAGCTAAGCCTGAGGCAAGCAAGGAACAATGGAAAACAGCAGCAAGAAGGGAAAACTGCAGCCAAAGAAAGAATTTTGGTTAAGTCAGAAGTGAAGGAAGGGAGCTCTAACAGGAAGCATAAAGAAGCTGCAGCTGCAAACAATGTTGTCCTTTTTGGCATACTAAATGCATGTATTAATGAAGACACCTCTATGCTCACTCACATTAGATCCCTACAGAGTACTCAGCAGTCTCCCTAGGGTCATGCAATACACTGTTCCTCTCATTTAAGCTGGAGACCAAGCAGGCCCATGAAAAGTCAGCTGGAAGCAGTGGCTTTACATCTCAAAGAGGTGAAATGCAGTTTCTCAGAGAAACTTTTTTCCAGCCTACAAAGTTTCCTAGTCCTTACAACATAGCACTTGAGACTTGCCTAAGTGCAGATGAGGACCTACACCTAGTGTATCTGGTGACTTAGGGTAAACTGGTCTGAATTTGAGATATCTTAGAAGCCTTTGGAGGGACTGGAGTTCCTTCCTGAGGTAACATAAGGAAGTGCCTGAAGAACAAGCATCCAGAAAGGTCAGCGGCAAGATCAGCCAGCTCCTTTGAAAACCACTAGCAGCAAACTGGTGGGAAATGAACTCCCAGTGCCTAAAATAGCCAGAAGAGCCCTGTGCACCTCACATCAACTCTGCTATGCAGCCTTTTACCATATTTTCCATGCAATCCCCAGAAAACTATGTTGCCTCAGTCCAAACAGCCTTCAGGGTTATCATGGCAGTTTTCACAAATTAATCTTCAAAGCACTGCTTGCCCTTCCTCCTTTTTAGGTAGAATTATGGTATTGGCAGATTTGATCCACTTGCTCTGTCAAGGTTTGTCTAGAGTCCAAACTCACCAGGCCATTGCTGCCAGTGAACTCTGATGCCTGGAAATTGCCTGCACTGCCAGCATTCTGGGTTTTGTTTTAAAGTTCAAAAAATTAAAGTTAGGTCCCCAAAATGTACATATCATTATGAAATGGATTGCCATCCCTGGAGATGTTTCAAAGTCCGATAGATCTGGAGCTTAGCAACAGGGTGTAGTGATGACCTTGGGACAGCTGGGTTAAGGTTGGACTCATAGCTTGAAGATCTTTTCCAACCTGAAATATTCTATGATTATTATGAAATTGGTTTTTTTTAAGGCATAGAATGGTTGTTACTGAAAAGCAGACCAGTCTACCTGAAAATCTGCCAGTCTACCATGTGACCCTACATAGCTATGTATAAACACCACTTTACACAGCTACCTGTAGGCAACAGGGAGCCAAGGAGAACCAGGGCTAGCATTAATTGCTAAAAGACTTGCTCTGACAACAGATACTTTACCAGAGACCTCGCTGACAATGTGAGAAGCAGAACACATGAATTCCACCTTTAAAATCAGGAAATACACACTGAAAAGATCAAATCCAACAGCAAGGGGTTGTTTTTTTTCTGCTATGTAAAAGTTTACACCTGACAAACAACACAGTTCTGTAAGTGGGTTTCAACCACAACAGCTCCTAGGTTTTCCTTCCTAACATTCATTCTTTCTGGGAAGTGTAATTCAAAGCAGTGTGCTACAGTAATACAACAAAATAATAACAACTAGATCCATCATTCCTGATGATGGAAGGACTAGGTGTCAGAGCTGGATCATGTTATATCAGAGTAGGCCAGGCTAGTCTCAAATAAAACAGTTCACACTAGGACAAGCATTTAAATCATGTTGTACCAGCTAGATAATCTGAAGGTTCTTTGTGCCTTGGATAGGGATAGAGCTTATGGCTCAGAGAGCTTCTTTCATGGCAGTCACAGACAGCAAGATTTCCTCATCAGACAATACACTTTGCAGAGAAACCATCTTGTCCACAGCACTTAAGAAAATCTGTAGACCACCCTAAGAACACAACAATATAGATTTTAAAAATAATGAAATCAATGGGGTTGAGTATTCACTTAACTGCAAGCAAAAAAACAGCTTCTGGGCAGAAATTTAACAAACCAAGGAAGTGAATGGGCTCAGAAAACCTGCAGGGAATCTGAACATGCCTTGGTCAGATGGTGGCTTCCAAGACAAATGTAAGGAGAAAAAAACAATACATATATGCATGTAACAAGTAGAGCTTCTGTTGAAAACCCCTGAAGCAGCTTTTTACTTGAGGATCAAGGTGTAGAAAATGATCAAAAGTATTTACTTATGCCAAGGAACAGCACTAGCCTATAAAGGAAACAAGGAATGCCCAGAACAGGTGACAATCTCACCCCCAGGCAGAGTCCCACTGTACTTGAGCAAAGCTAGGGGCTGCTAGCAGCTTCCACCAGCAACCCCAGCCACAGCAAAGGGATGTACCAAGTCCAGGGCGCACAGTCAACTAAGGGAACTGTAGACAAACCACAATCCATACCTAAACGTCTCACTCATACAGCAAAACCAGAGACCAAACCATCTGTAAAACAACCCAAGGCTGAGTGTAAACAGAACTGCTGAGCAGAGCCGGTAGATGGAGGCCCTAGCTGAGGCTGCTCAAACCAATTATGGCCCATGAGTGCACCAGGACCTTGTTGGGCTTTTGCTGAAACCCCACAGCCACAGCAGGTCACAGACAGGAGGCTAGAAAAAGGCCAGGACCCTTCATGTTCAGCAGTTTCAGCTGGGAGGTTCTTCCCATTGTATGGAGCAACACCCTGTAGACATGGAGTATGGCCTTTACATGCTGTGCAAGTGAGGATAGCTGACTGCTATGGCCCTTTGTTCTTTTTTTCTGTTTGTCTGTCTATCATATCTGTCAGGAATTGTAACCACCAGCACTACAGAAGGCAGAGTAGTCAGAAGCTTCCTCGTCCTGATTCAAAATGCTGCTGCCAAAACTGTTTGGGACTTTTTCTCCTCAGTGCCATAAAAGCCTTGATAAAAAAATAAAGATCAACTATATCTTGGTCTATACAGATGATTAAGATGATAAGTCTTTGGACTTAAATCATCTGTGTCTTGAAAAATCATTTAAATTGGTGTTTGATAGGTATAAAGCTCTCCCTCCCCCAGAACTGTGGTAGGAATAACCTCCACTTTATTCTTTGCTGGTGCCCGTTTTCTTTTCTCTCTTTTTTGATTTTTTTTTCTTGTTTCTTTCACCCACCTCCATTCACAACACTTCTTTTAGCACTGGCATCCTTTTTCTGGTCCCACATAAAGTTCCTTCCCTTACATAGCAGAAGTTTTCACAAGGCCCTCAAGGCAGCTTCCCTCTCTCAGAAAAACAGTCAGGATGTCCACTGGGAAACGTTTGCAAAGATGAAGTTTCTCTCTGCCAGGTTCTAGGCTTGAGATGTCACTGAAGCTGAGCAAGTGCTCGTTCTGAGAATAGTTAATAGGGGAAATACCAGTAGGTGGTGTCCAAGAATAGATCTGGGATTCAGCAATGCCTGTGAAACCTATGCCAAGAAGAGCCAAGACTTCTTACAGCTGTTGGTGTCTGCACAGAGGGAGAGGTGCAGGGGGTTCTGAGGTGGCATCTGCACTTACAACACCTTCAGACAACAGCTGCTGCCTTCCTCCAGGCTTCAGGCTGGTTTTCACCTTTATTGGACATTGCTCCTGAAGCTCATTTCTGTTGAGATTTCTCCTCTGACAAAGGGAGCTAGGTAATTGATCAGACTTCCATGAGAACAACAAGTCAGTGTCTCCAATTCTCTCTGTACGCACTCAAGGCAAAAAACAGCATATGGGTATCTTCAAATGCCATCTGAGCTGAAAGTAATAAGCTTGAAGTCACACCATAGAATCTTAAGTAGGAAACACATAAATGTTCATGTATGTGTATATATGTAGCATCCAAAAACATCAAAGACAACTCAACCTGGTTAAGACAGCAGGTTTTCAGAGGTACATTTAAACAATGGACAGAAGTGCCCACCACATGCATTTCTCTCTTGGAGAACACGTGATGGTGGCACGGACAGAGACAGCACATGACTTGTCATCCATAGAGGCACAACTGATTGTTGCTGCCTTTGAGATCTCGCCAGGGATGGAAGGAGGAACTGGGATGAGGAATCCACAAAAGCTTGGCCTTAGCACCTGAGAAAGACCTTGGACAGGAATAATTTGCTATAACACATGATCTCAAAGAATTTCCTTTCAAATCTGGGTCTTAGTTCCAGCACTCCTCTGACTTTTTCTCATTTGGTACAGACAGCCAATTCCCTTCTTTGATAACATTTTGGGAGTTCCTACATGGAAGCATTTGCATATTTTCTGCCTATGTGTTGTCATGCTCCTGCTAGTCCCTTTGCCCCATCCCACCCTCTTCCTGTAGAAGCCTTTGGAGTGTGCTCCTCCTGGAGTGCTTTGTCTGGCTGGAAGACCCTACTCTTGCTCATCCTTAAACTTTAGTGGGATTAAAATGACAATTCCATTGGACCTGTAGTGAGCTGAACAAATGCTCGACAGGTCTTCTGCTTGCAGCTGGGAGCTAAAATTGAGATTGCTATTTAAAGGTTTCTCAGTGCCATTGGAGTCACCCCTCACCATGGCTGTACCTACTTCCAGGTATGGGCTAGGGTACGAGCAGCAAGCTAACTCCTGCCAAAGCATATTATTTCAGCCTAGAGTAGAAATACCTTCCTGCTCTGAATGCCATCCTCCTGCAATGAGGTCACTCATTGGTAAATGCTAGAAAAATCTCATTCTGTGCATTTTAAACTTGATTTATTCCCTGTAGTTAGCTAAATGGCTGCAGACACATGCTGCTGTGCTCAGGCACCTGCAGGGAGAGGAGTCGGATCTACTGCAAAAGCTCAAGGTTATGTTTTGACTCTGGACAGGAAAGAGATATCACTTGTGTAGCAATGAATTTCCCTCAATTGCTGAGGCAATTTCTGTCACTACTAGAGAAAAACAAAAAGTCAGTCAGGTGGAGAGACCTCCAGAGAGCCTGTGGAGATGCCAGGAGCACACTGACTTCCAGAACAGTTATGATAATGTTAGGAAACAGAGTTTTGATATATCTGGCCTGCAAACAGACAGAGGGGTGAAAAAATATCCTCTCCTCTGTTTTGGCACTGCTTATTCAGAGCAGAACATGTGAAGGCTGCCCTTTCCCACCACCAGTCCTTTGAGAGAACAATGGCTAAATGCTGCTGTTGAAGAATGAATACCTGATTTATCTCATCTCCGCACCTCTTGATACGGCCTCTTTTTCTGAGCATGTGGCTTGGCTTTCAGGATCAAGAACTGACCCAGCAGAGGTCTGGTGGATACATGGTTGTAGTTGCTGCCCAACAGAGATGGCACTGGGATCCAGTGATTAGGGCAAGGATGGGAGTCAGGAAAACTGGTTTCTGTTCCCATCTCTGCTACTGATTTGCTGTATATCTATGAGTAGTTAATTAAGCCTCAGCTTTCCCCACTTCAGAACTGCGATAATTACATTTATCTCACTTTGTGAAGAACAAGGGCTTGGAGACATTTGGATACAAGCCCTCAAAGAGCAAAGTGTTGTTAAACTTAGTTATAATAATCTTGACCCTCCCTGAATGTATAGAAGTTGTCCTGTTCCAGTGACTTTGTTTCATAGACAAGGCAGAAAAACTCAGCGTATAATTAGAGAACAACTCCATATTCTACTGCAGGCTCATCACATTGCATTGATTTGGCTAAACCCAGCTTATGTCCAGCCTGCTGGCTGCCCTGCCCAGGACCCAAGGGAGCTGTCAAGACTGCAATGAAATAACCATTACAGCAAAGCAGCTGGGTTTTTTATTTTGTCATTCTGTCTTGGTGATTAAAAAGCACTGTTAGAGCTTTTAACTTCTGAAATGAGAGTGTACTAAGCTACAAGGATTCTGGCATTGCATAAATGCCCTTTTTCAAAACAAGAGGGGAAAAAAAAGGTATTGCTCTTCAAAGGTCCAGGTTTCATTTTCTAAGTACATAACACTCCCCAGGGCTTGAAGAGTCTGATACAGAACTGTACCAACAACACTATTTCATAAGCAGTGCTGGGGAACAATCCTGTGTCCTGGGAGCCGATCTGTGGTGTTCTACTCCATACAAAGATGCTTGATTTGACCCAGGCCAGCAGACCAAGCCTGAACAAGTGCAGGGATCATAGGAACATTTAGGTTGGAAAAGACCTTTAAGATCATGTGTCCAACTAATGAGAAGACAGACCTTTCTTGAAGGTCCCTTTCTCAAAAGTACAGTTTGCTCTGCACTGGAAGATGAGGGGGGTTTAGGGTGTGGACACAGACCTACAGGATGGATCAAGCTCTGTCATGCTTTAGGACACAAGTACAGAAGACAATCTAGCAGAAAGGGTTAATGGTGCAGGTCCCAAACTTAAAAGCTCCAAAAGAAAAGGGAAGAGTCTGCATTTGCAAATGTGTGTGAGTCTGTGTGGGTGTGAGGGTAATCATTCACATTCAGGGGGAAAAACCTTCCAAGAAAATCACAGAATATCCACCACCAGATTACAAGGAAAAGTGATGCCAAGATCTTTGAATTAATTCTTGGTGAATCACTCTTATACACTTAAAAGTCATACCAGCATTTCCAGAAAAGCTTTTTGTTGGGTACATGTAAACAAATGTAAATAAAACAAACAAACAGCCAAGGATAAAAGGCTCTAGATAGTAAGATTAAAGATGTTAACTGGAGATTGAATTTCTACAGACTTTGACACCAGTAGCTGAGTTGCTGCATGTCATACTCGCTTCCTTTGTGTAGCCCATGATATTTAGTCTCAAATGAAGAAGGTTTCCAAAAGAGTCTAAAGAATAGGTGGAAAGAAAGAGGGCAACAAGTTTTATGTGGTGTTAATTTTACTTTACAGATGAGGACCTCACAGGTTGTCACCTATTGTCTGGGTTGTCATCTAATGTCCTTAGTCTGGTTGAATTTTAATTTTTTTTTAAAAAATCAGTTTTTTTACCTGAAAAGGGAATCAACAAACTGAATCATTCGACTAAAATTATCCCACAGATTTAAGTGTTATTCAAGTGGTGATAAAGAACAACGATCAGTTTAAGTCTCTCCTTTCCAGGAAACCACAGGGTGAGTGTGTCTACAAGAAAAGCTCACAGGATGGGCAATGAACATATTGGGGTTGGTAGGCATCTCAGTGTGACTCTTTCCACTCAAAACAATCATGACTACAGTACTGCATCATCACACTGTTGCTAGAGATTGTGTCAGCCAGAAAAGTAAGCCAAGAGACACATTAAGTCTTTCTCATTCAGTTTTTCCCTTACAAGTGTTTATTTAGGGACACTCCAAGTGTTTAAAAAGATTAAAGATTCTTGGAAAAGAGTTGATACTTTCTGATGTGGTAAAAACAGAAAAGCTTGTGGAGTGACAGAGATGAGCTAATGTGCTGCAACAAAAATATTTCAGCCTGAGAAGCTGAATGCTTCTGAAATGCAACAGTGCTTGTAGACAAGCACTAAAAGAATGTCCGTGTGCCAGAGCATACCTCTGATATCCCAACGCAAAACAAAGGACTGCAAGTGAAAGCTTTGTGCAGTTAGCTTGAGGATAAACCTTTGCTCCCTGCCACACACGACACCTAATGAAGTGTGAGACAGAAGGGGACTGACATACACTCATTCTCCAGCTATAAATAGTGAAAAATCCTGTGTGTGGTTCTTCTGAAAGTGTTGCTTTGCCAATGAAAAATCTGGCCTCATTACATAAGGCTTCTGCTGTGTCCGACTAGCTCTGCTTCAGACAAAGCAGGACATGACTGTGCCTGGGGCTGGAATGCCAGGGGTTTTTAATTACTGCCTTGCTGCTGACATCCCCTGCCAGCCTGGTACAAGTCATTATGTCAGCTGGCAAAATCTGCTTTGAGTCCATAGTCTTAGGCTGAGCATGTGCTGTCCCGTACCCCTTCTCCTGCTTGTGTGGATGCTGTGCATCCCTGGGCAGAGCTGCTCTCCAGCAGAGTGTGTACATATAGTACAGGAGGAGAGGGATAGGCTGAAGTTAAATCCCCACTAGTGAATATTAACTGTTTAAGTCTTTTTCTCTCCCTTAGTTTCAATTTTTTCCCTTGCAGGGAATGCTGTAATGAGCCTGCACTGGCCAATTTACAGGGGAAAGGAAACATAAATCTTCTAAAGCAGAGCTCTCCTGGCATATTTTCTGCTTGCCACTTGTTTACAGGGAATGTTCTCAGGGGAGGAGCCTTCCATGTTGTAGATTATATTCTGTTGGTACCTATGAGATAATAAACCTGGTTTTAATTAAGACAGGCTGAGCAGGGACTGGTGCCACAGACCTGCAATAGGTACTATGCCCAAGTGAGTGGGAGATGAGTGGCAGACTGGAGACCTACTGAGGATCTCAGGGGTCATGCATGGGATTTATCTAGTCAATACTGGATATTTACACTGTAAACAACAGATCTGGGCTCCTTTATAATCTGGCAGATAGAAACAGATTATTACTGACCATTGCTCATCCTAAGATCCCTTACACAGAGAGCCTCTGGTATTAAGTTGTTGGTGCTGGAGATGGACAGCTGAAGGTGGCAAGATGAGTCTGCTTCCAACTCACTTGATCCCTTGCGGATACGGCAATTGTGAGGATGTGTTTCAATTGGGTGGCCCATGAATGAAAAATAGTGCCAGGTTTAGTTTTTTTAGAGTGATATTCAATGACAGTCCTGGCTTTCCCAGCATCCAAACAAAAACCATGTTGTTCTGGCATAATTTATACTGATTCCCAGATCCATGCAAACACATGCATTTTTATGCTAGAAAAACCACATGTACCTCTGCTATGGAAAGACTTGAGCATTTGAAAAGCATAAAACTGTCAGGTGAGCCAACTCTTTCACCAAGTGAAGCTCTCCCACAAAAAGCATTTCTAAAGAGCCATACCCTTGGCAAAGGGGACTGGATATGTATCCCTGTCAGAAAACATGTAACAAACAAGTACCAATATCTCACTGACATTTTTGTGCTGTGAAGCCAGATAGGTTAGGGCGTGGATTTGCACCAAAAAAAGCAGCTACCTAGCTCTTCTCTGGCAACAATCAATGCACTAGAGCTGCTCCAGTGGAATAACAGTGCTGCCATTTTTGTATTGACCCAGTGTGTCCGCAGGCTCTGTCTGTTTAATTCATGTACTGCTTTCAAAATAAGCTTTGGTGTGTCACTTTATGCTGTGTTTCTGCTCTTAGAAAGACCCAAGGAACTGTTGGGGTTGTTTTTCATAAGGCTGCTGAAATCATTGCAGTTGCTGAAGCAAGAAGCATTAAGCATGGGCACTTCAGGACCAGCCACCCTAAGAGGACACTAACTTGCTATTCAGGTCACAAGGAAAATCTGTCAACCTTGGCTTTGAAGGGCACATGGAAAGGTCAACTCTTCTGAGAATGCCCTTGGCCTCCAACACTGCTTGTTTGAAAGAGAGTGATTCTTTAGGAATAGGAGTGGTCTGGTGACCTCAATATTTAACTACCAGTTAAATATATTAATTGCAACACAAGGCAAAACCATCACTTTCTGACACAGATGGTTTTGGGAAGAGGGTTGTTCCGGCTGCCTGTGGAAAGCTCTCTTCAGCTAGGAAGACCATGTCACCTTGGGAGAAGCCTGTCAGAGCTGAAACTGCAGCAGGAAGCAACACAGAAAAGATGAGGAGATTAGGAAAAGGGAGTGTTGTGGGGAAGGAGCTGGGAGAGGCTTGGAGGAAAAAAAAGCTGGAAAATCCACTTTATTTATTCAGGGGACAAACAAGGCAGCTCCTCCATCAATGACAATTACCCTGGGCTCACTGGCCCCAGACTGACAAAGGATTTAGGTGTGGTGATAGCAACTCTCACATCTCCTTTATGAGTGAAACGCCCAAAATCTAGCTACTCATCTACACCTCCAATGTGGTGTGCCATAACTGGTAAGTAATTGCAATTAACCTAAAAAATGGCCAATATGGAAAAATAAGGAAATGGGTCCCTTACCTCCTTAGGGTGGATTTTAAATCCCACTGGTACCTGGGGACAAAAGAGAATTGTTCCTTGTCTAAAGGACCATCACTGTCTAGCCCAGTGATAAGTACATTCTGTTAAGGTGTGAAGAAGATGGATCTTTAGGTATCCCTTCTGTAGCACCATCCATTGCCTACCCTTTCCAAATAACTCTTTCTGAACAGCAGTCTCTAAAGCCTTGCTGGTCTGAGGAACATAGTAGGAACCTATAAAAAGCCTCAGAATCAAGCTTAAAATATTAATGAAGAACCTGGAGATGTAGAATATTCAATATACAAGCAGAAGAACAGGAGCCATTGCTAATGGCTGAGGGCTTTCCCCTCCAAATAAATCATTTCATCGCAAGTAATGAGACACAGGGGGATGCTACCTGCTGTAGCTCCCAGGGGAATTGTCACTCACACAGATGGAGAAAAAACATTCTGTTTAACAACTTACTTTCACTTACAAAATCAGTATAGACCTCTTGTAATTTATAGTCTTCTATGCTTTTGAGATGCAGTTTCTCAGGGTTTGGAGAGAAAGCATGTGAGATGTAGAAGACACAGCTTTTATACCACTGGCTTGGAATTTTTGCTTGGAAAGTGGGCCTCCATTTTACTATCTGGAAAACTGAAGCACTATGAGGTCTTTGATGTCTACCCATAAACACTACCTCTGGGACCCACAACAACAAATGCATGAAAAGATGCTCTAATAAGAGAGATGCTAAACAGAATTATCATAGGTTGCCAGACACAATGCACTGTAATATTTAAAACATAACGAATGAAAGCCTGCTCAGTTGATAAATTACAGCTGAGAGGTGTAATCTGAGCAGCAAATGGATTCAGGTCTGCTGCAGACACCAGAAGAGAGACACACAGCAAAGAACATGTAGCTGTTCTAGTAATGCTAATCTGCATTTATATAGCACATTTCTCTTGATCATCTGGAAGTGTTCATTATTAAAAACTCACACAATCCTCCTGTGAGCCAAGACCAGCGGCTTGTCTTTTTAATTGATGGTAATGTGGAATTCATCAAGAAGAAGGAGTTGAAGGTCAGTGAGAGTGAATGTCGGAGATGTGCAACTTACCCCTATTGCCCACCTTTTGTATCACCAGCTTGAAACCAGGCTGGATGTTCTGTTCCTTGAGACAGGAGCTTATTTCCTGATGTAAGCGTGGCAAACAACACCCTGTGCACATACAGGTGTGAGGGGTGAGCCCAGATACAGGTCTTCATGAATGCACAACCAGAGCAATAATGCTCTCCTATGGATAAAGAAAGGATCTTGGGTCCTCGTTCCTACAACTTCCAACAACAAGAGTGGGAAAATCCCTCAAATTGTGTTGACCTTTCAGAGGAAAATGCCTTTATGAAAAACACTCATAGACCTTCATTTAACTCATGGACACATTATGCCTTGAAACTCTATAGATTCATGAAGCGCTGTCTTCTAGCCCTCAGAGGGAAAGATGCTCTTTCCTGAACTATGGGAAGCACTCCTGAGACACTAAGGAGTTTTTCAGAGCAGATGTCTTCAAATTTTGCACAGCAGAACTATGACACCATGGCCTATCTTCAGTGGGGAACATGAGTTTTAAAAGAGCTTTAAAAGACCCCTTAAAGGTAAGAAAACCAATCTCTTATCAGTAGGATTTCATTTACCATCCAGGAGACCAAACAGCCCCCAAAAGTCTTTTCAGAATTCATAAATCAAGAAAGGTTAAAATCACTGCTTCAGAATCTCATGTCAAAACTTCCATTCAAACTCTCCCTCCCCAGGTGATGAGATATGACAGGACCATAGCCCAAGGCATCATGGCTGCAGGCATGAAAAAGTCTTCTCACTGAAGTCACTCATCAAATGAATAACCTGCCTGAGTCTCACTTCACAGTGAGTGTGTCAGGGCTCAAATAACATGCAGCTGCAGAGTCGTTTAAGTCCAATTCTGTGTGTCCCTTGGGAAACATTTTCCTGTAAGATGAAACAATAGCAGCTGCTAAACCAACATCATGCACATCCTTTATCCACTTTCAAAACCAGCGATCAAAACCAGATCAAAATCAAATGTTCAAAACCAGAGATCTAGTGTATTGACATGTTGACTGATTGCACAGTTCCATAGGCTTCACTGGCCCTGTGGCTTGTGGTAGGATTTGCTGTTCTCCCTGCAGTGTCACTTTGCCTTCATTTGGAATCTAGGCTGTCCTCATGAGGTGAGGACAAGTCTGTTCTCTGTTCCCTCATCTCCACCTGCAGTACAGGCTCAGGAGGCTCTTGCCCCATGTTGCCACTGACCTGCTAAGCCACTTTCACCCTCAGCACCACTTTTCTCATCTGTGAAATGAGGATTATGACCTTTACAAGACACTTTGATGTTCAGAGCTGAAGTGTGCTGTAGCACACAGGCACTTCCTCTCTATTTTAAATGCTAGGTAGTACATCGTCATGGATCTTCTCTTTTGTTTATTTACACTGATTATTAAAAATGTAAATTAATGAACCACCCTGGAAAAAAATCCCACCTTGGATCAGTCTTTTCTTTTAAAAATAATTATGAGACAGAAAACAATTATGAAGCAATGCTTAGTAACTATAGGGCAGAACATATTTGTCCACCCCACAGTTTGCTGTTGCAATATTCATGTCTTCTTCCATTTTCTAAGTCATGTACAAAACTGAATAACTTAGCTCCGAACTGCTGCAAAACACAGTAGGACAGTCTCAGAGCAAATGGTCACTATCAGAGGATTCCTGACCTGGTCCAGATGGGAAGACAAATTCAGACTGCAACAAGTTCCTAGTGAGAACACAGACCTGAAACCCATGTGCTCAGTCAGTGAAACCCTATCTTGGTTAGCCACCCTGCTTGCCCACACTCTGCCCTCCATGGTGCTGTTCTTAGGAGATACTCAAAACTCACCAAATCATGATCCTGGGCAACCTGCTCTAGGTGAGCCTGCTTGAGCAGAGGGCTTGCACCAGAGGACCTACTCAGGTTCCTTTTACCTTCCATGCACCCTCCTGCCTGATACCAAGCTTTGCTTCCACTCTTAAAGCCCCTTGACACAGCCCTGATGCCCACTGGAAAGGATCCTGCTACAATGGATGGATCCCAGATTCCTCCCTGAGCGTTAATCACCAAACTACAGCTCCACATAACACAACAACCTATGGCAGACACAGTCAGAAGAGAGCAAAGACCCTTTCATTATACCATTACTTCTCCTCTCCTCAGGCCTCTTTTCTCTTCCTCTTCCTTCCATTTTCCTTTTCTGGGGGAACCTGCCAAATCTTGCAATCTAACACTGTGGTGAGGTAGGTGAAGCCAGGCTCCACTGGAATCTGCTCTTGAATGAACCAAACTGGATTCTTTTTACCTTCTTTCCACTGAAGGGCTCTGTAATTATTCTGCACATCCCAGAGAGGCTAGCAGGGTCTCCTGGGTGGTTGGAGGAAAGGCAACAGGTGCCTACAACAGATATGTTTGCATTAGCAGGTGGCAAGGAGCAACCTGGAGTGTGAAGCAATTTTTTAGCAAATTGCTGCTGTAACTCTGCATAGATCCTTTTGGCCAGTTTGCACAAGCCCTGCCTTCTAAGGATCTCCCTTTGGAACACAGCGTTCACAAGGGGAAGTCCCAGACTGGATTCAGTGGCAGACAAGAACTGGATGCAGGAGCTGGATTCTGGAACTGGATTCTGGAATGCACATATTGGGATTGAAGGCAGGAAAAAGTCCTCCTTGGCTGTTGGCCACTGATGAAGAGAGAGAGAGGCTGACCCTTGTGATTCCTCAGCTTTATACCAAATATGTTGTCTATGGATTGGAATGCCTTGTTTGTCAGTGTCGGGTCACATGTCCTGTCTCTCTTCCCTGAAGGTGTAGCCTCTCACTCACCATACCCCAATGCGCAGCACAATATCAGCTGTGACCTCAGTCTTCATAGTCTTCCTTTGTCTCCTGGTGATCTAACCAGATCCTCCTGCACCAAGGAGACCTATCTCTTCTTTGTTTTCACCAGGAAACTCCAGATTGATGCATTTAGACATTTATTTTTGCAGAAAGGACTGAAAGAGCTGAAAGTTCCTGAGCATGAGTGGCCTTCAACCAGCAAGCAATGTGTTATCTGACATGTCTTTATGGAGGTGCCCTTGGCTCCTGGCACTGACTCCAGTAAACAATCTGCAAGATAAGTATTTCTGATAGCCATTTGTTCTGCTCCAGATGTTCAACAATTCTGTGAGCCACCAAATGAATCACTCACCAGGACCATCTCCTTGAACATCAGTCTCTGTTAACTGAGAGCTCCAGCAAGCTGACCTTCTTCAACGGATTCAGGCACAGGCAGAGCTTGAACCCCTGAGGGCAAGACTCAGACTAGAATAATTCAGGGGAAACAAGAAAGCCACAAGAAATAAATGTCAAGAGCAGGGTGCTGCTAATGGCTCTAGATTCCCTTGTCCATCCATGAAGATGTGACAGCATTAGCCTGTGAAAGTGCACAGGCATGCAAAACACCCTCCCCTCACTGTCCAGACCTGTAACTGTCATTTGTCTTTCCAACGGGTATGAAAGAGCAGCCCTACCGGCATTTCCACAGGTAGATGACACCCTGTGGCACTTCAGGCTCATTGAAGAGTACCAGGGGAATCCATCCTCAAGGCATGTTGAAGCCACACAGCAAGATGACAAGTACAAGATATTTCAGTCTGCTCTCCAGCCCCTTGTGACATGTTGGCACTGCCCTCTCCTAAACCCTGGGATTTATGCAAGGTTGGGTTCGGTCTCTCTGTCAGAGGATTTTCAGTGGCAAAGCTACAAAGGTTAAAAACCAAACAGCCACCCAACCCAAATAATTGTTTTTTGGTGCTGCAGTGTTACTGCTGTAATTCTGATAAGGAGGAATTCCTCTGAACTATTATTACACACTTGGTTCCAATCATTGAACCAAATTTATTCTCAGACTTTCTTCTTTAGTATATTATTTTGCTCTTCCCAAAGCTTATAAAACTGAGATTTGGTGCCTTGCCACCCAGAAACCAAAGGAAGCTTCCACGAAACCAGCAAACGCCTCTCATCTTCTCAGTAACATCTTTTAAAAAGCTAAACAAACCAGATAGCTTGTACAAGTCAAGCCTATAAAGCCAGGCGTGAGGAGAGCAATGTCACTAGTAATGGGGCAAGAAAGGCAGGGTAATTATACCACACCAAAATTGCAATCATGCTGCATTCCTTTCCGGTGAAGGCCAGCTAAGAATTAGATACACCTTTTTAAGTCATCAAAAGGAGTGGCTGCAAGATACAAGGTGTTGGATTTAAGATGAAGTTCTGGGTTTGGCAGTTCTCAGCAATGGTTTTGGTGGCTGGGCTGGGCACACTGTTAACTGTTCCCAAATTAAGTTCATACTGTGACACTTCTTTTTCATCTTTATATAGTTGTCAGTTTTCAAAGGTCCCAGGCCCCCACTGAGCTGTATGTACCCAGAAACGGAAGGCAATACCTATCCACAAGGTTTTTGTACTTGGTCAACCAGTTGAGTTCACTAGCTTGTACCTCAGCATTATTTTGGTGGAATACAAATATTATATTGTTCCAGCTACTACCACAAGGTCTACAAGCTCAGGCTCCCAAGCATGAAACCTCAAGAGCTTCTCTGTAGAGAAGGCTGGTACAAACATTGGACAGGGCCTGTTTTGTGCACAAGGACTGAACAAGGACTACATGGGTGAGGGCACACATTTGGCTCAGATCTATCTTTTTTTGGAAGAACAAGTGCAAGAGCTTATGGAATCACAGAATTGTTTAGGCTGGAAAAGACTTTAAGATCTTGGAGTCCAACCATTAACCAGACTGTCTCAAGGCCACTGCTAAGCATCAAATCTACACGTCTAAGGGTGACTTAGATGGCAGCACTCACGCTGCATGCAGCCCTTTGCAGAGGGGAACCTGCTGGCATACCACGTTTCAAGGAAGCTCCTCTGTGGGCAGGAGGCACAGTGCTGCTCAGCAACACAAGCCTGCTCCACAGACCACTGGACAGTGTGGAGGTAGGTTCTGCTAGAGAACACTTCCCTAAGAGAAAACACAGGAGCAGTTGTTCACACATGCAGGACAGTGGCACTCAGAGGCAAAGCTCCTACTCTTGCTGCCACACCTTGTTTGTGGTGCAAACAATGTTCTCCTCCTGTCTGTTATGGGGCATGAAGAAAACATGAAATCAGAAGCAGAAAGGCAGAGAATACCCACCCCTTAACAACATGGGAATGTCCTCCTTCTTCCTGATTTCATATTGCAGGCTATCCCAGTCAGTCTTTCCATGGCCAACACCAAATGTTGCGTTTGTGCTAGTTTTTAGAAAACATGCCAAAAAAAGATAAAAACGCAAGTCAAAGGAGCTGGTCAAATAGCCAAGTTTTGCTATTTAATTATTTTGACATGACAAAGTTCAATTAAAACCAGCTATGAAACATAGATACAATGACGACCTCTCTCATCATAAGAGTTTGTGCTTTGGCACAAACAACTGGCTGGCCTGATTTTATGTCCAACAAATTTAAATTATTCAATAAAGTGGCTCCCTGTACATCAGAGGAAAAGACAAGGTGCTCTGAAAAGAGCTGTTTGGGCATTGCACGATACTGTACACAGAAAAAGAAATTAAAACCTCACGGTCATTTCTCACCTCTCTTGGCCAGCAGGAAGAAAAAAATCATCACGCAGCTTGTATCAGTGTTGGTGATGTGAGTGGCACATGGGAGTGGACAAACACATGAAACCAACTCCATTTCTTCTTTGCGGTGAACTTATCAATGCACTCAGCTCACAAATCGAAAGCCAACTGTTTCTAAAGTGCGATGGCTTCACATTACCGTGCTGTCTATGAATTCAGTCACCTGGCAGTATCCTGAGGAAAGTGCTTTTCTGCACAGTGATGGCTGACACACAATGTTTTGGCATGAAGAAAACAAGCCATGGATTCTGCCACACTGAGACCTGAGCTACAGGGATACCTGCTGCCTTCCTGTCCAGATGTGCTGGTACAGATGAAGTAGCTGTGGCTCCAGTACATGACTTATAGCATAGCTATACACAAAACATAAGTCTGTATGAGCCACTGCCAGCTGGGCATCTGGAGACAAAAACACCCCCAAATTAGGAGGCACTATTGTAAAAGTAACCAAGTGTTTAAACACTTGCACAACCTGTGTTTTCTCTCAGTAGCTCCTGATTTCTCAAACATCATCACCTACTGATTTTGTTTCCCAATGGACAGGCACCATCATATTGAAACCCTCAATATTGCATGACTTAGCTTCTTCTACTTCACTTTACTCAACATTGAGTAATTAATCCTCAAAGTGTCTCAGAAGAGGAAGGACAGCAAAATTCATCAGCCCAGCCCAGGGCACAGGTGAAAAGCAGGAAAAGCCAAGCAACACATGAGGTCCTGCAGAAAGCAGGCCAAGTCCATCTACTGTGTCATGTTGCTGAAGAGATGCTCATGACACCAATCTGAGTGGTCAGGAAGCCTTTCTCAATTCTCCCCAACCCAGGACCCTGAACTCACCAACAGGATCATTACAGCATGCTTGGCAGGACAAGTCACTCATGCTGTGGTGAAGATGAGGGATTCCTGGCATTACACAACAGCCACAAGCAGAGTCAGTGGCCTTGGTTGGTGTTTTGTCATGTTCTCAGAAGAGTGGACACCCACAGACACCATCATGTTGCATAAGTATGGACACCACCTGTAAATAGGAGCTCCCGCTCTGTAACAAGCCATCAACAGTCAACCGTCTTATGCAATTACCATCTCATTAGGAGGCTGGCATGAAGGATTTCAAAGGAGCTGCTGCCTGGCTTGGCCAAGAGGCTGCAGTTTGCCCAGCAGTGTTTGGCAGCCACCCACCAGGGCAGACCCAGGCACCTGCTGTGCCATCCTGCAGCAGGACAGATCTTCCCCCAAAGTGGCTGCTTGGGACTCAACCCCACTGAGTATACACCAGGGCATGCATGGTAGTCAGGTGGATGGTTCATTTTTGGGGACAGAACATCTGCACCTCTGTACATGGGGACTTGTCCAAGACACCTAGTTCAGCCTCTTTACCAGGATGTCGAAGCTCAGAAATAAAGGTGCTATCCAACATAACTTAGGATCTTTTTGTGAGGTAATCTAGTGATAGGAAGAGGGCAATGGTTTCAAGAAGGGAGATTTAAATTAGATCTTAGGAAGAAATTCCTCCCTGTGAAGGTGCTGAGGCACTGCAACAGGCTGTCCAGGGAGGCTGTGGCTGCTCCATCCCTGAAAGCGTTCAAGGCCCGACTGCATGGGGCTCTAGGCAACCTGGTATGGTGAGAGGTGACTCTCACCATGGCAGGGAGTTGAAACTAGATCAGCTTTCAGGTCCTTTCCAAACCTATCTTCTCCATGATTCTGTAAGGGGTACGGGGCTCTCCTGGCCCCTCACCAGCCCTTCATCTCCAGCAAGCTCCAGGTATGGACACCCCGCAGCACCCAGGGCTGCGGTCCCCTCGGGCCAGGGGCTGGGCTACCCGCAGGGCAAGGCAGAGTCGGCCACCTCCCCTTCTCTTCTTCCTCCTCTTCCTCCTCCTCCTCGCCTTCCTACTTCTGCACCGGCTCCTCTGCCACCCGCACTCCGACGCTACCCCCCAGCCCCCGCAGCCACCTAACAGCCCCT
>VZRI01006309.1:128719-139444 GCA_013397515.1 Upupa epops
GGCGGGCAGGACGGACCCCCGCAGTAGGCAGCGGGATGGGCCGCGCTTCCCTCGCCTCAGCGCTCTGCTTCTACCTGCAGAAAATCGAGGACGGGCATTTAAACAACTCGCTGGGCTCGCCGGTGCAAGCTGATGTCTACTTCCCTCGGCTGGTAAATCACCTCGGTGGGGGAGGCTGGGGTTTATTTGTGGGGTTTGGGGTTGTTTTTTTAAACTCCTTTACCCCCACCTACCCTCGGCTGCACATGGGTGGCCGGTGCTGCCGCAGCAGAGTGACCCCCGCCACTGCCCGCCGTGTTCTTTGCAGATCGTCCCTTTCTGTGGGCACATCAAAGGAGGAATGAGGCCGGGAAAGAAGATCTTAGTTATGGGCATAGTGGACCTCAACCCCGAGAGGTAACAGCCGGGCATAGCTCGGGGAGGGGGCTTCTCGGGGAATGGGCGGGAGGGAGTCACACACACACGCACACACACACACACATCCCTCCTTTCTGGTGAGGGATTATTTTTATAATTTTAAATATAGCGTGTTGATTCCTCTTTTGACCCATAGAGGGGGCATTTGTTTAAGGGAGCCTGTTCCCCATAATCTCACTTGGGAGGGAAGGAGCCTAGAGCATATATATATAGATACCTATATGGACACATGCATACATATATGCTGTACCCGTGTTCTGGTCCATGCTGAGCTGCTATACCATCACTGTTTTTAGTACCAGTGAAGTGAGACCAGCAGTGGCTTTTGGGGCTTCTTTGTGTGTTTCTGGCTGAACCGGAGCTGTTCTGTTTGCATTGCAGCTTTGGCATCAGTCTGACTTGCGGGGAGTCTGAAGATCCTCCTGCGGATATAGCCATTGAACTGAAAGCTGTGTTTACAGACAGACAGTTTGTCAGAAACTCCTGTGTAGCTGGAGAATGGGGAGAAGAGCAGTCGTCTATTCCTTACTTTCCATTTATACCGGACCAGCCTTTTAGGGTGAGTACTGGTATGACAGTGGGATGCGCTAGATCTGGTAAAAGTTTACTATGAATGGAGTTGCAACAGAACCTGACTTCTCTGGTTAAGACATTAGGTGCTGAATTGTTTGTATTGACTGGGGGTCATGTGGAGATCCTGCTGCTGCTTCATGTTTAGATGGGGCCTGGAACAGCTCACCTGGGTGCTATGGCAAGTCGGCAGTTATAATAATGGGTGGTGAACTGCATTTCCTGAGCTAAGTTTTATAGCTCTAAATTAAAAAGAACCTGTATGTTATTAGTGCATTATAAGTTATTACAGGAGAATGTAAATGCTCTGTATGTTTTGATGGAGTGTTTTTGTTTAATGGACGTAGTGTTGGCAATTTAGAGTAGCTAATAAGGATCTTGTTCATCCTTTGTCTCCAGGCATGCTATACTGAGCTTGACTGTAGCCTGTCATGTTAGCAGATTAAACAGCTCAGCAATAGCAGTGTTCTTTTCTGGGATTTAAGTCTGTAGTCACTAGGAAATGGTGGACATGGAAACACTGTAGAGGAAGGGGTGGACTGGAATGACCTAGAAGTGGATTCACATCTGTAGTGTTTACGGTTATGTGAAGGTGTCTTTGCTGATCAGGGCTAACAAAGTATGCAGCTGCAGAGGGCTGCTTTTCTCTCAGTGGCTTCACAGCATTGAGGAAAAAAGGCCACGTGCCTGTGCCTGTGCCTGCTTGGTGTGGCTGACCCAGAAAAACCCACCTCCTCCCCCCCACTCTAAGGAAACCTTGCTGGCCCTTCTGCTAGGTGCCAGTGTTCTGACCAGCTGCCAAACTCTCTTAATCCTTCTTGCCTCCAAGATAATCTTCCCCAACCCCAAAAGCTCACCATCTCCCCAGATGCCTGGCCTTTGAGAATGTGTTTAATGATTGGGCTTGTTGGAAATTGGTTGCGTTCTACTTGCTGCTACAAACTCTCCCATCAGAACTGACACCACCCTTCGGTGCATATGGGAAACACACTTGAAAGGGCTTGATCGAGCTCTGGCTGAGACTGGCTGGTGGTGGCTGGGCCCTAAGACAAGCCAAATTACCCTGAGCATGTTTTGTGGGTGTCCCACTAATGGCAGTTGATGAGGACAGCAACATTGAATGTTTGGTATGAAATAATGTAGAAAGGGAGCTCTTTTAGTTTCTTCTTTTTCCCAAAAGCACAAATGGAATTTAGGCTCCCAGCTGATGTTGTCCCTTTGATGGTCTCCCTCTCAGTAAATCAATAACTTGTGACCCAGTCCAATTATAATTCTGGGGTGGCCCAGAGTGATCTGTAGAACTGGACTGTAGCATCACTGAGGCTAACCATATCTTTTACATAATGAGGCTGGATGTACCTGCTGCAGTGACACAGAAGCTACATGGCAATATGGGCACTTTCCTGTTACATGGTGCCTTACCAGGTCCCTGGGAGCTTAAGCACTCCTAGACTGCCTGCTGCCACTTCTTCCAGTGCAACATGCCCTAAGTCAGTTGAGCTTTGGCTCAGTCAGCTTGTCTCTGGCCCCATTCCCATTTTTATGTGTAGTAGCAGCACTCTTGGAAGAACTCAGGATTTACTTGTGGCTTCCCTGTGGATTTTCTTCCTAATCTGTCGTGACCTGGAGGGTCTGTGCATGAAGTGCCCAATTTGTGTGCCCCTATCTCTGCTTCCTGCCAGGGCAGCTCCAGCACAGCTCAGCTACAGGGCACCCTCTCAAGCCTAATATCAAGAATCTCTTGGCCTGTCCAAGCTTGTTCATCTCCAGGCTTTGTTGCTTTTCCAGAGCATTTCTGCAGGTCTCTGGGAAGAAGGATGAGCTGTGTTCCTCCCTGATCCTGGCAGTGCCTTGTGCAAACTGTCTAGGTGAATTCAAGCCATCCCGCACTGTTTCCCTCGTTGGAATCTTGTCCATCAGGGAGTCCCAAGCTATCTGCAGCCATAGTACTGAAAGCTCTTTAGAGTTGTAGCAGCTCTGCAAACTGATCCCTTCTCTTGTGTTCACTGCCTTCCAGTAAATTAATGGAAGTGTGGAGAGCATTGCAGAGGGAACTGCCCCCTCATTGTGCAGCAAAGAAAATAAAAAGAAAAGATCTGTGGGTTAGAGATACAATTTCTTTTCTCTCTGATAAGCAATTTGAGTCTCTGGCATTACGCCAAACAGCAAAAAACCTCTCTAATGCCAGTGGGACTAGGTTAGAGTCCTTCCTACTACAGCAGTGTGAGATTTGGTTAGTGTCCCTGTGAAATTACAGCAGATGCATTGTAGTGTTACTGGTTTTGTGGGGGCAAACTGGTCTCAGGCCTGGCTGGTAGGTGGCACATAAGTAGCAAAATGGGTAACCAACACTTCTTAAAGGATAATGGAATTGGTCTGTGAAATAACTTCCCGGTTACACAGAGAACAACTAATTTCATCATTCTGTGTTTTGCAGGTTGAGATACTTTGCGAGCATCCCCGTTTTAGAATATTTGTGGATGGACATCAGCTCTTTGATTTTTACCACCGTATTGAAACACTGTCAGCTATTGACACGATAAAGATAAATGGAGATCTTCAGCTTACGAAACTTGGCTGAGCTCGTTATCCCAAATCGGCTCAGGTGCCATCGGCCGTTTGGAGAAGTAACAGCTGGCTCTGGACACAGCTCTGTGGTAGGAAGGCTGCTCCCCATTCCTTTTCCGCATGCAGTTCTTCACTCTGGTGCTGCTGAACCAAGCTGTTGTTTATCCTAATGAAGAACAATGTTGTTGGTTAACAGACATCGAACCTTTTTTTCTTGGATCAAAATAGCCCAACTTGGGCTGGATAATCAAATTGGAAATGGATTCAGAAAGACTTAAGAGTTTTTGTTCAAATCTCACAGAAAGGAAATTTCTGAAACAGTTACGAACAGCAGTGATGACACCAACACCATTTTTTTTTTCTTTTGCAAACTCTTGTTTCTGCACTGAAATGGAGTAGTGTAGCACAACACAGGGCCACATGCTGACATCCTTACCTGGGGCCATGAGCCTGGTTCCATGGAAATCAATGGTAAAACTTGCACTCACTTTATTGGGGTACAATCAAACTGTCTAGTCCTTAGTCAAGCACAATCCCCACTGATTTCTATGGGATTTTTGCACACACCTGGGGGCCAGGTTTTCTGCTAGTGTAAATCAGTGTTATCACCACAGCATGCAGTGAAGCCTTGCTGATCGCCCCCAGCCACTGATTTGGCCCAAGGACTGTGCAAAAACTGAATGAGGGTGTGAGGACACAGCCTGTATATTTTTAGTCAGGGTATTTGCATAGAATGTAGATTGTTAACGAGTTTTTGCACAATGTATTGTTAATACAATTTTTAAAGCTTATCTGTAGTTTATTTATTTATACTCATTGTACGTATTGTTAGTAAAACTGAACAGTCTTTACTGATGATATAGGAGCGGCAAAGTGTAAACATTTTGAATGAACAAAATGTCTTTGATTCTTTGGGTAGAACTCTTGAAAAAATCGTGTTTTCCTATCAAACATTTAGTTACATTTTAATGGCCCTGGGAAGAATGTGGGCACGGTAATTGGTGGGGGTAACTCTGCATATTCACTACAAACTGTTTTTCATGGCTTTACTAACTTTGCTGCACTGGATAGGTTTGAGTTTAAACATGGATTTGTTTCTAAGATTTAAACCAGCACATTTGTAGATTTAACTGTGCTTTCGTAGCCTGAGAAAAAGTTACATTTGGCAGTCTTCTAGTTCAGAAAGAGAACCAGTCTCTTATCCAGGGGAGATGGGAAATATTTTGCACTTGTTTGAGAACATACTCAGACTTTGATATGACAATTAAAACTTGTCTAGACAGCCAAGTTATTAATGCTTGAAAATCAGCTACTACACATGAATAATAACTTTTTCAAGTAGCTTTTTAAATAGTAGGTCTAGCTGTATAAACACAGTCACTGCGCTACACTGTAAATGAACACAGCCACTCTTCTTGACTTCTTTAAGACTATATACACTTTTCTCCTTGACTGCTCACAATAGACTGTGGCAAGTCTTTTCTGAGTAGTTATAATCATGATATAAACATATATTTAGGCCATTTTGAGAACATGTAATATAGGGCCTTTTAAAGACACAGAATACAAAAACATCCTTGTAGCACAGTATTTTAACAAAAAAAAAAAAAGAGATAGAAGTACCCTACAACCAGAAAGAACTGTGTTGAACCTGCAATAAAGCTGTGGTTTAAAGCTACCAGAACTGGAATATCCAAAGTTAACGGTAGAATAGCAGTTGCAAAGCCTAATTTTGTGCTAATTTGGCCTGCAGTCAAGAAGCCTTAGAGTGTAAGCTGAAATTCCAATTCTGTCTCTAGTCCAGAGCCTGCTGAGGTCAATCAGAATCCTTTGAGCATAGAAGCCTGATTCTTATTTTAAGAGAGTGCAAGTTTCTTTGTAAAGCTATGGGGAGGGTTGCTGCTACTGCAGATGAGTTAAGAATCAGGCTCCAAAATCTATGGGAATTTTAGCCTTAATATTGACATTCCCTGACTTTCCCTCCTTCTTCCAAATTGAGAACCTATTGTTTTTCTGATGATCTTTTTATCTGATGTGTGGCTTTTAAGTTGTACATCAGATTCTATTTGTACTCCATACTGAATCTTGATACAAAATGTTCCTGTCTTGCTCTGTTTTTACTCTTTTACATGATGACTGTGTCATTTTCCATTGTATAAAGAATGCTGACAGTGTTTGCATATAAAATATATTCTTAAAATTTATGATGATGGTAATAAAAATCCAAGGGAAAGGTGCTTCTACGTGAGGTGTTTGGGTTTTATTCTAGCTTGGAAATACTCTGGTTTCAAAGCAGATGAATTCTGTTTGGAGAGAGATTTAGCACCTTCCCTGCCTAGCACTTTGTCCAACTAGACACGTGAAATCAGGTTTGCTGATACGGTGCCAAGGCCTGAGGCTTTCTTGCTAGTCCAGTGAGCCAGAAGTCAGAGCCTAGAGAGAGTGAGTAGCACCAAAGACCCTGTAGTAGCACGGAAATTAAAGGGATCCCCCAGACAGCATACCAAGAGACGTTTTGTCAATTCTCACAGGTAACAAGTGATAGGACAAGAGGAAATGACCACAAGTTGCCCCAGGGGAAGTTTAGGTTGGACATTAAGAAAACATTCATGGAAGGGTCACCAGGTCTTGGAACAGGCTGTCTGGGGAGGAGGCTGAATCACCATCCCTGCACTTGTTTCAAAGTACTGTAGACCTGGAACTTAGGGATGTGGTTTAGTGGTGACCTTGGGACAGTTGGGGTAATGGTTGGACTCAGTCATGTTAAACATCTTTTCCAACCTAAATGATTCTGTGATTTCCCCTCCATGCATTTAACTGTAGTCCAGAAAAAGCAATTTGGCTGCCTTGAATTTTCAGCTGCTTGGGATTTCTGATAGGTTAGCACAGCCCTCAAATCTTTGCTATCCACAGCATGATGCCTACGCCATGGATGCCAAGATTAACCTGATGCACCACCGTGTCAGCAGTGACTGTCAGGAGCAAGAGCCCAGTGCTACTGCCTCGCCTCTGTTCCCACTTGCTGCACTGGGCACCCCCTGTTTATTTCTGTCCTGAGAGTTCTCTGTCTTGGGAAAATGCTTTTTTGAACCCGATTCTGGTTTGCCTTTGCAAAACTGCCAATTACAGCACCCACCACCTGATTCTGCCCTGTTGTGGTTTCTAAGTCAGGTTGGAGGCAAGAAGGGCTACAAACCCATTCTGGATGGGTTGTGGTTTGGATTAGGGCTCAGGAAAGGGCAGAAGATGACAGTTACAGTTTCTGTGTCTATTTGTCTAACACCAGTTTGAAAGCCTTTTTAGTTTTCTTTTGCTCTTGGGCAGTATCAGGCTACATCAGGCAAAAGAAGGATGACGTCTATGTAACCAAGGGCTATTTCACGCATGCTTGGCTTACATTGGCTAATGGTGTTCAGAAGCAACTGCTGAACACTTCAATGTGCAGTGCACATCAGAAACTGAGGCCTTAAATATTTGTTTAGTTTGACTTTGAGACAAATCTAAATGGTGAAGATGGGAGACTGTGCTGCAAAATTTACATTTGCATTTGTTGGTCTTCATGATAGAGGGATTAATGAGACCTTAGTTTTGGATATTAGCTAGACCTGAAACAAACCTGCTTGGGCCAGGTTTTCAAAATGTTTTTCAGTAAGGAAAATTAGTCTGTGCTCTTCTTGGAAGCTTAAATTTCTTCAGGACTGTGTGAATCAAATATTAAATCTTATTCTAGAATGTATTAGCTGAATATAGTGGTTTCCTCTAAATGAGGAAATTCAGAAATGAGAGAAGCCTTGAATGGGTAAAACCCATTTGGAGTAGAACTGCTCCACTTTGCATAGCTTTACTTCCCAAAGAAGAAAAAGCAAGTAAAAACCAAACAACCACAAAGAAACAACAAAATTATTTTGTCACAGATGGAATTGGCTGTAATAAAGCTGATTTAATGACAAAAACCAAAACGAAGTTATTGCCTACACAGAGCCTTGAAATACTTCTAGTACCATGTGAGATAGTCTGTGTCTTAACATATTTCACATAAACACTTTTTTCACAGCCAAGTTGTTTATAATGTTACTAAATACCTTCTTTTTGTGTCACCATTAGCAACATTTGCCCCACCTTCAAAGAACATTTTGTACTCAATATTCATGTGTTGTCAATATGAACTTGCGCTAACAAGTACTATAGTCTCCTTTCCCTCCTTGACTAGCTTGATAAAAAAAATAGGTGTACTATGGCTAAACTGGTTGAATGTGACATCTGCTCAGGCACAGCATCCTTCTCAAGGGCTGTTTTGAGTAAACATCCTGAAAACCAAAGAGAGAGTCTGATTCAGTGCTCTGCTGTGCCAACTTTCCATCCTTGTCACTCTCCTGTGCTCTCTGAAGCTGAGACTTAAGCCCTGAGATTTTAATACGAGGGAGTAGCACTGAGATTTTATCTTCTGGGATTTAAAACTATTCACTGGGGAGAAAACAAGAACAAAGTAGCCAAGCACTCTCCAGCTTAATAGTAGGGCCAGGGGTAGCGTGACAGCTACCTCTATAAGACTTGGGCAGAGGACAGTCATAAATACTCTCTGTGATAAGCACAGTGGTTAGGAAGAAAAGCTCCACAAGGCAAAGGACAATTAGTGATCTGGTGAGATGTTTTAATACTGTTCTGCTTTTCTCTGTGTGAATCAGAAAGCCTAACAGGTCAAACCCATTTAGCGATAAGCTGGGGGCAGCAAGGGGGGAGAAATGAGGTTAAAAACACTGCAAATCCAAATTAGGGCAAAAGATGAGCTACAGACACTTGACCTGGCTTTGATGTGCCCTCTCAGCTCCTCTCTGCAACCACTGCTCTTATGAACATACACAATGACTACAATGATGAGACTGAGTGGCATATGCAGATCAAAATAATCAATTCAAACTTTGACACAGGTCCTCCCTAGCTTCCTAGGCCTGTCCATCTGTCTGTCAACAAATAACTATATCCTCCCACTCTTAAAATTTATAGCAAAAAATCCCTTTGACTTTCATGGAAGCAGTCCATAATAAAAGGCCTTTTTCTCACTCTCCCTCTCCAGTTATTTTCAGATGAGACATACTCTAAAATTGAGTTTATTTTTAAGTATGAATAGTGGACTACTTCTGTTTGAGTCATCCATCTGATAGACATAATACTAAGCTCAGCCTCTGGTTTTGCAGTTAGTTGATGAAATGACCAATATTCATTGCCTTGTGGGTTTCCAGAGTGAAGGTGTACGCATAACATCCAGGCAATAAGAAACAGGTATTGCTCACCACAGATCTATTCTTATGTGTTGTGCCAATTTCATAACTAACTTTTAATAACAATAAAATGTAAAAAAACTTAATTAAATGGTTCTGTCTTTTATCTGAATTATTAATGCTCATTCCACACCCTCTTGACTTCTAGCTTCTTCACTTAACACTTTTCACTCCTTACTGGTCATGTTTACATAGGACAGCACAGCCCCTCATCAGTGTAACTCACATACCTGCTTCAGTTCATACTGGTGGGACTGGATTCATGGGTGAGAGAGGGGTTAATATGGTGAGTTCAACCACCAGATCAGCTCCAGAGACACATGTTTATGAGATCCAGTGTTTCATTTGTTGGCATGACCATAACTCAAGTTCACATTGTCCTGACTAATTACAAAAGGAGTCTAAGTTAGTCTTAGCTTCTTTCAGTTAAACCTATTGCAAAAATTCTGCAAGAGTGAAATGTGGAAGGATTATGCTCTACATCCAGTTGTGGCTGTAAAAAATGAGTGAAATTTCTGAGGGAAACATTAAAATCCACATAGATACGAACCAGCAGATGAATAGGATTTGAATACAGCTAGCTCATTGGGGTTTTTCTCCCACACAATGAATTGTACTCCCCACAGAGTTCATCCTTGGTCTATTCCCTGAGCACGTATCTGCTCAAAACTGGCCTGAAATTGGCCCACAACCCCGGAAGTGGGGAATGAGTTTTGGGGAGAAGGACGCAACAGGGTCACTGACTTCATTGATGGCATCTAATGCAGCAGGTGCCACATATTCATCTCTCCCACTCACCCAGTACTACAGATGCTTCACAGCTGGGCCTTATTTTGGTAGAGCCTTTCTGAGCTTGACATCCAGCCAATTCCTGTTGAGGAATTTACTCACAGGAATACCACAAATATGATGACTCTTCTGTAGCACTGCACTGGATCTTTTTCTATCACCACTCTTCTAAGAATAGAGGCTGGCTCTGAAACATCACATTGGCTCCAGCATTCTCCAAAAGTTACACACATTGCTCACATGGTTCAGTTCTCTCAGTGGTGTCTTGCTAGACCAGAGCTGTGACACTGATAGAAGTCTTTCTGCAAAAGTCCCTGATAAGGAGGCGCCCTTTACCTGTTTTCCCAGCAGGTACAAGGAGACCTGCAATTCAGAAATCAGAAGTGACAGTGAAACAGAGCTATGCTGACTTTTGGTTTGCAGAACCTTCCTTGCAATTCACAATATCACAANAGAGGCTGGCTCTGAAACATCACATTGGCTCCAGCATTCTCCAAAAGTTACACACATTGCTCACATGGTTCAGTTCTCTCAGTGGTGTCTTGCTAGACCAGAGCTGTGACACTGATAGAAGTCTTTCTGCAAAAGTCCCTGATAAGGAGGCGCCCTTTACCTGTTTTCCCAGCAGGTACAAGGAGACCTGCAATTCAGAAATCAGAAGTGACAGTGAAACAGAGCTATGCTGACTTTTGGTTTGCAGAACCTTCCTTGCAATTCACAATATCACAAAATGATGAGGCTGGAAAAGACCTTAAAGATCATCCAGTCCAACCTAAAACCAACAAAGTAACCGTAAACATCTGACATCTAGATCATGCCACTCAGCACTTCATCCAGCCTAACCTTAAACACCTCCAGAGAGGGCGACTCGACCACCTCCGTGGGCAGCCCATTCCAAAATCTGATCACTCTTTCAGTGAAAAACCTTTTCCTAATGTCAATGCTAAACTTCCCCTGATGGAGCTTAAGACTGTGACCCCTTGTCCTGTCTCCAGTGTCCAGGGAGAAAAGACCAACCCCTGCCTGACCATAACCACCTTTTAGGTAGTTATAGACAGCGATAAGGTCACCCCTGAGCCTCCTCTTTTCCAGGCTCAAACAG
>VZRI01006310.1:454-13682 GCA_013397515.1 Upupa epops
AGATAGAAGGTTGGACATGAACCAGCAATGTGCACTTGCAGCCCTGAAAGCAAATCTGTGCTGCACTAAAAGCAACATGACCAGCAGACTGTGGGAGGTGGTTCTGCTCCTCTACTCTGCTTTGGTAAGACCCCACCCAGAATACTGCCTCCAGATATGGAGTCCTCAGCACAGAAAAGGCATGGACTTGTTAGAATAGGTTCAGAGGAGGTCACAAAAAAGAACAGACGAGTAGAGCATCATTGCTGGGAGGTCAGGATGAGAGAGTTCGGATTGGAGAACAGAAGGCTCTGGGGACAACTTATTGCAGTGTTCTAGACTTTCAGTGCTTAAAGGAGGTTAAAAAGAAAGTCTTTTTAGCAGGGCCAGTTACAATAGGACTGAGGGTGATGGTTTAAAACTAAAAGAAGGGAGATCTAGAGAAGAAAAAAGTATTTTACAATGAGAGTGGTAAGACACTGGCACAGGTTGTCCAGAGAGGTGGTGGAAGTCCCATCTGTGCAAGCATTTGAGGTCAGGGCTCTGAGCAATGTGATCTAGCTGACAATATTCCTGCTCACTGCAGCAGGGGGTAGGAGGGGTTGGACTAGATGGCTCCTGAAGGTCCCTACACAAACCATCTGTGAGTCAATGATGGTGTGATCTCTGTCTTCTGCCACCACTGCAAGCACAAGAATGGAGTGATCGCCAGCTCCTCCCTTAAAAACACATATCAAAGCTGCAGGCTGCAAGCTTTAAAGAGGCCAACAATCTCAACTCTGGTTTCACTCAAGTCCAGGATCAAAAAAGCCCCAAATCTACCTGAGCCACCATCTCCATGCACTTGGTACAAACGGACACAGTTAACAATTTGTTTTCCAAATTTTTTTATCAATCAAGGCATTTCATGTTAACAGTTCTGTTTTCATAACAATTAGTAATTAGAAAAGTGGTTAAAAACAAACCGACCAACCAGCATTACAGTCTGATGTAAGACACCACGTGCAAGCATGAGGATCCAGGAAACCAAATACATGGCAGCACAAGCTTCAAAATCCAGTCGTACAGGCATCTCACAGGCATCATGTTCACCTGCAGCTGTGGTCTGCTATGGGTTAGGGTGGAAAAGGTTGAATCCTTACTCTGAAACTTGTTTCGAGGCTTCTCCTTGGCTACATTGATCAAAACCCTGCTTTGGCCAGCGACTTATGGTATAAATCAGAGTAATCTCCCCAGTGACAGTTCCCAAACCATATGCATACAGAGTGCTTGTGGTCCACAAGTTCCTAGAGGTCCTTGAGTTGTGCAGTCCTACAGTATAGTATTAGAAGTAGTGTTTTCAATAAAAAGTTGGATTTGAAGGGCACCTGGAAGCCTTTGAGCTTGAAGCAGTAGCTGCTGAGCCTGTTCCCAGCATGCAGATAAAGCATGATGCCATGGACCTGCAGACAGCTAACCATATAGATCTGCTTCTTCAGCACTATCCCCTATGTCCTCCCAAAGGCATTACCTTTCTTGTAGTTGGAGCACTGAATAGTCATGGTCACTCAGAACCTAACTAAAGTATTTAGAAAAATAAGGGTATGCTACAGTCTTATCCATTTGTTCATATATAAATAAAAAGAAAATTAAAACTTTTATAATAAAACCCTTTCCTTTGAGGGGAGGGGAAGAAAGAAGATGTGTCTAACACAGACGTTCCTCCATGACCTTCATGACAATGCTTGCAGCCACTGCAAGAAGATTGAAGGCACTCATTTGGCTGCTCCTGTCATCCCATATGCCAAGGATGCCACTTCTTCACTGGCAGCTGACATACAGCAACACCTCCTTCACCCAATGACTCATATTCAACAGAGGAAAACTATTTTACAAGCAGAATTTGAAAGGGAAATGCTGGAACCCCTCAAAGCATGGCCTTTGTGCAATTTTGGGGCTGCACAAGTCCTCTTTGCAGGCTATAGTCCGACTCATTTCCAGGAGCTCTTCATCTCCACCAAGGTCAAGTTCCAAGGGCGAAATCCTGCCAGCACCCTGATGACTGACACTAACTCATTGAAAGAGGGCATCTTGAACTTGTAACATAGCCACTGCGTGCACTGGTGACCAGGAACATACCCGAGTCCTTCGTTGTTAAAAGCAATAAGAAACAGGCTTTGGGTCAGGCTTTTGCTCCAGCTGGGCAAGGACCTACATTTTGTTTCAAAGCTGAAACATGAAATTATGCCAGGCAGCTTCAGACCTCAAGGGATGATCCATGAGTCGGTCAAACTACCCTTCCCCACCAACTTCCTAACTATAGAAACACTTCACATCTTGATCCAAACATGTAAATTGCTACTCCTGGACCCCCAGCACATCCCCCTGGTTGTGTTTTATGTCTCTTGCAAAGCCTTGGAAGGAGATGGGCTTTGAGAAAGATCCTCACTGGTACTCAACCCTATGCAAAACAGAGCAGCAGCTCCCCATGTGGGAGACTCATGCTGGATCCAGGCTCAGCCCAGACACAATCCCATGAGGAACCTTGCACATGCTGAACTCTCCTTGGATAGCCATAGCCTGGACGAGATGCCTCAAAACTTCCCAGTCAAAGTGCTTCAATTCTGAGGGACTCATTAACAATTCAGGGGCAGAAATGTGCTCCCAACCAGAACATAGCTGGTAATGTCTTGTGCTGGAGAGGAAGGCTGCCGGCCTCCAACTCTGTTTACTCTGTCTCTGTGCAGATCGTTCACAGTTCTCTGTAATTGCACCTTCCCATACAAAACCAAATGGGAAACCTGGGAAAGAGGCACTTCTGCAGCTCCATCCCAGTTGCTGGGTATTTGTGGTACAAGGCCATATCACCCCATGTCTCCCTCTAGAAGCCTCTGAAAGCAACCACACTTGCAGCACTGTGAACATTGACTGAGGAAGCAACCTTATTCACCGAGGGAGGAGGGCTGCTTCAGAGAACTCCCCAACAAATCATCATCTCTAAGCGCAACTTGAGGCAGAGATGGATATTAGCTTCATTTCATGGCAGACGAGAACATACCCACAGGTACAGTACAGTGCAAAAGGTGGTGTTTTCCATCCACCAGCATGCCGGCCAGCAGCAAGTGCCACTGTCAGTCCAAAACATGTGCCACTTGCAGGAACTGGCTGTTCCCAGCAGCTGCCGCAAATACTTTTTGAGAACAGCTTTGCCCCAGGCAGTCTTTCTGCCAGCAAGAAACCTGAAAGCTCATCTGTCCTTAAAAACCTAAGGGATAACATCAACAAGATAATCATGTAACAAAGCAGGGCCACAAATGCTTAAAAAAGACTAATGGGGCACGCTGATATGGACATGTTCTTGAGAGCAACACTCACAGGCAAGTGCCTTGCAGCAGGTGTTGAGTGGACAAGGAGGCGGGATATGGTTGTTTGAGCAAGTGATACGCAGCCACACAGCTAAAATACCTGGAAGCTGCTCAAGCAACACGGTCTGTCTGGTACCTGGGAAAGTAGGAGCACAAAGCAACTGGTAGTCCAGTGCCACAGGAGACCAATGGGAGAAAAAGCCACGTGTGTATAAAGATATGTATCTACACCTTGTTTTCTGCTCTTAAAAATGTCCTTTGAATACACTTGCCACATTACACAACTTATGACAAGCAGTGCTGTAGCAACACTCCCACATCACACGCCCCCATGCCAAGCACTGGGTGCACCCATGGGACCAGAAAAACTTCCACTGGCAGTAATCAACCTCCACCTTGGAAAACCCTTTGGAACAAGAAGGGTTTAGTAACTGCCTACAGAGAGTCTGACATCTCCTTTATGACCTGTAAAGACAAAATTCTGCCTACTATAGCCCAACTGGAGTACTCTATCTGATACAAATTATTAAAAAAGATCTCCACACCTCTAAAAAAATTACCCAAGGATGGCAAATTCCTTTAATTCCCTTCCTTATCCCCAGTTTCAAGCAAAATGTGCAATTAGAATTATTATTTGTTATAAGTCCTAGGTAAGGCATGGTTATCCCAGATATGATGGAGGTACACACTAGGAAACCCAGAGGAAATAGGCGATTTCATCGAGGTCAACGGGATAGTCTGTGAGCAGCACTGGTGTCTTCTCAAACAGCTCCCCCTTATAGCTGCGCCACTTGCCTGCCGGCAGGTAGACATCGCGCTCCTGCTTGCCCATCTCCAGGACAGGAGCCACCATGAGGGTGTCCCCAATGAGGAACTGGGAGTCAATTCTGTGAGCGGCCTCGTCGCTAGGCGAGATCCACCAGATGGGACGGATGATGGGGTCACCTGTGTCGGTGACCTCACCAGCCAGCTCCAGCAGCAGTGGGGCCACCAGCGACTCATGGAGCTCCGTGAACTTCTGTGCGATCTCCACCACCTCCTTGTCATAGAGCCAGGGTGGGATGGAGAATTGCATGGAGGGCATGAAGGCTGACAGCTCCAGCCAGCGCACATACAGCTCCCGGTCAGGGATCTCCACTGCTCCATCCGTCTTGTTGGGAAAAAAATTCCCCCCTATCATGTCAGCAGATATGAAAGGGTACCCCAGCATGCTGATGGTGAGCACTGTGGGGATGAGGGACTTGAGCCCAAGCTCATACCCCCAGACAGAGTCACGATCAATGATGCGGAAGAAGCAGGAGATGTTCTGTGACTGGTAGCCCACCCGCACCTCGGCCAGCTCATAGAAGGGGATGGCCATCTCTGTGTAGCGCCGTGACCAGATGCTGGGGTCTGAGAGCGGGCGGAAGGTGCTGAACTGTTTGGGCAGGTAGCTGGTCTCACCGGCATCAAACTTGAAGGACGAGATGCCGTACTTGTGGCGAAGCTGGCGCAAGTGGCTCTGGAACCAGTCCCGAGCTGCAGGGTTGGTGAAGTCCAGTATGGCCCCAATGCCATTCCACCACTCCACCATAGCTGGCAGCCGTCCTGATGGCTCCTTGATGAACAGCTGACGCTCAATGCCCACGCCAAAATTGCTGGAATTGTAATTTATGAAAGGGTGAGTCCACAGGGTGACCTTAAATCCATCTTCTCTCAGTTTTGCAAACATCTCTGTCACATTAGGGAACTTGACAGGGTCAAAGTCAAAGTCTCCATATGCCTGTGTGTACATGTCATCGATTTCAATGTGGCTGCAGTTAAAACGGTACTTCTTGATCTTTTCAGCAAATCGCAAGAGTTTATCTTGGTCGATATCATTCTTGTAGAGAGCCCAGGTGGACCAGATGGGGTATCGGAAGGCGTTCTCAGCAGGGATCTTGGAGGGCTTGTTGAAGTACCTGCGCACCATGTACTTGTGGATGGAGGTGACATCAGAGCCCACGCAGACCCGGTAGCTGAGCTCAGGGAAGGGTGGCTGCCCTGGCGGGGGCTTGTAGGGAGAGTCCTTGTAGCGAGCCTGGAAGAAGAGGGCACGCTCGGTTGCATTGAAGCCCAGATGGAAGGGCACAGAATCGTTGATCTTGATGGCCGCCGCCTTGGAGGAGAGCCAGTAGCGCTCCAGGATGCCACCAAAGCTGTCGCGGAAGGAGTAGACGTCACTTGTCACGTAGGGCACAGGCTCCTGGTAGCCTGCCAGGCGGATGGGCCAGTGCTGGGTGCTCATCTCTGAGCCTCCATACCAGTGGGCATTCTCCCAGAACATGGTGTGCTCCACCGCCGGGCCATCTGCCAGCTCCTCCCAGCGCACGCGGTAGCACATCACCGTGTCCTTGGGCTTCACCGTCTGGATGAAGAAGTTGAGTGGCCCCGTGCCTGACCGCGTACAGCTCAAAATCTCCCCCTCCTTGGTGCACGACTCCAGGTCAAGCTTGCCCGAGCGGAAGGCGAGCCGGAAGACCACCTCCCCGCGCTGGTTCTTGATGACAAAGCCATCTGCCCGCAGGTCCATCAGCTCTGTCTTGAGCCGCTCTGCCTTCCGCAGGGACACTGTGTAGTAGCACCAGGCCACCACCGCAGCAATGAACAGGATGAGGCCCAGCAAGATGGCCCCCAGCATGGGCCTCAGGTCCTTGGAGGGCTTCTGCTTCACAGGTGTGAAATTCTCAGGCAGGAAGGTGTACATGGTGCTCTATCTTCTCTAGAGCTCTTAGTAAATGAGTGGGAAGAAAGGTCTCTTTGCAGCAAACCTGGGTCTCTCAGGAGAAGAAAATGGTCTCTTAAGCGAGTTCCCAGCTCCACTGATCCCCAAAGCACCCGTTTCTGAAAAAGAAGAGGACATAAATAGTCTCAGAGAAACCTGTGATTCAGGGGACAGCTTGTCATCCATTTGCTGTCTCAGCGACTGCACCCCTCCTTGGCCCCCTGCTGTTGGGCTGCGACGTGCCGTGTGCTGTACGCCAAGTACTAGACATGAGCTCCGATTACTCCAGGGCATGCGGAAAACAGCCAGAGACTCTCATAGAGTGTAACTCCAAGGCACCAAGGACCAAATCTTTGCCATAATTATTGTTTTTTTTTGTGTTTGGAAGAAGTGAGGGAGAAGTCGAGACTGAGGAAGAGCTTGGTCAGCTCACTGGCAGGTTTTTAAGGGACAGGTATCACGTAATGAATTTCAGGCAGCTGTGCCTAATTTTAATCAAACGTCCTCTCCAGCAGATTTAAACAAGGCTCATCTACAGTACTATCCTTTCCCCATCCCTATCATCCTCTAGTTCCTTCAGGACGGTGATGGTTTGCAGCTAAACGTGGAGCTTATCCTCAGCTCTTGTACAGCCCAATGGGGGCAGGTTACTGGTGTCTTGTGGCTGGATTTGGGGGGCATGTAGCAGTATCATGCCAGCAGTCCTGAGCAGAAAGAGAGTTATCTCATTCCTGCCATGCACACAGACCTCTGCAGCAGCTCTGGTGGAAAGGAAAGTCAGTTTTATTGGGACAAGCAGAGCAGAACCTCAAAAGGGCTCTTCCTCCATCCAGTACAGGCTGTGTACTGGCTTAAGCTCACTCCCTGCTTTGACATTGTGAAAACAGGCTGTGCCAAGAGCTTTCCCTTAGCCAAGGGTTGGCTGGCTCAGCGAAGTACAGCACTGGGGATCTGGAGGAGGAAAGTAAAGTAAGGACACAGGAAAGCCAGAGACAAACCCAGCTGCAGGAGGAGCAGGGGAAGGAAATGAGCTGCAAAGCCACAGACCAGCTGCCTGGTACCGGCCTAGTGCCAGCAAACACTGGCATTGCTCTCTCCTTTCCAAGCTCTGGAGCTATAAGAGAAAAACCCACTCCTTTTGGGCACAAACAAAGCTGGTTGTGGTGACTCCATCTAATGGGGTTGGTTTATTCTTAAAGGAAAAAGAAAGGAAGGAATAGATTCAAAACACAACTGTTTCCCTGCCACAGGTGCAACAAGCTGAAGCACGTTTTCCTCACTACCTCAAACAGAATTTTGCCCCCAGCAAGTAGAAAGCAGTCTTAAGCATCACCTGAACTGCGCAGCTCCAGTACTGGGAAGCCCAGTTATAAGCCCAGCATGGCCTTCGTATACAGGCTCAGCAAAACACAGGGCACTTTACAACCCTCTTGATGTGTGCATCAGGACAGACCCTGCAGCTGAGCAAACTTCTCAGCTTTCTGTCTGGGCCATTCTAACCTTCCCCTGGGAGCTGGTAACTTTCTAGGCAGCCAGTTGCTTTAAATGGGATTATGGTGGCATTAGGAAGCAATTAGCTGCACGGGTGATAGGTTTAGCTAAACAGCTTGCCCCACAGCCAAGTACCATGTAGACCTTGACTGCTGTCAGGGAGCTCTGGCACAGGATGGGGTTGCTCCAGCCACACTGATCTGGGGCCCCATCTTGCCCCCGACCCAGGGGCCCTCATTCACCAACACCATCTGCAACATGAGGCCAGCTGAGTCCAGAATGGCACAAGGTAGTGGAGAAGATGATGCATTTTGATATACTTCATGCCCTCTATCAACTCTCTATTGGCTTTGCGGTGAACCAGAGCAGTGCAGGATTGTACTGGTGATTCATAGATTCACAGAATGGTTCAGGCTGGAAGGGACCTTAAAGATCATCTAGTTCTGACCCCCCTGCCATGAGCAGGGACACCCTCCACTAGACCAGGTTGCTAAAGGCCCCACCCAATCTGGCCTTGAACACTTCCAGAGAAGGGGCATCCACACTCTCCCTGGGCAACCTGTTCCAGTGTCTCAGCACCCACACTGTGAAGAGCTTCCTCCTGACTTCCAGTGTAAATCTCCCCTCTTCTAGCTTGAAACCATTACCCCTGGTCTTACTACTACAAGCCCTTGGAAACAGCCCCTCCCCCGCTTGCCAGTAGCCCCCTTCAGGTACTGGAAGGCAGCTATAAGATCTGGGAGTCTCCTCTTTCCCAGGCTGAACAGCCCCAACTCTCTCAGCCTCTCCTTGTAGCAGAGGTGCTCCTGGCCCTCCTCTGGACACATTCCAAGAGTTCAATATCTTCCCTGTGTTGAGGGCTCCAGAACTGGATGCTGTCTCCAGGTGGGGTCTCACGAGAGCAGAATAGAGGGGGAGGATCACCTCCCTTGACCTACTGGTCACTCTTCACTTGATGCAGCCCAGGATGACGTTGGCTTTCTGGTCCTCAAATGAACACTGTGGGCTCATGGTGAGTTAATAGGTGAGGAGGATGGTTTTCAGAAGGGTCTTGGCCAGAATGAGTGCAGGCTGAGCAAAGTTGCAAATGGCAGATAAATTCTGGAGATACAGACGGGTATGCTGAACCCAAGGGAGCAAACTTCCCCTCAGTGCTGGGAATTCTAGGGATGCCAGAGAGGGAGATGCAAATACCTGTCACTAGCAGGGGTAACCTGTGTCTCACCCCTGCTTTATCTGGAGAAGCTCCTCAAAGAGGGGGGAAATATAATACAGCCTCCATGGAGGAGGATTTGCAAATTATTTGGGATAAGAATTTTTGGAAGTTCAAATTTTCTTAAAAAAAAAAAAAAGAAACAATTTTGTTTTATTTCCTAACTTTCATTTAGAGCTTTAAGCCTAAGCAGTGTCCAATATTGCCTTTACGGGGACAGCCACCTTCTAATTCCACGTAAAATTGGCAGCAGCTCCCAAGGCTTTAAGGAGCTGCTGGATTTTCATCTCCCTTTCAGGAGGTCAGTTTATTATTTATGAACTACTTTGAAGTCATTCTATTTTTAGCCTGCTACTTTCTTTCTCCCCAACATGGGCTGGAGCTAATGACATGCATCAAGGAGCTGTCACAGCCCCTGCCAGCAGAGAAATACACAGAGAAATGTCTTGCAACCTTTGCGGCCCTTGGACACTGATCTGGCTCAGAGGGACACACAAACCAGGCGTTTGAGCTGGTGGATTTAATCCTGCCCTGGTCACTCTGTCTGGGCCAGCATCAAATCCCTGGGATGGTCAGGTACTGCTCTGACAAAGACACTGATAAGGGTGTTTGCGGGCATTGGCCACCACCGGGCCATGAGGTTTCCAGAAATGGGATCTCGCTCTGTGCCTGTCCAGCCCCTTTACTTTCCGTCTTTTTAACAAAATGTGCATCCTCCAGTCAGTAATTCGGCTCCACACCCAGTGTCCCCAGTCCCCCGTAGCCACCTGCCGCTTTGCACGTGCAAGCTACAGCCTGTAGAGGTGCCTGCTCAAGCAAGCCTGTTCCAGCACTTTTCTTTTGGAACGCCAAGCTTGTTATTTTGCTCCAATATGACATTGCAGTGACCTCTAACTCCCCAAAAAACCCCAAACCAAAGAAAACTGAAGAGAGGGTGTCAAAAGCAAACAGCATGTTTGCCGCTTGCTGAGTTGGAGCTTCCCAGTTGATCCAAAACAAAGCTTTTTCTTCCTGTTCAGTGGAAGCAGCAAGTCATCGTGTCTCAACTCAAGATGAAAGCAATACATCTGAGCAGGACACACTTTGTGGAGTAAAAATAAAAATCCCTTTTTTGACAGCTTCTATTTTTACCAATGCTGCTGCTAACCACGGGCTGCGAGACCCACAGCACCACTAACCCCAGCAACTCTGCAATTAGGACATTCATCTAAAGAGGGTCAATAACACTTAAGTGGTCCCCACTGCCTCAGTAGGGTCAGCTCTGAACCACACCATGGGCAAAGCTCATGCTAGGATCACACACCCTCTTCCTATTCCAGGAAACCGCTCCAGAGCAAGGTGCTGCCACTTCTTCCCTAAACATCTTGGCAGGAATCAAGCCAAGTAAACACTGGTTTCACTGGGAGGCAATTCCAAACCCATAAAAGAGCAGAGTATTAGAATGGCAAACTAATAGGGAAATGACTCCTCTGCAAGAGCTGTGAGTCTGAAAAAAGCCTTCATGTTCCCACTTTGCAGCCTGCCACAGGGTGTCAGCCCTGCCAAATGGACTTCTCAAACCCTACCTGGGAGTATAACTTCCTTTGCAGGGGTCTGCAACAGCATGGAAGTCCTCTGTAGGGCTTCTCAAGGTCATAAAAAGTGGAACCACCATTCCAGGCACTTGCTGCTGATGGAAATGGTTAAGGCAGGCGGGGGCATGTGGTGGCAGTGCCAGCATGGGGGGACCAGGCCTGCTCCCCACACACCCCACCCTCCACATGGATCAGAGGCACTGATTTCTCTCCCAGCCCCCCACAAGCCCCCCCAGCCAAACACCTCACCAGATCACTCTGGGGTGAATGTTGATGGCAACCCTTGCACCTGGGCAGCAATTGTGCCTTAGCAGGATGGGGACAGTCTAAGGGTCATGGTGTATTTTTACTAGGGGATCCCTCAATTTCACCTTCCCCACTGCCTGGTCTGAGGGGGGTGCAGCTACAGTGGGGGCAGGTCTCTGCACCTCCTGCAAGGTGATTGCTGGGGCTGCTGCCTCCCTGGCAGGATACTGCAGCATCTCCCAGTACTGCCCAGCTACTGGATATGGACACCCCTGGCCAGAGGAGCATGGTACTGGTACTCACCCATCCATCTCCTCAAGGGGATCCCTGCCTGTCACCTGACTCCACCACAGATGGCTTTTTAAGTACCTAAAAAATAAGAGCTGCTACATCTCTGCATCCCCGACAGCTTTGTCCTCTCCATGGTGTGGGGCGATTTGGAATTATGGGCAGTGTGTGTCTGTGGGCAGGAGGAGGTGATGAGCACATCACCAGTGTGTTTTCTCAGCCTGATGCATGAGCAGCCAGTCGTCTGGCTGGGGTATGCCAAGGCAGCAGTGGCCAGTCAGGGGGTGGCTGCTGCAGGCATTGCAGTGGTGCGAAGGGCATGAGCCTGGCCCAGCTGCAACTCCTGGAATCGTGAGACTCAGGCTGGCACCAAGCCTTCCTGCCAGGGAAGCAGGAAGGGCCTGTGGAGGCTCGTTCCCTCCTGCATTCACAGGAGAAGTCAGAAAGCAAAGTAAAAGCCAGCACAGGGTTATTTAGGTTATTTCTTTTCTTCCCTTAAGTCCTGTGATTTTAAGCAGAGTAATGAGGCTTCCTTTAGGGAAAAGAAACAAGCAACCCAACTGCTGCCAGGTAGTTTATAAGCCTGGAGTAAATGGGCCAGGGCACCCAGAGGCTAAATCCCAAATCCAAGGGGAGCACATGAATACCAAACTAATCTGCAAAGTGCAGACACACTCACAGCACCTTGATCTGTCTGCAACAGCAGACAGGAGATTTTGAAGCTCCAGCATGAGCTGTGCCCAGCCTTAAATATCTTTCCTGATACTGGAATTGTCACTTTACAGCCCAGTTATATCCCTTAAGGCTGCCAGTGTCAAGAGGTGCTTGAAATCCATGTAGACGCTTCATTTAATGTCTGACCATGAATTAAAAAAAAAGCCACTGGGTATCAGATGACCCCTGAAAATTCACCTATTACAACACCATCTTCCCTTGCTCTTCACCCTCTGCTAATTAGCAAGATGAAGTTTTAATAAGCTTCATTTTCACTTGAGCTCTGTACCCTGCTTGTGTTGCTGGCTCATAACTAACCCATGACTGACCAAGGGCTCTTGCTTCCCCTGCCTGGAGGCACTTCATGTCACAACACCTGAATTTGTCTGAGCCACAAAGATTTGTGGAAACATATAAGCTAAGCAAGCTTTCCTAGCCTTCTTGTGCCAAAGTTCATTTGGCACACGGGAGAGAAAGCTCTGGTGCTTCCACTTCAAGGACATCTCTGTGCCTTGGAGATGTCCTACAGCCACTGACGGAGCTGAAGGCAGCCTGGCCCTAAAGCTGTGATCCACGTGGTAACCCAGAACCCATCAGCCTACAATTCAACACCTGCAGTGCCAGCAGCTCTCAGAGTAGCATCAGAGTGGTGGCAAAAGCAAACCACCAACTACCAGAAGTTCCCTGTGATATCATACCAGGATAATATAAATCTCTGCCCCAAAAAGGAACAAGTGTAATGACTACAATGATTTCATTGCTCCCACCAATTAGCCAACACCAGGCAGGTGTATCAAACTCCTGTGCCGGGCATTGTTCTGCTATAGAATTATTTCATTTGCCATGTGTACCATGTAAGAAACACAGTTATGAAGATTTTTATGTATGCCAGTGCCTTCTGGTTCCACAGTCCAGCTTCTGCTGGTATAAGATCATCTACCACCCTATCACCCCAGCAGCTTCTCCCCCTAACGGTCCCACAGGAATTAACCTCACTTCTCCTCTCAGCAGCCTCCACAGCAAATCATCCAAGAGCAGGTCCCAGCACTCTGTTTTGTCCCCCCCAGATCCTTTCTCAAAGAGCTGATTCAGCATTTGGGAGCACTCCGGATTTCAGGCGCTAAGGCACGCTGAAACCAGAGCCCACCCCAATGCTCAAGCACTACAACGCGATATGGGGAAGAAATGGAAACCTAAGCACATCTCTCTGGCACGGTCCTGCAATTTTCCAGACACTGAGTCACCACAAAGCTCCAGGTGCTGGCAGCTCCAGAGAGCAGTAGGTGGCTGATAGACCTGGCCTGGTGTCTCGGATCCCTGAATTTCTATCTGTATCCAACAACCAATGACCCTGGACAATCTTGGGCCAAATTCAGTCACCAGTCCCTTAAGTGCTCGCTGGAAGCTCTTCCATGTGCAAATACAGTCATGCAGACACAAGCCCTCCAACCTTTATCCTGCACTGGGCTGCAAGTGTCTGCTCTGCACTTGCCCTTTGGGTGTCCTGCCTATCCAAGAGGAATGGGGAAAAAAAAGAAAACGTAGCATCTGTACTTTCTAAAACAGCTTTAGCTACTCAGTGCCACTGCCAGCACCTGCTGATGGGGGTCTGCCTCGCAAACCAGCCTAAGCACAG
>VZRI01006310.1:13780-79905 GCA_013397515.1 Upupa epops
CCCCCCCCCCCTCCCCCCCAGCACACGGCACAAAGCGCTGCGGAACCCATCTGCTTATGTTTTCCTCAGAAACATCTGTCTACAGCAGAAGTTGAAGCCGCACCTGACAAATGGAGCGGGGACATGTTTCTGGGCTCCCTGAATTGTCACAGGGCAGCCAGACAAGAAACCCCTGCTCCCAGGACGGCGGGACGCGGAGCTTCGCACCTCAAGGTCAGAGTGAAGCTTTACACCAACACCCTGTTTCCCCCCGTCCTTTCCGACCCTGTCCCTGCTGTCGGTGGCAGGCTGAGGTCGGCGCGACGGTGAATCCCGACGCTGGTCTCCATCTCCCCACCCCTCTGTGCCCGGGATGCGCACCCCAGACCTGGCCCGGGCGCTGCTGCACCCTGCCCCGAGGGCAGCCCCGGGCTCCGGCAAAACTTACCGGCGGTGCGGGGCCATGGCCGGGCTCCAAGCCGCACACGGACGGGCTGGGGTAACCTCCGGTAGCGGGGCCACGAGCTGTGCCGGGCGCGGTTCCGGGGTTGGGAGCTTCCCGCCGCTCCGCCCAGTCCATCCCCGCCCCGTCCACCCGCGCTGGGAGATGTAGTCCGGTCCCCGACGCTTCCCCGCCGTGTTGGAGTCGACGGTGATGCCCGCGGGCATCGCGTACCCCCCGGGCTATGCTGGGGTTTGATGCTGGTGAGGCTGTGTCGGAATGATACTTGGTCTGGGATGGGGTATTTATGGGTTTTTTTCCCTTGCCTCTGCTTGGAGCTGCTCCGCGGGGAATATGCTGCTCCGGATGGCTCCTCACTGGAGCAACCCTCCCATGGGTCTCACAGTCCCTAGGTTATGATCTGCAGCACCACCACCAGGCTGCCTGATCATTGAGAAAGGCTTTTCAGGCCATCATTAATTATGTCGGTTGGACTCGATGATCACTGGGGTCGCTTCCAACCTGGGATACTGGGATGTGTCGCTTTCAGATGCCCCTACTTGTTTAGCCTGTGCTCAGTATCGCAGATGGATGGCTGCTTCTGCCACTTCATGAATATCTTGCCAAAAGCCAAGTGCACGTGTAGCTGCCCAGCATAAAGCCGACAGACATGGGTGCTATCAGTGACTGCTGCTTTTTTTGGCCATGTTACCATGTACTGGGAGGTTTTCCTTGTGTGCTGTCTGGTCTCTGACTTACATGAGGTGGTGGGGTACCTGCCCACTGACCAGTCAGTAAAGATTTCCCCCACTCTCCAGGAACTTCTCTAACCTGTATGAAAGGATCTGAGGGCTATGGTTGCTCAAGACAATTTTAATGAAAGCCTGTATTTGCTCTTCACCAGCATATCGGGGCAGAGTAAGCCTCCGAGGCAAATTCTGGATGTATTGTGTAGCTGCTTTTCTGGGCTCCTCCTATGGACATGAAGTGGCTCATTTTCCACCTAGGAGAGAAGATAACGTTACCAGACATGGGAGAATGAAACTCCAGTAGAGGAGGAGGAACTTCTGCCTGTCAGCATTGCTCAGAGCCAAACAATGGACTAGCAGCTGTCCCAATCCACTTTGGTGTGTGTCTTTGGGCACTGAGGTCAAAGTGATACCCAGAGAGAAGTGCTGAAGCTCCCTGGTACTGCCGTCTCAGTGAGCTGCTGGCTGAAGGTCTCTCATCCAGCAAACATGTGCTCTCTCTTGTACTGTCATTGTCAGAATATGTTCATTCCCAGAGCCATGCCAGTCCAGGAAAGTCTGTCTGTCTCTCAGAGGAGAAGACCTTGAGAAACATCTTGTTGAGGCTCAGGCATTGGCCCGTCTGTGGGGAATGCATTTCTCCCTGCTTGTTCTTGTGGTTGTTGGGATTTAGTTTCTAGGCTGAGGAAGACAATCACAAGTTTTCTTCAGAGGTAGATGACTGGTTTTGGCCCATGAGGACCTGATGTAGTAGCAGAGAGATGACTAAGCTGGTTGAACCTCCTGCTCCCTGCCTCTGCCCTCACTGTTTCCCCAGGGCTGAAAAAAGCTGCCTCAGCAATGGAGAAATCCTAAAGGTAAACATGTGAGGATTAAAAGGTGCTGCCAGACCTGCAGTGGGTGAAGGACAGGGCTGATTACTGCGTAATGAACAGTACAACCCAGGAGCAGGTTCTTGGATAAGAAGAGCAAACAGAAAATACAAGATCAGCACAAAAAACACTGATGTGGCCCAAAAATCTGGGATACGCTAAGATATGTGCAGCTGGGCTCAGGGATTCTATCAACATGTCCTATCCTGAGGACTGCTGGATGAGACCAAGCATAGGAATACTTGCCCTGGCAGTAAATTTCACAGCTGCTTCTCCACAGGTAGCGACAACATGCCTCACATTCCAGCACTGCAATGGTGACCTGCCTTCTCTAGTTCTGCTTAGCTTGTGAGATGGACATGCAGCCACTGCAGCCACTACATCCCTACCTCATGGGCATCATGATGAGATCTGCAGTCTGTACTATCATGCCCAGAAAAAAAAAAAAAGCTCTGAGCAATTTGCTTGAAACCTTAATGAAAAGAGAGACAATGACTGTCTGGTATTAGGCAAAAGTTACAGGTTTTCCCCTGGGAAATCGGGTTGGTACTCCCCCCACAGAATATGTGTGCACCTAGGATATGTTGGTGAATACAGGGAAGACTGCCAGGGGTGATGTGTAGTTGTACAGGACTTCTTCCTCGGGCTGTAATGGGATGAGATACTCCTGCAAGAGACAGAGGAGGTAGGGTAAGCAATGCCCCTGAGGACAAGGGAGGCCTTGTTCATGCCAATGCAACACATCCAACCCAAAACAACCCATTCCCACTCATCCCGTCCCATCCCGTCCCATCCCATCCCATCCCATCCCTGGCACAGNCAGTTCTCTCCTCTGGCATGTGAAGATGCCTTCTGAGGGCAGAGGTTCCATCAATATAGTAGTCCATGCCTCGAATGAAGTAGTGGCACATAGAGCAGGGGCTGTAGTAGCCCTGTAGTGGTGGTCTCCCCCTAACAGTGTATAGGGACGGCAAGCTGGTGACTGCAAGCAGAGAGATGGCAAGGGTAAGAGTAAGGAAAAGCATCCAGCCACAGCTGTGGCACAGGCACAGCTATGGCTGGAGTACAGGGATGCGTAGTGACCAGATTAATTGAGGCAGGTGGGTTTTGCAAGGCATGGCATGAGTGTGCTCTGTAGAAGAGCTTCATCTGCTGCAAGGATCAGTGGAAGGAAGTGTTTTAGGACTGACACACTTTCACTGCAGAGCCTGAAATGGTACCAGCACCTGAGGCTCTTCCTCCTCCAGGAGGAGGGCAGGACTCTACCTTGGGCAGGAGAGGGAGGTAAGCTGAGTGCTTATTCCAGGCTGCACTGTTGTAGGGACCTGTTCTCCAGGTAACATTTGTTCTCATTGACAAAAACTGGGTTGTACTTATCTGCAAGGCAAAAAGGTGTGGGGGTCTTGTGGTGCTGAAGATGTAGGGGGATGGCTGAGTGTTTACCCTCTCCCTCAAACACCATGCTACAGGACCATGGGGCGCATCAGTCCTGCTTTCAGGGTCCTTATTAAGGATCTGTGTCAGAGTTGACACCACTTTCAGTCCATGGATACCTCACCCCTAACATGCAGCCTTGGTTCCTGGGGGATATGGAGTGCTAGGAGGGTGGCCCCCCAGGCAGCAGCTACATTTAGAGGGTATTTAGGGACTACTGGGTGAACAGAAACTTGGAGATCTGTAGGCATCCTTGGGATGTAGAGCGTCTCAGTGCAGGGGTGGGAATGGGTGGTCACAGTATAACAGCTGGGACCTTGGCAGTACCTTCAGATCTGGACAGCCAGTACTTCTCAGGCCTATAGGCTGCAGTATCAGTGGTGTTCCTGTAGTAGTACTGCATTTCTCCTTTAGTCAGCTCCTCATGCTGACCTTGGCTCACTGGACTTTTCACCGGGGGCACCCATAATCCCTACAGATGTTGGGAAATGGGGAGAGAGATTTTTGCAGCTGTTGGGTGACATGGTAAAGCCAATTACCAAGTAGAGTCTGATGCTAAAGACACAGGAGGACATCCAAGTACAAAACTTCCCTTTGTAGTGTGTGCACACAGGAGTCATAGCAGCACCACAAGGTTCCCGCTCTCCCAAAACCAGAGAATTGAGAATGTCTGGACATCAGGGACTCCTCTCCTACTGCACTCAAAGTGTCCACAGGCATTGGGATTCCGCACAGCAGGATTGGGGATAGGTGCACTGTGACTGCCAAAGACCAAACCAATGTCCTATACCTAGAAAAATACAAGAGGGCTGGGGTGTTGCAACACAGATGTCCTGGCTGCATGAACGATTTCTGTTCCTGCAGTGGTGACATCCCCCTCCATGCCCTCTGGTGGTTCCCTCATTATAATGCACACACTAACGAAGCTGCAAGAGATGAGCCAGTTTGCAGAGTGCTCTGCATAAGAGCCTGTGCACTTGCTGTAGGGAAAGCTGTATGTTCCCACAGTGTGGCCACTGCCTAGGTATCTCTCTTTGTTCAGGACCAGGACTGGGAGTTTTCCCATGCTCAGACCTCCTGCCAGCTCTTCACACAGTCCCTCTGGCCTGGAAGGAATCTGGAGTCTGTGTGTGGAGCAACTATCAGAGCCACACAATCTGCATCCCCTTCATCACTGTCATACAGAGGCTGAGGCCGAGCCTGAGCCCTGCTGTTACCTCAGTTTCTCCATCCTCAGTAGATCCTGTCCCCTGTGCACTCTGAAACCTACTGATGGACGTGGCTAATGAGTGAAAGCTTATGCTGGTGACTGCTAGCCCTGTATCCACTTCAGGATTCAGCTTCAAGGGACAAGCAGGTAGTGAACACAGACCATGGCTATCAAATGCTTTCCTAAACAGGTAGTGTGACACCCCTCCCCATCACACACATGAAGCAGGCACCTGTGAGTCTCTGTGCCACCCCTCTGCCTGGCACCAAGATTCTGCAACTGCACAGGGGTAGAAACTCCTAGGTTTCCTCTTACCAGAGCACTTACCTGTGTCAAAAAGTTGTTTTCTTTCTGAGGCTGCGATGAAGCCTGCTCTTTAAAGGTCTTTCTGAAAGAGCGTGGTGGGCGGTAGGAGTCTGTGTAAGTGCTGACAGGGGTCTTGTATTTTTTGGAGAAGAGGAACATGTTTCAGCAGCCTGCTAGGTTGGGAATGTTCAGGAGTCCCAGAGATTCCAGATAAGCAGCACTGTGTGGGGCTAGGAGCTGACACCATATGCAGGAAAGGGAGAGGGATTAGTGATGGGGCTGGTGTCACTGGTCTGCCAGCCCAGGATGGTTGCAGCTGATGTGGTCAGTGATGTCACAGTGTGAGAGCAGTGGGATTTGGTGTCCATCCAACATAGCTATGACCTGGTTCTAGACTAGGGCACTGCAACTGCTGCGTGCAGTCCTCCTTGTACTAAACCATCACAGCTTTGCCTTGCTTTAGCTTTCTCCCTTACTGCAGACAATTAACAATGGTACAAAACAGCTTCAGCTGGTATCCTAGTCAAGACAACTTTATTTTGGCAGGTGCAAAACCAGTGATTGTGGCTTTTCCAGTCCCCCTCTCCCATATTTCCTTCAAGAACCTGCACTACCCATCTGCATCACACAACACGCCACTGGGGCCAGTGCCCTGCATACAGAATTGGGCACTGCTGTCCCATCCTGCTGTGGTAGCTGGAGGAATTACCACCTGTTGTGCCTTCCCTTTTGAATTAAAAAGCTGGATTTAGGTGACTGTGTGTTGCTTGCTCTTCTGCCCTCCATGATGGGTTCTGCAGTCAGAATGCGAGATCATCATCCATTTCAGTGCAGAGAGGCAGCCTGGGAGGGATCTGCCAGAACTGGATTTGCATTTCCCCATGCTGGGAAGTTGAGCATAAATCCTCGTCCCTGCACAAACTGCTCTGGCCTGGCCCGTCACACAATACTAAGTCAGAGCCCTGCTCTGTTCCTGGTTCTGGGCTTTCAGCTGCTGTGTTTATGGACTTGATCTGTGAAGAAGTCCGTCTAGGGAGGGTGTATGCCAGCCCCCCTACTCCCAACAGCTGTGGAGCCTTGCTTTGCTTTGAATGATGACAGGGATAGGCAGCCTGGGGCACGTAAATGCCTGGTGCCATTCATCTGCACACCACGCATGTCTTTGCTGAGCCAGGCTTAGGCTTTCCATCAGCCCAGTCCCATTAGGTAGGTGGACCTGGGTTGCCTTGAACATCCCAGGGCACACATCTAGGGTGTACAAATCTGGAGACAGGCAGAGCCCCAGCCTCTTTGTTGGTGGGGCACTAATTCTGTATCAGATCTGCTGCTAGCAGAAGCCTTTGCCCCGCCCCAATCTCAGTATCCGCAATTGCTGGTGGAGTTCATACCTTCCCGCACTGGACTGCTCCAAAGAGAAAGGCTGTCAGGCTGTTTTTCGTATGTATGCTTTTTAATATCATTAATTCTGTTACACTACACACAACTAGGAACAATGATAAATACTGCAATGGAAATGTTAAAAAAAATTATACGTGTGTCATGTTTTTGAAAAAAAACCCAAACAAACCACCAACCAAACGAACAAAACCCACATTTTAAAATAAATTAATGCATAAAACTGATGGTAGAAAAAAGAAAACCCAAAACAAACCACAACACAATTGATCTGTTTAAGGCAATACTCTATGCAGACAGTAACAGAAGTACACCAGTGTGCTACATGTTCTGAACAGGAAAAAAACCAAAAGAAACCCCATATAAGATGCAGATCGATGCTCTGGGAGTGAAAAACCTCCCCAGACCAGATAATAAAACCAATGGCCAAGTTAAGTGCAGCATTAATACACTCTGCATGTCAATGATTAGCAGGTTCCTAACATGGACTAAGGTCAAGCTACAACAAATTTATCTTCTAAATTAAAAGGTTATTCAGGTCAAACTCTACATTTAACTCTACTTTGCATTTGGCTGTTTCAGCTATGTTTCACTATATGCAAGGACAGCTGGAAATTTATCCCCTGTTCTTGAGATTAACGCAAAGGTCAGGAGGTCTCTCCTCCTGAAAGATTTCCTCTAAATACATCCAAAAAGCATCTCACTTTTGGTGATCCTGAAATGCCTCCTGCCACTCCCTCCCCTGGGCACTGCATGGGGAAAAGAGACCTGGGAAGCATCTGCGTGGGTTTTTGCCAAGCTGAGGACACAAAATCAAAGTGCAGGTTTAATACAGACTCAGAGGTGCGCTGTTTGATATTAAGGTTGGTGGAAAGCTCCATACCTGCCTAGACAGCAAATGAACTCCAACTATTAATGCAGCCCAGAACTTGGCCACTGGAAGGTGGATGATAATCATAATGCCAAAAAATCCCCCTCTCCCTCCAAAAAGAAAAGAATAAGGACAGTAGCCACTTTCTGCCAGCTTCCCCCCATGGATCCCCATCAAGTACCACCTATGCATGATCTGCAGTGCCAGACTTGACCAGCAGCAACCCAATACATTCCCAGTAAGGTGCACATCTGCAAAGTGCTGACAGGGGGCAAAGAGAAGCTTTCTGGAACATAGAGCCTTCTGTACTGCCCTGCTACAGCGTGTGTGGAGGAAGCCATGGTACACAAGGAGAGAAACTTAAGCACAGTTACTAGACTTGTGATGGCAAACAACTGTTTGGGCTGGCTTGGGTTTGAGTGGGAGAGGGGGCTGCAGAACTGGGCTGAGAGTCACTTTGGTGCAACTGCCTCTGATGCTCGTCACTAGTGCACGGGGTGGGTCGGAAGAAAGGCGATGGCTGCTTTGACAAAAGGGATGGAAGGAGGACGTGTGCAATATAACAAGGCTTGCAATTCTAGGACTAACCACTGGACACGGATACCAAAGATTACCTGTGACAACTAGCTATACTTCTACCTTTACTGCTCCTTCCCCCACTTCCTGGTCTGATTCCTCTTCAGTTTGAGAAGCTGTGGCTGTTGCCACAATGGCCAGTGCCGACTCTCCCACCCTGGTTCCCACATAGTGCACGGGGTGACTCAGCTGCAGGATCGAGGTCTGGAAGTCACATGTTAGGCACAGACCAGCTCTGTAGTAGTGCCTGCTTTCAGACCCTTCAGAAAGCTATCTCATTTCCTTTATTAAACTGAAGGTTCAGTAACTTCTGTGGAAGGAGTAAAAATGATTTAAAATGTGCAAAAAGGGCAGGGAAATCCCACGCATTTCAAACTTTTCTCCCCTGCAAAGACTTCATCTTCTGTGAGAGTCTTTCTCCATGCAGAACTACAGCCCTATCAGTGTGCCTTGAGCACCCTGCCCCAGCACAGCAATAGCACAGCTCACAGACATCCACCAGCATCTCTGCTGCAGGTCTCCAGCCTGCACCAGGAACACATGGGACTGGCCAGCCTGGGAGCTGGCGCTTGGGTCCCAAATCTCTCACAGAACTGTGACTGGGAGGTGGAGGCAGCTAGCTTGGCTGGCTGGAGCACACCTATATTTTACACTAGCCTGGTGAACCTTCAGCCCCACAGCCTTCATGTGGGTGAAGAGAGATCCCAGCTTGCTCTCTGTCTCACCCCCCCAACATGTTTGTTGGATCTCCCACTGGTCTGATGTTTGCCTTGGGTTTGTCTCAGGACAGAGGCAGCTGCAAGCCAAGCACAACTGCTGTCACAGCTTTTCTGTGTAAAAGAACTGAGCAAAGAAAAAGGGATGGAGACAACAAAAACTAGAAGGACTGCTGTGTAGAGAGCTTATCCAAGCTTTTCCGCTCTCTCCACGCCTATATATTACATGTCCCAGCAAACTTCATTACACAGGAACAGAGAAGGCGGGTCACAAATGGAGGCACAGCTTTTTTGGAGTGTGGAAGCAGGAAGGCAGCCTGGGTAGAATGCAGTGCTTCCCAGTGTGCTCACCTCAGGCAGCTGAATGGATGTCCAGGGGATAAATACTGCTGTGGGGGTAAACATCTCAGCAGGTAATGCGACTTATCTCAGCATGGTTTTTTGGTGACCTTTTCCTGTGTCTACTGTGCTGGTTTTCAGAAACAGAGACAGACACATTTTAATGAGGCTTCTTTAGTGGTACCCACTCCCTGATGCAATCCCTCTGCCTTGTTACTATGGAAATGGCTCCACAGACCAGGCACAACCTGCAAGGCAAGCTTCTTCCAAGAGCAAATCCATCTTTTGTGGAGCAGCTTTTTTAGAGGGAAGCAGAGGGGTTAGGGAAGCAATGGGAAGAGCTGCTCCCCACTGGCAACAGGGAGAGGTGTAACTTGACTTTTCAGTCTGTGCTGCTCTATGACATGACTTGCTGCACAGCTGCATGGCACGTGGTGCTCTGCTGCATCAAATCTTAATTAGTCCCCAAACTCTGCCTCCCAACAGGGCTGTCAAAGCAGTGCTCAGACAGGCATCATTTAGCTGTTGTGATCCTGGGACTGATACCAATATCAAGTTCTTTGGAAGCAGTGCAACAGCTCAGCTGGGGTTTAAAATACAGATGCCAAGCCTCCTGCATTCCTCTGTGTGAAACTACTGGCCCTTCTGCTTCAGTGTGGTGCTCCAATGGAGGTGGGGTTCTCTGGTGAAAGGCAGTTTAGTTTGGAGCAATACCCCCTCACAGATGAGCCTTCAGAAGAGGTGACAAGTATACAATGTTCTCCTAGAGGTGAAAAGAACCTTAACATGAAAACTCTGCCTTGCCTTCCCCTTAGGCTCCACCTAGCCCAGCCTGCTTTGTGGCACTGCTCATTGATGCAGATGTTTCTATTGAACATGCGTGGATGCTTGCTGAGCCAAGTAGCAGCCAGGTGAAAAAGCCTACTTCATTCTGTGTAAGGGTGATGATAGCCACCTATGAGAGTGAAGAGAGAATGGAAGAGTAAAGGAAAAGCCAGGGCAAAACTGCCATGGGAATATCCCAAATGAGCCCTTCCATGCCCTCTTTTTACTCATCAGCAACCACTCTTCCAGCTAAGCTGCACCCATAAATTACTGAATGCTACTAGTAGGGGATTGTGCTCTTTGGCTATCAAATATTCTTAGATGTTCCTTGCATCAGCATGCAGACTGAAAAACATTTGTCCCAGAGCCACCTGCCAGAGACTGAGAAACAGATCCTTGCCAAATATCTTTCCCAAAAGCTGTTTAATCTCTTCACTAGCCTCCACCCTGTAGCTCTCTGGCACGTGTAAGCCACATGTGAAACTGGTAAACAGAGGGAAAGCAAAGCAGCGCTTTGAAGTATGCATACAATTTCTATAGCCTTCCTTGTAGAGCTGTGCTATGAAATGGTGCCGTCACACTTTCGGCACTGTCCATGAAGGGTAGTTACAGCATTTTATGAAGGCAGGTTTCATGCCTGCCCCACCCCACCATCCGCCCCGTGCTGCCGAATGGACTTCAAGAAGGGATGTGACTTGCCTGAGGTTAGAGCAAATAAATACCACATTCCGACAGCATAAAGGGACCCCGATCTAATTTTTGCGCTCTAACAGTCCAGCAGGCTCTCTGCAGTAGTATCTGGCTGTGGTGCCAGCTTGGGGACACAGTGTTTCTGCTGCATGCACCTGGAATTGAGCTTTGCTCCCTGCTGGCATGAGCACTGCACTTAAGATTAACTCAGACAACTGGGATCTGCCATAGGCCAAGGTAGTACTTGGCAACCTTTCTCGTTACTGCTTGTTTTCCTTTTCCTGTTGTTCCATCTGGTGCCCAGCTGGGTCCTTCCTTTCTTCAAAAGCATCTCTGCATTTCTGTTGAGTCACATCCAGGGCATTGTACTTTTCAAGCCTCTTGTATGCTGCTGTGCAGCCCAAGGACAAGCAAAAGGATGCTGTTGAGGACTGCTGACCAAAGTGTCAGCCACTTTGAGGACAGCAGGTTCCTCCTTTTGGGAAAGGAGCTGGATAGACAAACCAGAGGCATCTGAGTCCATTAGCCTCCTGTCAGCCTACACTTATTTACAACCAGAAGAAAAGCAGTCTAGATCATACTCTCTAAGGACTTCCCTCAATGCTAGGAGGATGTTCCTCTTCACATAAACATCTGGAACTAGGAAGTGTGTAGACTGGAGAGTCACAGTTTAGTACTGAGACTGAGGAGTTCAAAGTCAGTTAACAATAAAAGTGCAAAATTAACAACTAATAAAAAGAAAGAACTTGCTTAAACTCAGGTAATTAGGTGACTGAAATTACACAAAATACTAATAAAAATCCAGTCTGGCTTTAGGAGGCATTAAGTGTAATCCCTGTCTTGGAGGCACCAGCATCAATACCCTTAAATCATGTCTGCATGGCAATTTAGATGGACAGCAGTACAGCCTTTCATACCCCATGAGGCTCCCTCCCTTGGCATTCTTTACAACTTTGGACTGAAATGGGGTCTAAGAAAACCACCTAGTTTGGTGCAAGGACTGGAACAAGAAATGGTTTTCTTTCTTGCATGCAATCTGCATTTAGGACAGTGCCCAGCAGCTCTTGCAGATTTTAGGATTTTAATGGTTGGGCCTGATGATCTTAAAGTTCTTTTCCAACTTAAAATGATTCAGTGATTCTACAATGCTGTGACGGAGTGTTAGGGTCTGTGCTCTCTGCTTTTGCCTTCTCCAGCCTGAGCAGGACAAACTGGTCTAAGGAGAGCAGTACCAGAATGATCATTGATCTTTTTACTTTCCCAGGAAGTCACCACAGCATAACATCCAAAGAGGGCACAAGGGAAAAATTCTGGCTGAAGCAAATATCTAAACATAAGACCAGGTAGGGAGAGCCAGCACAATCTGTGGTCAATATATACTGACAGGCTGTCCACATTATTCTGCCACGAGCAACAAACATGCCGCATGGTCATAACCTGCTTCAGGGGCTGGGGTTCATAAGGGTTAGTGTTTAGTTCTCCATGATAGCCACATGTGCATTGCCTTAATCCATTCAGTCTTCCTGACAATAACCCTACACAGGTAACTACTTTTCCCCACCCTTTCTACTTTATCCCCTAATAAAATATATGAACACAAAGCATAGAGAGGAGAAGCCAAAAAATTGCCGTTTTATGGTCCTGTACTGTCATGCTAATCCAGCTGTTTGTGCAACCAACTCCTTCTGTGCACAGGGAAAACCACTTTGCTTGTGCTTCAGTCTGTATTTGGAGGAAGCACTGGGTGTAACATCTAAATTCATTTCCCTCCCTCCATTGAGGGCTGTGATAGCAATAGATGCACATCACAAAATGCAAAGGGCTGAGGGCAGTTTCAGGGTTGTAGGGTTGGGGAATGCCTCAGGGCACACACATATTAGGCAAAAACCAGCATTAGGGGCAATAAAATGACCACAACTTCATGATGCCATGGGGCAGTTGTTATCAGGGATGGTCTGTCCTTCAAAGGGGAGCTGTTAACCCTGTCAGCAAGCCTCATTCTGTCTTAGACCCAACATAATGGCAACATGACAGAGACCTGTAGGACCTGCAGTCTTCCACGGCTCATCCATGTAATCAGATGGCTTGTTGCTCCAGCAGGTGCACTGAAATGCTCCAAGCTCCTGAGCAAGTGCTGAGCATATGCAGCCTGGCTGGAAGGCACAGAGACTGACCCAGGAGAATAAACACGATGAAAACACTGCACGGTACCAATGCTGAAATGCAAAGTTCCTCTTTAGAAGAGTGAAGATTGCAACTCAGTCATATTCTACAGGATTTGGTTTGACCATGGTGTTCAATACATTTTGACCACGCTCCCCATTAAAGATTCCTTAAGGAATGTTTTTTCCCTTGTATCTTTTCTCTCTACACAGCATTGTTAGATCTCTTCCCCCACCTCCAGAGAACTTGCTAACCTCAGCCCAAGCTAGCACTGGAGAGGAAAGCAGGCACATGAAGGAAGAATTTGAGACCTGATGCTTTATGTTTCTTTAGAAACATTTTGGAAATATCCCCATTTAGCATTATCAGGTAGTGAAAGAGAGAAGCATTCACTTGAGGAACACTCTTTCTAGAGGAGCTGGCAAGTTAACGAGCATTTCTGCAAGAGGATGCTCAGTAAACAGCACTCAGTTCTCTTTGGCCTGGAGCCAGGGTGGCAGCATGCTGTTTTAGGGAGGAGGGGGCGAATAGAGCTTTAACAGTTCCCCATGCCAACTAGTCAATTATAAAGCCCAGGAATCTTTTGTGCCTGCTTATCTGCTCAGGCTGAAGATGGTACTGTGCTTTGTACTGCACAGAGTGAATCCCCACGATGTTAAACACAACTCTTTGCAATCATGAAGAGGACTTGTTAAAAGATTCAACTCACTTCACACAAACCTCAGGAGGATCTGTCTGTTGGAGTGGATCTCAGTCTTTGATGGGAAGCTTAGAATTGTTCTTGCTTTTTCCCTTCCCTAGGCTATAATGCAAGTGATGCCCAAGGCAGGTGGTCCTTTCTCCTGACAGGGCACAAGATCACACACTACTTACTGCCTGTTCCAAAGACTCTAACACTTAGAAAAATGCTAGCCCAACCCTCACCTGAGCCATGTGTATGCCAAAACCATCAGTGTAACACTGGCCAAGGAGAGGACATGTTTCCTAATTCCAGAATGATTTTGCATTCTGAACAACCTGCTGGTGAACTGTCAGTTCGGTCCAGCAATCTAATGTAACACGAGCACACAATCACTCCTGACAAGGGACAGCTCAAACACAGAACAACCTTGGTTCACAAGTGGGCAGAAGCTTCTTCTCATGTTGTTGTTTGTTTTTTCTTCCAGATTAAGCTTTTCATAACACTGCTGTTGCTGAAAATTCCCCTAAAGTCTGACATAATCACACTGATGCCCTCAGCATTAACGAACCTTTCCCAGAGGTGCCAAGAGACGCCATGAAGAGAGTATCAATGGCTAAGCACTGTAAAAATGTGCTTTCTTCAACAGGATCTTCCCATGCCAACCTTTAGACTGTACAGCTATAGTTCTGTCTCATGCAGGGCTTATTTTTAACTAGTTGAACAAATTTTAAGACTTTTGGAAACAGATGGGTTTCACAGGAGTTAAGTATAGGCTGAAGTCAGTGTGTGTGAGTGGAATGAAATCAGAAATATGGTATTCTTGGGAGAGGACTGAATCCCTAAAGATGATAGATGGATTGCAGATCAAATCTGAAGAGTTTGGTGATAATTTGCTGTGGACCTAAGGGTAGATTACACTGGATATATGACACAGCAGTTCCAGCTAATACAGCTTCACAGTGAAATGCCACCCATTTGTCCTCTTCACAAGTGAATGAGTTGTGTTGTGGTAGTCCCGGCTAGCTTTGTCCTAAGTAAGGATGCCCTGCTCTGTACTCATTCCCGTGCCCCAGTTAGAGTGTCATTTTGGTTATGAAAAGCCTTTAGTCAATTAATTATGAACTGACCTCCTCTCACTGGTAGAAACCCCTGATCTTGCCTCAGACTCATCCCTAATCTCACAGATGGATTGGTTTTGGCAGGCAGGATTACCTGCAGCCCCATCTGACCCTTCCCATTCTGGAAAAGACACTACAAAACATCCCCAGTGTCTACACAAAACAAGGAAGTATCTCTGGACCCCTTTGCATTTGCTCTCCAGACCAGTCAGTTCTGCCAGGCACTGCCTGGCACTTTGAACAACTTCTATTTTGTTTAGCTACAGTTTAAAATAAGTTATCACCCAATCATAAAACGAATTTTTTGGTTTCTCCTGGCTCCATGAACACAAAGAGGTGCACGTCCTACCATAGGAGGAAGCAATGGCTGTTAAGTTTTACAGTTATAGTGGAAAGCACTGATCACAGCCTGCCGGCCTCACTACTGGATGTGACAGGCGGTGGAGGAGGTGGCTTGGCAACACATGCAGGTAGGGTTGACTGATTTAGGAGGGATTAGGTCGAGGTCCTCATCATCTGGGATCTCATCTAACCGGTACCCATCCTTTAGCAGCTGGATGTTCAAGTCTTGGTTGATCTGCTACAGACAAAGAGACAAACAGTCAAACACTTGAGACTTCTTACTTGTGATGGTTAGAAGATGAAAGGGATCCCTTACACTGGAATATTTATCGATCATTAGCAGTTGCCCCACCAATGTCAAAGTCCCAGCTTTTGACCTCATGAGAGCTGCTTTCTGTTCTAGCTTCTTCCAAAACACAAACATATAGCATGAAATATATCAGAGTATCAAGTTTACACACCATTTTATTCTAGAATAATCTTTTCATAAGGACAAGCCCTCATTTAAAGTAATGTAATAGTGTTAATAAACCAACTGGCAGCTGGGCAGTCCCTCCTCAGGGTTTCCTGAGAATGCAGTTTGAGAGCATATTCAGTCAATGAAGAAAGGTTAACAAGCCTGAGCTTTTTGCCTTTTCTCTTTGAAAGGGCAAGAGTTCATATTTGCAAGACCTCCTAGGAATTCCTGCCTGCTTCAAGTAAACACCCAGCGAGTAACCTTGTCCGTCCCAATAACTGGAAATTACAGCGCATCCTCGGATCCTTTGTGCCCTTGGCAAGCATATAGTTGCTGTACTAGCATGACAGACAAGTCAATGCTTTTGTATTGCATGGGCCAACACTGCAGGACTAGACAGAACTGGGAAAAGCTTGATTGAAGACAAAGGCTGCTGTGAAAACGACCAATGAGGAGATATGTGTGCAATGGTGGTGTGGGGATGGAGCCAACTGGATCACCAGGGAAGGAAAAAACATGACTGTTTCTGTCGTGGCTCCTACCAGCTTCATCAGAGTCTACACCACTGGTGAATTTGTTATGTAGCCATTTCTGGCAGTACGAGGCCACAGTAAGCTGTTTCTGGCTGCTCTACTATTAACAATCATGGCAAGGATATCTCAGGAGACATTACAACTCACCTCAGCCGATGAGTATCCAGAAGAGGAATATCTGGACATGTCAAAGTCATCATCACTACAAGGAAGTACAAGATATAGCAAAGAAGGAGACAATTAGAGAGACCTGTATTTCACAGCTATCTTTCTTGCACTAAGAATCTGTCCTTGAGACACAAAGAAGTTAAACCAAGGGAGCCCAGGTAACAGCTTTCATCTGTGACCCTCAGACCTTTTCACGACAGTGTGTTTTACTCATGTATCTTCCTCCTTGTTCACACACACACAGATAGGTAGGGCATGTGCCAAAGGGCACAGTGAGGACATGTGAGTGGCCTGCAAGAGTGGTTCCAATTAGCTGGCTTCAGTGCTGCACTTCAGCATAAAAACCTGCTTAGGCTCAAATATGTAACATCTTATTAACACTTTGCCTACCTGTCTGTATCCAGGGCTACCAGAGGCTTTTCATCTGGACTCTGGTCTAAAGACGAATAACCCTTATTGGGAACGACGAGCCTGAAATCAATAAATATTGATTGTTATTAAGCCCATTAAGCATACAGTAAAACTCAGGAGTACATATAGTGTAGGGCAAAGCCATATGAGAGCTAAGACTGTCTATGCTTCACTTCAGTGCAAGCCCTCCCTTACTTACATTTTCATGGGGATGACACACGATGCCTTGGGAACAGGCTCCTCCCTTGAATGAAAAAACATTGGGACAGCTCATCTATCACTGCTTCTTACACCAGAATTCTCACTTTTTCTGTTGCTTTTTTTCCTAGCAATGAGTACATGACACAACAGGATGAGAAGAAGGCTAAGGGAAGGCAGAGGCTCATCGCTTCTACTATTCTGCTACTGGAAATTGTGAATGTGGTCTTTCTGCCTGGGTCTCTAACCAGCCTCTTCAATACAGTACTTCTCAAGTCTCAGTCCTACATTTAGTAATATGAGAAATACGAATTGGTGGGTACAGTGTAAGAGCCCAGTCAGAGTAGCACTTTTAAAATCCTACTATTCCATAATGACTTCTACTTCACCAGAAGTGTTATAAAGGTTCATGATGACTTTACACCTTTAATTGACTGAGAGTTTCTGAACAGAATGTAGACTTCAGAGCTTTTAGGATAACAAAAATGCCTTAATACAATGGTGTCTAGCTCACAACAGAGTTCTTTCATCCACAGATCTGCACAAAGTCTTTGGTTCATATTTAAAGTAAGATCAACCAAACCAAGCAAATGCAAAAAGATTCTATGTTCAGTGAGTGGAAACTGAAAGAGGGATGTAAATTATCTTGTTCCAGTGGGTTAACTCAGGTTTTATCCCAAAAGAAGAACTGGTCTTTAACAACACACAAAAACGGACAATGATTCTTCACTAAGAGTTTGAGAAATATAAACCTAAAGATGATAATCTATCTCATCCATGCTCCAACTGCTTTTTAACTACTTGAAATGCCTTTTTTTTTCTGCTCAGAAAATCCCAGGAAGCCATCAATGTTAGCAATACAAAAGCCTGCTAGGCACTGAAGCTGGGCAGGCTCAGGGAGAGTGAAATACAACAAAGGTTACCACAAAGCAGATACATATGTTCATTGTTAGTTGCATTTGCTTACTGTGTTCACTGACATGCAAGATTAAAAAATTAATTTTAAAACTGATGCAGAATTTCCAACTTGTTGAACCAAGGGAGACTGGAAACAATGGGATCCATCTGCAAAATTCGATCTTCCTTCTTACCAGTGGTCCTTCAGACAAGAGGCAAAAATGTCTGGAGTTGAAGCTGTGATCTGGTAGCAGCAGTTTGTCGACACAGGTATCAGAAATACTGACTTCAGACCCACTCTCCAATTTTCAAGTCCATGCTCCATATAGACCCACTGACATTTACCATGTTATGAGTGAACAAAGCATTATCCAGGGGTCTATGAGAAGAACCCTTTGTAGTGCTGTTTACTTGATTTAAAAGAATAATTTCAATTTTTCTTGAGAAATCACTTTTTTTTATTAATACTATTGAATCATAATTTTTCTGCAACAGACAAAAACTGCGATAACAAAAAGCCTGGCTCCTTTATATGGTCTCAAGAACTAAATATAGAGCAGGAAGCAATGCAGCATATTCCATGAACACTACATGGGATTAAAATAAAACCTGACAAAAGTCCTGGCATGATATATTACTACTATTTTGGGTTTTGGTAAATAACATTAAGAAGGAACCAGGAACCTCATCTGTCACATATTTTGCACACAGAGAGGCTCTGACTTTCATCTCCTATTCTCTTTTATGTGTGGTAATCCATGCAACTTGTTCATTCACCAGTAAACACCCAGCATTTACACAGAATCTTCTGTCTTTTTAACTGGAGTCCTCCACTAAAAACTGCCACCTCTCCAGTAGCATGCAAAGCATGGAATCTCATGGGTTCAAGTGAGGTTTCTACCTCCTGAATGCATATACATAATATACTGTTGTACTGAAGTTTGCATGGAAAAAAACCCAGAAATATCCTAAAAAGAAAGCATTCCAGTAGGGACATCTTTGCTTACAGCAGTTAGTAACACTATCTGATAGTGTCATACTGAGATTATCAAACCACCTCCAGCAACACATGACTGAAGTGTAGAGGAAGCATACCGCAGAGCTGAGGGACCTGGTTCTCTTTAGCTCGGAAAAGCTAAAAGGAGACTGAAGCATGACCTCATTAATGTTTATAAATGTGTAAAGGGCAAGTGTCAGGAGAACGGAGCCAGTGGCATTCAATGACAGGACAAGGGCCCATGGGTGCAAGCTGGAACAGAGGATGTTCCACATAAATATGAGAAGAAACTTCTTCACAGTGAGGGTGACAGAGCCCTGGAAGGGGCCGCCCAGGGATGTTGTGGAGGTAGAGGTTTAAAACCTGCCTGGACATATTCCTGTGTGACTGGATCTAGGGGATCCTGCTATGGGAGGGGGATTGGACTAGATGGTCTTTTGTGGTCCCTTTCAATCCCTAACATGTGATTTACTAAATCAATCAGTATGGGTAAGAGTTCACCATCAAAAAGGAGCAGGACAGCTACTGTAATAATATCAGCCAAGGCAAAGCTAAGCTTTAAACCAGTCTGAGTTACATGAAGCAGCGTTGTACCTCTCCTGCTAGCAGGATTATGTGTGACAAGAGGCTGCCCTATTAAACCCTTGATTTTGACCAGGCTTAACTGCCTCTGTCATTAATCCTGGTCTCAGTTGTCCCTGCATCTACCCAGGGGATGAGATGCAATGCATCACAGATCATTTGGGTCTAACAGCTCCAGGAAGGGCAATCACAGTTTTCAAAGTGTGTTAGGCAGTAAGTGAATGTCAAGGAATACTGTCCTTGCCCATCCTACAGCCAATATGGATTACACAGGTGAGTTCTTTTCCACTCCTTTACCTTGTTCGTGCCATCACATTGTTCTTCTTGGGCTGCTGATTAACTGGGCTTCCCATGTTGCCGTTCTTCAGGGAGCCCTTCCGAGCCAGTTCCCTTTGCTTCTCTGCATATGGGATAAAAAAGGGAAAAACAAAATTAGGGCAAGAGCCTGGATGATCACCATGCAATGCAAAACCACAGATTTCATAGTGACAAAAGGCAAAGCAGAATGAAAGGCAAAAAGTGGGACATCTTTACCTGTCAAGGAAGGACACTGTAAAGGCCAGACAAGATGTGTCCTATTGCCTCCAAGTTCACCAGTAACTAAAGCTAATGCATCTCAACTTACATCAGTTTATTGACAACATCACACTAAGATGGTCACTAGCTTTTGGGTAACACCCTGCTGAAGTAGACAAAGGGCAGAGACTTCGTGTCTGTCTGCATCTGTCTGCTGCACGGACCTTAAGTGGACTCGGGGAAGTGATAGAGTCAGCATCTCTAGTATTATTAAAGAAACATCTAGACATGGCACTTTGGGACATAGGGATGTACTTAGTCGGTGTAGTGGTGTTCCGCTGATGGTTGGACTTGATCTTGGAGGTCTTTTCCAACTGCAATGCTTCTCTGTAAAATTGTGTTTTGTGCTGTGCAAGGGAATAGATCCTTCTAACTTTTCCCCTCCCATTGAGGCCACTGCTAAGGCACCTGGTGGAGACACCATCATTTACTGTTAGTCCAGCCTAGCTTGACATCAGGCCTGAGTTATTACTGTTTCCCTAGATAGCAACTCACCAGACTAATACACGCTACAGAAAGCACTGCTGCCTTTCCTGCTTTTCCTCCTGGCAATTTGTGATGTCCCTTGATTATCTTTTATCTCACATTGATTCTTGGGACATTGCTTTCTTTTTTTTTTTAAAAAAAAAGTGAGACATCTTGGAGCTGTATTGTGAAACAGCACATTGTCCGCTGTGTTCTACCCACTGATGAAACCTTTCTTTAAGTATTCAGTGTAAGTGTGTGGGGGGGTGGTGTTAAATTAGCTTTTTCTTTAGGTGAGACTACTGGTCTTAATAACTTCTCACCACAGGATCACAACCAGAATTCAGGTCGTAAAGCTAAGTCTTCTGTCAATACAGTGTCTGTGCTGTGTTAAAATGGCCCTGCCTCCAGCAGGGATGGGAGTCCATGGCTCATATCTTTTCATATAAACTGATACTCAGTTTTCTGATTCAAGGTCTTCCTCACTTCTGCTGGAAATGCAGAAAATCAGTTGAGTTAGTAATTAGCTGCAAAAGTTGAGCTAACTGCCCCAGCCTCATAGTACAGTGCCAGGCAAGGCCCATAAGATAAGAAATGGACCAGTTAAAAACATCCTTCAGAGTGTGAGAAAATGTTGGGAACTATTTTTGTGGCATGCCTAAGCAATAGGGCTCTACTGGACTGTGTGCTAGGGAACCTAAAAATGAGTGCATTTGCTTCTGCTTCCCCTGTGGTGAAATGTGCTGATGGATTTTTTTTCTCTTGTAGTCTTTATTCCCCTTGAAAATAAAAGCTGCTTTTCCCACTCATGGAAAGCAGCATGCCTACCAGGGTGTGCAACTGCAAGGTGGGACAGCTCTGTACCTTACACACAGGCAAGAGCAGGGGCACACAGAATCAAGTGCTTTGGGTTGGAAGGTGCCTTTAAAGACCATCTAGCCTGCACTGAGTAGGGATGTCTCTAGCAAGATCAGGTTGCTCAGCTGCCTTTTTTGATGGACAAATAAGCAGCAGAGATGCCTAGAGATCATGAAGATGAGTGTACCTGGGGAATTTGCAGATACTCTTACAAAGCATGTCCAGCCCTGCTCCTGCTGACAGCAGAGGTGGATAAATGCTCATTGAACTTGGCAGGAAAAGGACTGGATTAATAACTCTGTTTCGTATGAGCTACAAAGAGACTGCTACAGGACTGAAGTAAAAATCTTAAATCAGAGTAATTTCTCAGGACTGGAACTTGGAAATGCATTGGTTATCTCTGTCTCCAGAATAAAAGGCTGGTGTTTTGCAGCCTTTGCAAGGTTCGCTATTCAGACACAGAGGAATTAAATGGGGTTTTATAAAGGCAAATGTTTACAACTCCAAATATGACACAAACTCCACCTATCTACACCAGAAGCTCCAGTGCTGGACACAAATACATGGTGCTCCGACAAGTTGCCAGAGCTTAAGAGGCTGAATAACTCACAAAAGGCACCTGGCTCAGAAATGAGGTTACAGGTTTCATTTTCTGTCAAGGCTGTTCAGGTCTTCCTGAGCCTTTTAAATGGATCGGTGCTCTCTGCTCTTGATCGATCGCCCAGTGCAAGCACTAATGCTCCTCTCCAACACAGATTGCTCACTCTGCTTATGCTACGTCTATCTTATTACTGAGTCCTGCAACAATGTGTACAGCTGAACTATATGAGATTTCCCATTTAATCCCTTCTTTTGCTTGTTTAGAAGCTTGGAATGAACAATCCCAATAAACTATAGGTGTGTTAAGAACATACATGCCTGTGTTCCTATCCAAATTTTTTAAGCATGAAGCAATAGTTTCTCTCCCTCTTGGACGCTATGAATCCTGAGTCACTGTGACCAAAATGTGATGGCTTCTGGGGGCAATGGGAGGCCAACTCAGCCATGGTGTTTTAGGACAAGACCCTAGAATGTGGTAGAGATGTGCATGGATCCTATCAGACTTTGAGGCAAGAAAACCTAGTATCTGAAACTTCAAATATTAAGAAAAACTTCTACTTTGATAATCATCCAGTAGAGCTTTAAAGTGTCAATCTCTTGCAGTAACCTTAGGCTATAAATTCCAGCCTTACAGAAGAACCATCAGACCAGGAGAGGGAGGTTTTCAGTGCCTGTTTTCTGTTTCTGCCTTTCTGAAGCACTTTTTCTGTGCTTCCTCTTGGTGTAGCAGATAGAATTGCAAATCCTATTTCTATGTATTGAGCTCCTCCTTGGACTTCCAGCTCACCTCGTTTATGCCCCTAGATGTTTGTTTGAAGGCCAGGTTCCTTCAGGAACCTGAGTTCTTTTTAGAAATGCAACTGATTTGGGAACTTCTGCAGATGTTACTGTCAAGTCCAATATCTTAACAAAGGCCTGTGATTTAACAAATTAATGAAGATCTAATAGAATCTGTGACCAGACACATAAACAACACAGTAAACACTAGGTGAGGAATGGAACTGCAGCCTAGCCTTGATAAGTAAATGTAATTTTTCTTTAGTCTGCCCATATTGCCTGATGCTACACCCACATGAACAAGCATCCTAAGATCACAAGTCTCCATTGACCCACCTGTGCTAACCTTTGCATGAAACCTGGCAACTATGCATCTGGACAATTCTCAGGGAATGAAAATCTAAGAAGTTCCTTCTTTCAGAGTCATCCTAGACTCTCCAATACAATAGTTCCTTATGAGACTTGGGTAAGTTCTATGTCTCCACATGTCTCATCCCACCTCAAGACTAGTGCTTAGCTTAAGACATTGAGGGCATGGTCCCACCAGAGGGAAGAGGCATAACTTGTCTTCAATACCTGGTCATTTCTGGTGCTGGCTATGAAAAGCATTTCTATGTCGTGATAGTCTATGTTGTCTCAGCACAGTTTGTCACTATTTTCCCAGACAGACACTTCTTTCAAGAAGCAGGAGAGAGCAAAGGGGGTTGGAGGGCATGAAACAGTCTGACATCTTTGACATTAGGAAGTATGGTCAATTAGGAGCTTGAAGATCCTGTCTGATCATTAGTGGGGTTTCTGTGTTGCATAACATATTTGGTTCACATGCTAAGGGTTTGTTAACAATGGGGGCTCCTGTGAGAGGCTGCTAGAAGCTTCTTCAATGCTCAATACTATCAGTATCAGCCAGGTTCAAGACAGACCTGCTGCTGGCTAAAGCTGAGCCCATCTGTAACCATGGCACTGTCCCTGGAATAAATTTAAGGGGAAAAAACTGCTGCACACAGAAGTGGGAGGACAGTAGCAAGAATATGTGAGAGAACAACTCTCTCACAACAAGAGGTGTTTCAGGCACCAGAGTAGAGATTCCTCTACAACTGAAGACCATGGTGAGACAGGAGTGCCTCTGCAGTCATGGAGGTCTGTGATGGAGCAGACATGCACATGCAGCCCATGAAGGATCTCAGGCCAGAGCCCCCAAAGGAGGCTGAGACCCTGCAGGAAGCTCATGCTGACGCAGGTTTGCTGACAGGACTTTGAGTCCACAGGGGGCCCATCTAGAACAGCCTGTTCTGAAGGACTGCACTCAATGAAAGGGACCCACAATGGAGCACTTTGTGAAGAAGTGCAGCCTTTAGGAAGGATGTACATTGGAGAAGTTAACAGAGAAATGTCTCTTGTGGGAGCAACCCTATGCTGGAGCAGGGTAAGAGAGTAAGCTACTTCAAGGTAAGCTCTGCGGGTAACAGCAGTAAAGGTCCTCAAAATAAGCATGCTAAGCACTATGCAAACCATCCCTGACCCAGTGTGCTTTTACCTGCCTTATTTAGGATGTGCCAGAGGACAAAAAGATAATTGTGTGGTGACAAATGAAGCATGCTTCCATGAGGAACCTCTGTTACAGAAAGTCATCTCTAAATTCAGAGGAGATGAATTCTCCCTTTAACACTGGGAATACTTACAGCCTGGATGAATGATCTCACTGCTGTATTACTTAGTGCAGTTAAAAATACTTACCTTTTCTGATGGCTGGATGTGTTTAGCTGCTTTATGATGCGGGAAAATAGTAAAGGCACATGTAATTCAGGCAGTGTGGACTGGATGATTGGGTAGTGGGGGGGATTGTGAACTGGCTGCAAGACAGAAGCCAGACAGTAGTGGTCAATGGGACAGTCTAGTTGGAAGCCTGTATCTAGTTGAGTCCCCCAAGGATCAGTACCGGGACCAGTCCTCTTCAGTCTATTCATTAATGACTGGGATGAGGGATTAGGGTGCACTGTCAGCAAGTTTGCTGATGACACAAAGCTGGGTGGTGTTGCTGAAACCCCAGCAGACTGTGCTGCCATTCAGCGAGACCTGGACAGGCTAGAGAGCTGGGCAGAGAGAAATTTAATGAGGTACAACAAGGGTAAGTGTAGAGCCTAAGATCTGGGCAAGAATAACCCCAGGTACCAGTACAGGTTGGGTACTAACCTGTTGGAGAGTAGGAGAAAGAAAGGGACCTATGGGTCCCAGTGCACAGCAGGATGACTATGAGCCAGTAGCGTGCTCTTGTGGCCAAGAGGGCAAACAGCATCCGAGGGTGCATCAGGAGGGGGGTGGTTAGCGGATCGAGAGAGGTTCTTCTCTCCACCTACTCTGCACTGGTGAAACTTCATCTGGAGTATTGTGTCCAGTTCTGGGCCCCTCAGTTCAATACGGACACAGAGCTGCTGGAGGGTGTCCTGCATAGAGCAACGAAGATGATGAAGGAAGCAGAACACCTCCCTTATGAGGAAAGTCTGAGGGATCTGGGTCTCTTGAGCTTGGAGAAGTGGATTGTGAAGTCTCCTTCTCTGGAGACCTTCAAGACCTTCATGGATCTGTCCCTATGCAGCTTGGTCTAGGTGATCCTGCTGTGTCAGGCGGATTGGACTAGATGATCTTTCGAGGTCCCTTCCCATCCCTAATGATTCTATGAATCAGAACAGACTTCACATGAATACACCTATGTTAAAAATCACCTTAATGAATCTTCACAATTACTCCTCTGGTTTCAGTGTTTACATTAAACTGTAAACAGTTTTAATAACATTTTCCTGTTTTTAAGAAGTGAAATGCTTAACAGCTTCCTTGGTATATGTTGCCGTGGGAGGGTGTCATTGGTTTTTACCTACACTCTGCCCCAAATTAGAAATGGTAAAGGCAACCATGTGCTTCTGTCTCCTGGTGAGCTGTTTCTTTTCCAACACCAGGCAGCTCCTTTTCTGACACCACGCAAAGCGGGCAAACCAGGAATTTGGTGAACATCACTCTGTACTGTGCTATTTCAAGGGTCAGACCATAGCAAATCCATGGTTCGCATCTGCCTCAAGTCTGGCTACAGTCAAGACAGTGGAGAGTTTTAGGATGCAATCGCCTCTCACTGACACTGTGCTTGACTTTGTGCATCTGGAAGTATGCAAATGCTGACTGCTCTTGTCAGATGTCCTGCTGTCTGAACATCTCTAACTCAATTGCTTGTGAACCTGCCTTACCAGGGAAAGAAGGAGCTTCCAGTATGGGGACAATGCAGCACGGGTCCATGGGATTTGCTGCAGTGTGAAGACAAAGAGAAATTAGTTCGACGTGATAGAGTTGCATTTTTGCACCTTCAAGGTCTGTGAGATGAGATTTTGGGATGTATTTGCCTCTCCATCCCCTGCAGTCAGCTGAACAGTTTCAGAAGCCCTGATGAATTCTACCTTCTCAAGCAAACCAAGAATTTTAAATTACACAGTAAATAAAATTAATCTGTCTGTTCAGATCCCATGATGAATAGAGGTGTGAGCAAATGGAGGGGGAAAGAAGGAACTGCTGACTACAGCTTCCACTTCAAGCTCAAGTCTGAATTTCAGCTCACTTGCACCATTTAGCTCCATATCATTAGCATGCATCTAGTTAACACTGAAACCTTCACTACCTTTCACCTCTGACAGAGTATTTGTCAGTGAGGGCTCTGTCACTTGGAGAGATTTCAGGGTATGTACTTCAATAGGCGCTCTGCCTGCAGGCTATGCAGAAAGGGGGTTATAAGAAAGCTATGTGCTGGAGCCACGGTGATCTTAGTAAGGACTGTGTTCCTTGGGGAGATTTGGAGAGTTGCAAGTGCAACCATGCGTGTGGCTATAGTACAACTGAAGGTTGTGCCTCCCTGTATTGCAAAGAAAAGCAAAAGCAAAGTGATTTTAACTAAACAGGAGTAGCAGAAACAAAAAGGATGCATCTGTGGCCAGACTCCTTCTCTGCATACAGGGAATACAGTTTCAAGCTGACATGTGGTGGGGTTCAGCACTGATTATTCAAGACAGGCCATCTGTGTCAGGATTGTTTCACCCAGCTTCAGAAGAGACTATTCAGATAAGCAAGGTTCAGAGAGCTACGTTATCTTACTACATCAAGGTACCAACTTGGGAAAGCTACTGCGTTTTAGCCCAAATACATTATTCTTCTCCCCAAGCCAAATTTTGGGAAATCAGTGAACCAAATGTCTGCAAAAACTGGACAGCAAGAGCAGCATGTGAATCTATCTTCAAAGTCCCTCTTGGATCAGGTTTTAAATGTCTAAATAGCTGCATTTGCTTATGTTTTCTTGATCTGGCTGCTGCTGTCCCTTTGCCTTGGCTGAGAGCTTGCACAAACACCAATGGGCTTTGAGTGGTTTCAAGCTCCCTTCAGCTCTGAATATGCTCCTAATCAGACAAAGAACTGGTGAATTACCTGAAAGTACAAAGATGACATTTGCATCATTTATTCAGGGAAACAGCTCTTAACTATTTGTAGAAGATCTCATTCTGTGAAAACACTCACCTAGAGGAGTGCCTGCACCAGTTACAGAGATTTCTGATGGCCCAATTGATAATTACTTTTTTGCATGTTCCTTCAGAAAACACATAGCAAAATGAAGCATCAGGCTATTCCAATTATAGAGGAGAACAGCTAAATGCATGCTCCAGTCCTACCAAAGCTATCATCTCCTTACATCACAAACACCTCCAGAAGTGGCTTTATGTTGCATCCTATTCCCAAAGCTCATTTATCTGCCCTTCATGTGATTGCAGGAGGGAATGACCTCTCTGTTTATATCCACTATTGCACTCTAATGTGTAGGAGAGCTAGGCATTCAGTGCAGTTATCCACTTACCAAAGAAAACCTTATGGCTGTACACTTGAGGGAAAAAAATTACTATCTTGAACAGGGAGCATTTAGAACACTTCATTTCTTCATGGCACAGTGTAATCATGGGCCATCTTTGTAAAATCACAGAATAATTGAGGCTGGAAAAGCCCTCTAAGATCATCAAGTCCAGTCTATGACCTAAGATCACATCAGCTAGACCATGGAATGTTGTGTTTACTGCTGGGAGAAAATATTTAACTGGTTTAACTTAAAGCCACATACAGAATCTCTGGCAGCAGAGAACTGGGATTGTCAGCTGTCCATCCTCCTCTCTCTGAGCTGTCTCTGCAGCCATTTTATTCAGACAGGTTGTGACTGTTGTGACTATGTAGCAGAAAGCAGCAATTCATCTCACTTCATCTTTGAACATCTTCTGTAGTGATTTCAAAGGCACCAATTGTTGCAGCTCCCAGCTCACAAGGGCATTTTGTTGTTATTCAGCTTTTCACTTAAAGAATTGGAACTTATTCCTAATGGCTGCACAATACTGCATATCTATCAAGACTTCATTTTTCACTGTCAAAACCAGAATATATGAACAGGACCAGTTCAATTTATTTTGTTTGTTTGTTTTTCACATTTATCTTCAGAAAAGGATTTATTTAGTTTTGTCATATACTTTTCAAAGAATATCCTTCCTGCCAATTAGAAGAACAGTTAGATCCATGGGGAAAAGTTTGCATCCTGACTGACTAGAAAATATAATGTTTAAACTGACCTACTCACTGTCTTAACATATTTTAAAGGAAGAGAGATAGACCTTTGGATAGACCTTTTGCAAATGCCTCCTCATTTCTACTGAACTGAACACAAGTTTAAGTCAGAGCCACTTGCTTGACTCTTGTATGGTGCAGAAGACCATTATCATCTGTGGCATTTACTATCTACAATTGTATGCATTTCAGGAAAAATTCTGTATTTTCTATGTAATAAAACGAAAGCAGATGAAGAAAGACAGCCAGGCTAATTAAGAATCTGAGTGGATGGATACTCCTCAACCTGAGAAATCCCTGCTCTGTAGTGTGATACCTAATGCTTTTTATCCTGGAAAAGGGAAAGAAACTAACTTAGTGTGTTACCCTTTAAATACTCTGCTCCCCAGGAGAGGATTTTCAGGCATTGTTTCACTAGATCAACTGCTTGTTTTCTACTACTCTTTATGGAAGAACAGGATATGTACAGCCCAGGGTGCCTCTTCCTGCTATTCAATTTATCAGCCATAGTCCTAGGTACTTGAATCAGCAGCAACTCAGGGAGCTATCCTGCACAGAAATCCCACTCCCTTGACAGGATTACCGACCTGGTGTCTCCCTTAGTGAGACTGCCGTTCCCCGGAAATTTGACAAACGGCCTCAGAGTTCAGTTAGTGATTTCGTAAGTTTATGATTAACCTATCTGCTAATTAAGCTTTCATTAATGAGGCTGTCAGGAATTCTATTTCAGAAGGACAGTGGATTCTAATCTAACACATTTCTTCTTGGGAGCAGGGCTTGGGGACCCCCTTTGTGTAACATGCCCTGACACTTCTCTCTTCTGTGGCAGAAGAACCTGCAAAACCTGACTGGCACCTGGGGCTGCTGCCAGATCACCAGGCAATGGGGGCCCTTGGGGACAGCTCATCACAGCAGTCTGGTTATTTATACCTATTGCAGCTCAAAGAGCTCTCTGCTCCTGTCTTCTGAAGTCTCACCAGACGCTGTGGAGAGAGGGACCTCACTGGTGGTTTCAAAAAAACTAGCATGCCATTTTCATACCCATGCTACTGTCATGTGTATTTGGATGGGTGTCCCACCCCAGGAAAGAGCGTGAACTCCCTTCTTCCTCTCCCTGTACAGTGTTTAGAGAAAGCTCATGGCTTCATCACTGGCTTTGTCCTTTGCTGGGTGACCTGAATGGTAGGGCTCACTGAGTGCTGCAATCTGTAACTTGCTTTGGACTATCTTGGTTGATCTTTCAAGGTCCCTTCGAATCCCTAACATTCTGTGATGCCTCAGCAGAGTGGGGAGGATGCTGCCACCTACCTCCTCTAGCTTGAATCTTGTTTTGTTAGAGAAACCAGAACTGGGCTCAGGGATTTGTCCTAAATTATCATAAATTATTAAATCTTCTCCCATTCTCTCTCATCTGCTTTATCAGGTGGGGCTGCTACCTGTTAGTGTTAGCCAGTAGAGGCTGGTGGAGGGAATGGTAGGATACCAGTGTCAGCTATTACATTTTCCTTATTATCCTCCTGTTTCCAGGTACAGGACTGAGGGTTTGGTAGTTTTTTTTTTTCACCTGTGGTAGCAAAACACAGCCATGCCTTGAATGGCAGAGGGAAACAGCATTAGCCAGAGAAAAGCTACATCCCTGCTGAAATCCCTCAGAAAGGGGCATCCCTCAGAAAGGGGCTTGAAAGACAAGATGAAAGGCCACATTGCTGGTTGTAGGTGCTTTGAATGCTGCAGGAAGGGAAGCAGGGCTGGGGGATGAGAGAAGTCAGTCCCAAGTGCAGAGCCCCACAGCTGGAAATCAGGTATGTACACTGCTGAGCTGAAGCCTCTGTCAAAGAAGCAGCAGTTCCGATGGCACAGAATGCTGAAAGGGACACAGAAAAAGTCTGACTCAGGCTTAAGACAGCAGCAATGTACAAATGAAGATGATGACAGTTCTTAATATACAACTCTGATGGCAATGAAACAAGGTTTAGTGTTTGGATGCATCTTTGTCACTCTTTGTCAGTACAGTGCACTGAGCAGTGATGTGCAGAAGCTGTCAGGTGGTGGCATGTCCATTCAGGGTTATGGTTATGGCACTGCCATCCCTATGCTACTCCCTGCCAGACCAGAGACAACCCCACAGGAGAGATGATGAGGGCTAAAGCACTGCTGCCCTGTGCAGGGTTAACACTGCTTTGAGTCTGGGCAAGGAAGAGGCAGGTTAAACAGAATTGACATGCAGGCCCCATGTTTCACTCTACACATTAGTAATCTTGCAAAGACTCTTGCTTGTCTGTCTTGCTGGAGCTAAAGGCCTGGTGAGATCCCAGTGCACATGGCAAATGAGTCCACCTCTTCCAAACAGGAGGTGGGTGAGGTTTCTGACAATGCCTCCCAGCTGCCTGCTCTCAACACTGCGGCAGGAAAGCAGATGACCAGCAGTGCTGCAGCTGCCAAGACCCCACTCTCTGACCCACTCTTCTAAATGACCCAGTGAGGCAAAAATTCTGGCAGAACAACATTTTTACCTTCCTCCTTCATGGCCAGCTGTATGCAATGAAGGGAGGAGAAATCCTAGCTTGCATTTGCTTATCAAAAGACTTTTAGCTGAGGGATTTCTACAGCTTTTCTAATCGAAAAGGGAGGAAATGAATGAAAGCAATACAAGAATTAATTTCTGCACCCATTGCATGCCTGATCAGGTTTGTTTCAGGCCACAGCAGACAAGTGATCAGCTGCACTTAGCACATATGTATTTGTGAGCTAAAACTACCAACTACATACAAACACAAGTCTTACTGTTTTATAGCTACCTGTTTGGCTGCCCAAAATATCTCTGGTGAGATGACCAGAACAGAAGAGTTGTAAGAGTAGAAGAAAAGGTAAGAGAAACAGCCTGAGGGTCTCAGTAATCAGGGCTTTATGGCAGTAGTGCTAAGGGATTAGTGAGTTTGTATAGAAGACATGGAGTTCCTTGCCTGAGGAAAATAAGACATGACTGACTGTGCAAAAGGATTACAGGCAGTTAAAACAGTAGGTGTTTCAGCAATGTACTGTTCCACTTGGTTCTCACTGCAGATTGAATTATCTTTCATTAAATAAGACTTAAGACAGGTTTTAGCTTGTATACACAGATTCTTAAGCACAGCGAGAGCAGGTTCAATTTAATGATGAAAAAGCAGAGTGAGGAGGGTCATCTTTTTCTCCCTGATAAAAACTTTGTCAGAGTCTGTGCTAATTCCAATCTCTTCTAAAGAACCTTGTAAGAAACAACCTGCCTGCTCTTCATCCAGGTGGTACTGCGGGTGGACAGGCAGAGGTGAAGGGAGGACAGCAGCAGAGAGATGCTGGTTGGGTATGACACATCTGTTGACAGAGCAGGCATCAGGATGCACAAGGAAGAAATCCCTACACACTCCAATTTAAAGTAAAAGACATGAGGAGCAGGGTTGTTATCTTCAGGCATGGTAGGAATTCAGAAAGCCTTTGCAGAGATACCAGCTTTCTTTGTTTTTCTTTTTGCTATGCATTTTTGTAAAGAAAGTTATTTTCCTGTTCAGAATCTTTTTTGAGACAACAGAGATCTCCACTGCCAAGCTACCGCATGCAGAGCTAGGAGTATCAACTGTCATCTTTTCTGTCTCATTATTTTCCTCCATAAAAGCATGTTTTAGGTCAGACTATATCAAATTACCCTGGGGACAGAAAATAAGGGTGATGGAATTAACTGTCCCAAATACAACTTCAGTGCAAGTGAACATCAGAAACTGTCTCTGAACATACAGGCTGAGGTGTCTGCAGGAGACAAAGAATGAGGAAGAGGTACCGTTTTCCCTGAGGCAAGAATTTCAAGTAAGTGTATTGAGAATAAAGGAACCATAGTGTGTGTACATACACATCTGTGCAGAGATTATCTCAAACTTGGAATCTCATGCCACACAGTATGCTGGAAAGAGTCTGGCTATTGCTGAATTCCAAACAGAAATAGCTTTAATATTCAGATTTCCACTGATGCTGGCATAGTCAGTGCTCTAAATGGACCAGGAAAAGCTGTTAGCAGAGCCAAAGGGTGGCAAAAAATACTCTCTGCTTTCAACAGGTCTTAGTGGCTGCTAACAGCTGCACTTGCAAGGTGAACAGAAGGGTAACACCAAGTTTCACAGACTAAGGAGAACTTTAACTTTTTTGCAGGTCAGCTGCAGAAAAGATGGGGAGGAAGCCCAAGGACTGACAGTTTTGTTCTTTCCAGGGATGGCAATTAAGTCAAAATCTGGAGGCACTAGGATCTGCTATGTTCAACAGTTTCCTTGAGCAGCACCTATACCAGGGCAACAAGAAGAAGAATCATCACTTTTCCATCATGCAGTACACAACTCAGCAAAGTGATACGACTGGTAGGACATGTCCTGAATTGGAGATCACATGGATAAAAAATGAGAAGAGACAGAAAAACAACTCAAGCTTGCACTTTTCTATCCACTGCGTCTGTTCCCTGGGTGACTGAAGTCACAAGGATCCAATGACAGAAGCATGGTTTCTTCCTATCAGGTCTCTAGGGCCCAGTAAAATACAGGGGAAAGCAAGCTGCATCTCCTCTTCTGACCATGCTGTGACAAAGCTGACAGCAGCTCTGCTGGCGTCATCTCTGCAACAGTGACTGGAGGGCACAAGGCATGGACAGCCATCATTCTTCATATAGCTGGAGAGCACAGTATTGGAAATCAGAGGCAGAAAAGTATTTTCTTCTGTAAATTGCATAAATTCAATGTTTAAAAGGAGCAAACTGAAATAAGCAAGCACCCAAACATAGTGTCTGTGCTGTTTCTGTGCTGGTGAAGGTTCTTTGTGACAACAAATTACAGTAAAAGATATGCAGGAGATAAACCTACCACACTTTGCTCACTGGAAAGGTCTCAGCAGCTGGGAGAGTGAATGGTTTTCTTATTTTACTTACAGTGTTAAATGCCCTCTGCTTATTTAGGTTGACCTTGTGAAAAATACTTAGGATACTTAGGATTACCACTGGCTCCATAATCTGATCATTTGCAACAGACCACACAAAATTTAACTGATGACACTGCAAGGTGCTGGGGACCTGGCAAGGCATCACTATCAGAGTTAGTGTTTACCAGGTGCATCTGACAGTCTCCAGTCGAAGCCAGGATGCTTCCAATGAAGGAAGTCAGAAATCAAGTGCCTGAACATATGTCGACCATGAGACACCCTCTGTCTAGAATCTCTGCGGACCAAGGCCACTACTTAGTCACCTGTGTGACTTCAATACTGGTAGACTGGCACTGGAGTTCATATAGAGCTAACCACACAGGCTTTGAAGAATTGCTCCAAGGAACAGGTTTTACAGCGGTGTCCATATAGGAAGCTTGACAGGATACCACTTACCCTTTCCTTCCACCTAGCATAACCCTGTTTACTCTGAAGAGCAGAACTCAGAGTACTCACCTTTCAACAGCACTATTTCCTAATCACTGCTAAGCACCCTACTGAGCACTAACTACATAATGAGTACTCAGGAAGCCGAAGTAAACAATTTGTTGACATGAAGGGCTGGAATAACTGTACTCACAATTTTTCTTTTTCAGAATCTCAAGTATTTTCTGCTTAATTTTTCACAATTCTGCACATTTACCTCTGGGTTACAGAGTTGGTCTATGAGGTTTGACGAGCTGCTTTTTTGTTGTATCCTGCCTTAGAAAAGTTTTAGTATTTTTCTGTAACCTTGTTAGATGCAACAATAAGTTATACCAGTTTGTTCCAAACTCCAAGATTGTGAAAGAGAATGTATTTCTTCTGGGCTACATGCAACCCATCTGTTGGCTCAAAACCTGCATTCATTTATTCCCACAGCAATCTCCACATTTTTATCAAACTAAACTGTTTTTCAAGTTATTAAAATACTAGACCTCATTCTCAAGGATAGATTTCAACTTTCCCTGCTTAAAATTCATTGCCCCATCCTACAAGGAAAAATACATAGGATGCAAATGGGAAAAAAATGGAATTTGTGAGAATCAATTAGGCATTTTTAAATTCTTTCTTTATTATTGGTGACATGCAACAGGCAAGTATCCGTATGACTCTGGGTCATGAACCCCTTCCTGCAAAGTCTCCTTAACAAGCAAATTACAGGAGAAAACAAATCCTCTGCCAATCTAAGATTTAAAAACCTTTTTCAATGTCTGGCTGAGATAGCACCAACACCAAGAAGAGTTCAAATTAGTCTAGGAAATGGAGGTGTTGTACAGCCACCTTAACAGCTGCTTGACCTGTGCTGCAATTCACATGAACAGCCACCTTGAATTTAGTTCTGCTTTGCAGTACTAAGTCTCTACACTCTGAGTGCCCTTGCTTTGCTAGGACATAGCAGCTGCAAGAAATCTGCTGCTTGCTGGAATTAAAAGCACAAGGAGAATTAATGAAACATAAGTCAGGAAACACATCTGTGAAATAACTAATTTTCCTGTCACTGCATTAGTGTCAGTAAGAGATGCAAGCAAAGGAGAAAATTAGTTTTAATACGGTCTTAAATTTGATCACTGTACAATGGGGACATTTTGTGAATTAAACAGAATGAACAGAGGCTAGTCATTAAAATTCAAGAAGAAAAACAGTACTAACAGTGAAGATGAAGTAGCAGTTGGGTTCCTCTTGTCTATCAGTGGACAAACTTATGCTTATGGTAGAGAAAGGCTTTGTGCCAGTGCATGCAAGTTGCTTAAGTCTACCTCTGCAAATCCTATCTTGCTTGTGTTTGGAACCCAAGAGAGTAACTAGAGAAGATCCAGATAGTTTTTTTCAGTAGGGAGTAACAACTCTATGACATCTAAAAAATAAATGGAGACATAACTAAGAATAGTATACTAAGCTAGAAGAGACCTCAAGAGCTCTCAAGCTCAAAACAGGATCAGCTATGGGATCAGATCAGACTGATCAGAGCCTTATTTGGTCAGGCTTTCAAAGCATTTAAGTATGGAGATGACAGGACCTTCTTGAGAAGTTTTTCACTGCTTGACTGTCCTCGTGGTGAAAAAATATTTTCTTAAGATGATTAAGGTAAGAAAGAAACAGGTGTGGAATGCAGCACCCACTAAATGCTACTCAGGTACGCTGATAGTGTTTCTTCACTACCATAGTGGAGGTTTCACACGAAGCTTTCCCACCATTCGTATAACTTTCCAGATGAATCTGGTCATTTCCCATCTGATGGTCATTACCAGGTAAGTGCAGACAGCTGGCACTCTATTTCCCCCTTTATTCCTACCTCTTTCCTTTTTTCTCTTTGCCTTAAAGCAGAGATGACAGCCTAGGTTGTAGGTCTGATCAGTGTGCTGTAGACCCTTGCAGATGCTTCAATTCACCTAGCCAATGAGGCTCAACCCAGCCATAGACTTTTCTAATGTGGTCAGGACGTTACTTTCCTGGGAGGTGGAAACTCTCGGGTGCCTATGGAAGTTTAATTGCAGATAGAAAGAAGAACATTGGCAACAAGAGGAACTAAGATCGCTTGTATTACTAATCATCCCCTTTCAGTGAAGGACAGCAAAACCCAAAGAACTGCCCACAGGGCCTCTTGTCCTATTATAGCTCTTCTACACATAGACAGAAGTGAGTTGGCTGCGTCAGCTAAGAGAAACTAAAACTTACACAGAAATAACTATGTCAAAGTTTTGCTTTATTCTCTGCCGCACAGATCAGAGGCTGCAGAAACCCACATTTCTGCCCAGTAGCTAAAGCAGTTGTGCAGAAAAAGAATTGAACTTAAGTTTTCTATGTTCTGGCTGAAAGCCAGATGTGTTTCCTAAAAAAGCACAGCTCTTTTGTGATATGGGCCTCTCAAACATTTCATAGCCAAAACTTCTTTGTAAATTAGACATGAATTTGTGAATAGTTGTGAAACAACCAGTTACATGCTCTTTTAGTGAACTTACAAGGAAACATTAAAAAAAAACTAGGGAGTTTCATCCCAAGATACTAGTTTTTTCTTTAAAAATTGTAAGTAAGATGTGAAAATACTAATTCTAAAACCAGTCTCTGTTCTGGAGGCAAACTGTCCATGCCTGACAGCATCACTTTAAAAATTAAATATGGTAGCCTTGTTGAAGACATATTTTTAGCACAGTGTCATGTAATATGTCAAGCGCAATTTCTCACATGAACCTATACAGGCTACAGTTCTCTCACTTCTACTATTCATTTCTGGTGTAGTCCTATAACCAGTATTTAAAATAAATCACAGTAAGTCTTTCTTGAAAAATCTGATCTTACTTTCGGGCTAGTTAGTGTGACAAGAGACTGACAGGGGCTGCTTTCTGGCATTGAGTGGATGGTGTTACTAGGGAGCACCTTTGCATTGCCAGCTTTTCAATAGTGTTATTAAACCTGTGTCTCACAGCCAGCTAATCCTTCACTGATGGTGGAAGGCACTTTTAAGCCCATGAGATTCAGACTAGTGAGCTGAACAAAACTGCTGCATCATCCCTCCAAAAGACATCAACACGTAGTGACTTGATCATACAAATTTCTTAGCAGCAAAGAAGTTGCTTTGAAAAAGTAGGAACTGTCTTGCACCTAGTGCAGAAGGGGAAAAAAAAGTTACAGCAAACATGACTGTTTTGGGTTTACAGCAGAATTACTTTAAAACACTCTACAGGATTTATAAACAGTGATATAACAAGAGAGAGCTGGAACAGTTCCCTGTTCCCAAACACTTGGGCTGAATCAATTCAAGCTCTTCTCAAAGTGAGTGGCACAAAGGAAGAAAATGAAGAGTCAAGAAAAGCAAAGGAAATTAAATATCTGGGAAGCATTCACAGGTGAAATGGACATGAAAAGGAAGGAAGGAGTCAGTGACATGCAATGGCTTAACGTTCAGATGAGTCCCCTGGGAGTGGGAGGAAACTTGGGAGAGGAGTATTTTACAAAGCAGAGTGAACAGGAGTTTACTACTCATACAGTCTGAGTCTGGAGGTAGAGACAAACAGATCACAGTGGTTAGACATGCAGAGGATTTTGGAAAAATATAATGACTTGTTTCTGCTTCAATTGTACCTGCTGTCCTCCTCTCCTCATACAATTGGACCCAAAGAAAGGACATAAATGTTGTCTATTTACATGTTTTTCCTATAGGTTAATGTTTCTATAGGTCTAATGTTTTTAAATCCGATGAACAATTCCTTGTTTTCCTTCTTCAGGAAGTTTCAAAAAGGGAACTACAGCTATTTTGTGCAGTACTAGACTGCAACATCTCATTTCCATGAACGATGCAATAAATGCATACCCTCAGCACAAAATATTCAGCCCTGACTCAAGATGTAATTAAAGCTTTTTCAACAACAGTTGTGTTTAACAACAGGAGAAATGGGATCAGACTGTCCAATTACTGCTGTGACTTTACAGCTTCTCCAATAAAATCTTGTATTGGTAAATATATGGCATCTATAAAAATGTTTTTATTTTCCTGCGGTGTCACCTGCTTTATCGAGAATGACTGCCAAGAGGAACAAGAAAAAGCAATGCCAAAAGCTTAAGATTTGAATGAAAAGGAGGAATGATGGCAGAAGATTTTCTGCACACATTAGGGCAAAAAGGCTGTGATTAGCTGTGGTCTTTTCTGGAAAGGTTACTACCCCCTTACTGTCAGAGAACAGGCAAAGCTCTCTTTTAGTCCCAGCCAGGACTCGTAAGACCTAGAAGCCTCTTGGCACAAGTGCCACTGTCTTCACTGCAGCTTAATTCCTCTTCCTAAAACTTCTCCATAAACCTCTGTGATTTCCTCTGTGCTATTTCCTGATTTGGGGAATTAGTCCTCCCCACACATGAGGACAAATGAACACGATGAAATTTGACTGTTGTTAACTGGGTAAAAATTATGCTTAGTATTTCTGTTGTACCTATCCTAGCTCACCTCCACTGTTTCTCTGTTCACGCTCAACTGAGGTCTGTATTCAGGGAATAATTACCCAACAAGGATGCTACTACTTATAGAGGGACACACATTACTGATGACACTGGTATATGTTCTGCTCTCCTCTGTGCTTTGGCTAACCATGGTTTGGGTGTTTTTCTGAGCTCTGAGTTTCCAAAGGAGCCTTTATGATCTCAGAGAAGCAACAGTTACTCTGAACATTACCTGTGCTTAAGGGCAGCAGCTAGAAAACACAAATTTCAGGCAACTTTCTATTCTACAATTCTCCTTTGAGAAATGTGTGTTATTGCTATTTAATAGAGCCTGATATGCTGACAGAGCATTTTAGCCCCAACACTTAATAACCAGACAGTAACCTTTCCCAGCTAACAGCTAAGTGTGCAGCACAAGAAAGACAAAGGGGAAGCTCACATCACTGAACAGTTAGAGGAAATTCAATTAGCTGTCAGGTACAGTTTAAAGCTCTTCATTAATAAACCAAACACAATTTAAAAAGCAGGATCCAACACTATGTGTGGATGCTGTGGTCTGTTGTGGAGGGAGTTTTACATGAATTACACTGGACTGTACTGGCTTCCCTTCAATGCTACAGTGAAATTAATCCATGTAAGGAGCCATTAGAAGGTCTTACAGAAATAGTATCACTTGGCTAATTCAGAACTGGGGATATGTTCCCCTGCAGTGGGCAAGAGGATCAGGTGGAATCTACACTAAGAGCACTACACAGGGCCCTGAGAAGCTAGAAAATGGTACTATTGCCCTTTTCTATGTTGGTTTTTGTCCAAGATCCCAACAACTAAGCAGGCAGCCTTGTCAGATCAACTAGCGTTAATCTTTTTAATGTCAGGAACACGGCGTAAATGACCTTTGGGGTCATCAATCCCTTTTAAGCCAGTCCTCTGTGGACTTCATAGAAAAAAGCAAAGGGAGTAACACTTACTGTGTAATGAGACCTCTAAACAGATGACTAGCCTATCACTGCTGTAGTGCAGTTGGCTAGTGTGGTGGTCTCGTTTTGCTTATTATACTTCAGGCTTTGCTAGACCAGGTAGTTTTTATTCTCATCACTGCTTCAATTACTGCATTTTTTTTCCTTCTTTCTACCAGACAATTTCAATAATTTGCTTAATTTGTTTTGCCTCACCACTTTCTGAGCTGCTTTTTGTATTTGAAGTGACAGATTATAGCAGGTCAGAAGAAAGAAGAGAATCTATAATTTGCAGCTCTGGTTTTCTGCTTCAAGCACAAAGCCATCATTTGCACTCCAGATGCTTTGGCTTTTTCTCATTACAAAGTAAAATAATTTGTGTAGAAGCACATCTTCTGGTAGTATTCAAGGCCAGGTTGGATGGGGCTCTGAGAAACCTGGTCTAGTGAGAGGTGTCCCTGATCTCTAGGGCCCCTTCCAACCTAAATGACTTTGTGATTAGCTCTCTTTCCTATATTATCAGACCTGTAGCTATGTAAAAATTTGATATTGCTAAAAAATGCCAGATAATGCCCAACAAAATGATTCAGCTACCTTACAGCCTCCTCCTTTGTGACTTTTTATCTGCAAGCACATTAGCCAGAAGTGATGTGTGCAACTCAAGATGTGAGTGGGTATGCGAGTCTACCAGCTTTTGAAGTGCGTGGGTACCCAGTAACTCATCACACAAAAGCTGCATGTATGATGGTGGAGGGCTGGGAAAGACCAATAAAGCCCTGGTGTTGTGTCATAACAAACCAAGTAAATTGCTGTGACAGAAAGGCTATGCTTATTTTGTGAACATTATGCCACCTCATGCCACCTCGTGCTTGGGATTTGCTGACCTCCCTTTCCTGCATCTCGTCCACTCTTTTACTCCCACCTGCCCAGAGTGCTGTGATGAACTCCAAGGAACTATTCTTGTCCTTCTCTTAATGTCTTTACTGCTCACCCTAGCCTGTGTCACCTACAGTGTCTTATGCACCTCTCTCCTTTCTGTTCCTCTGTTTCTCCTCTAACTAATCTGCAATAACATGCCTGTCACAACTGTTTTTCTGCCCTTGTCTTTGCTGTTCTGTCTGCAGACAGTGCCATTAACACATGATGCAGCTGTTCACTCTCTCATCCCCTTCAAAAAAGAGCTTAGAGGTATCCTACAGGGAGGTTGCTACAATAAATTTGTGTATGCAATGGAAAGAGTAATGACAAATGAAATAATGTTTAAATAAATTCCTCCCAAGCCCCGGAGATCTCTGATTGGTAGGCTGCACTTCTGTCTCTGTGAAGAAAATCAATAGCTGTGCTTCGGCTTCCACATTACTCACGCCGCCCCCTGCGCCCCCCTCCCCGCACAGACTGTACGTACAGACTGTATTCAAGGAAATGGGTGCTCCCATGAGAGGAAAATGGCTTTGTGCACTTAAGGTAATGATGTCACTTGAGGTCACCATGCAAACACTTATGGATATGGAAATGTGCAGTTATGTCAATAGAGCTGGAATCTGGGGACACAGCTTAAGAGTTTTTTATAAAATGTTTTCCTCATTTACCTACAGAGCTCCTTCCCAGAAACAACAGCTGCTGTACCTAATTAGCATTACCCTCCTTGTTGTAGAAAAGCAACTGGGAATAGTACAGTACTTGAAGTACTGACAAAAGGATACACTAATGGCATTGATTTGTCCAGACTACTACAACCTCCTCTTATTATTCTATTTTCTGTACAGTAAGATTAGAAGCAATGAGATGTGAAACAGACAGGGAAAAGATGATGCAGAAAAGGAGCCAGGGATGCAGGCAGGTACTGAGCCATTCAGTCTATACAAGACACTTCCTGCACTCTTTGTCTGGGTCTGCAATTTCCAGCAATGGATTTTCATCTTGAGCTCTGGCAAGACATATTTTTGAACAGCACTGGGATAGGATGCTCTGATGCATATTTTCTGGGTTTTTTTGATGAAAATGCTTTAAAACAAGATCTGAACAGACAACCCAACTCTAGCAAAGGAGGTTAAATAACTACACCAACTGAAAGATCAGTCTTGATTGGCCTCTGTTCCCAAATGGATTATCTCCTCTGCTCACTTCAGTCTCTACCAAGATGTGGTCCAGTCATAAATTAGGTCCAAATCAAGATTAGTTCTCTTGATGTTTTACCCCTGAATTACTTGTTCTAAGCAAGTATTACTCCAGTTACTTGCTTAAGGCTTTTGAGAATCTTTTTTGTTAACAAGCAAAAATGGATTTAATAGTCAAATGATTCAGTACTTTGAAGTGGACACACCTAATTGCTGACTCCATCCTCATCCCCAGCTAGACACAGTGGAAGACATAGATATGAACTCCTCTGCTGTCACCAAGTAAAATCTTGAAATATTTATACATCCTGAGATGGAGAGGCGGGGCTGAGGTTATTTGTCAAAGAATAACATTTTCTGCAAAGTCTTCTCTCACCCCTCCTGGAGCCATCTCCTTGGCTCAGGCCCCACTATGGCAATTCACTTGCTCTCATCTCCTTCTTGTCATACAGAAAGCCAAAAGGGTCAGACTGTTGTGCTCACCCTACCAACAAGTCCAGGCTCCTGGCAAGCAGAATTTCTTTCCCAGCAGCAGATACGCTATGGCTGACCTACCAATAAGTATGATCTGCACTGTGTCTCCTAGGGAAAAAAAGCAACATGGTAAAATGCACCTGGCAGGAGGAAAAGCGTTAATGTAATAGCTCTGATCTGATAGTGTTAAACCTTTCTGCCTCTTGAAGCAAGGAAGTCTTCTGATTAGGCTGGCATATTATGTACTTGAGCTACAGAAGCTTACAGCAAAGGCAACTTGCTAACATTTGCTTCTCCTTATGGGGCTATTACCAGCCACCATGTTTTTTGTTATTAACATAAATAGCAGCACAAGATCTAAGCTGGAATGGAAAGAAAACAGTAGCTAGGAAATCAGGAAAATTATCTGCTACATTTGTGATTCAGGTCTTTTTTTCCCAAGACGCTTTGCAAAGGCAATCTAAACCAAAAACCACAAACTGTTAGAAGGCAAACTGTTAGAATATGAACTAGACTTCCCCTTAGTCATACGGCAGATCTCTTCTGCATGTAGCTCACTCAGACTTCAGGTGGGACCCAGTTTACCTAGCTAATTCACTATTTTTAGGCACCTCACTGAGGAATCTTCCAAAACCAGTGCCTTATTCTCTATCTAGTCCAAGGAGAGGAGGTGCTTACATCAAAGGCAACAGTTATTTTGGAGGATGAAGTTTGCTATGAGTGTCTCTCTCTGTCTGCCTCTCTTGCATCTGCAGACAGGGATGCAGGAGATGTACTATCCCAAGCTCTGTGTGGTGGATGTGCTGCCACAGTTCATCACTACCGTAGCTCATTCTGCAGTAGTCCAGGCAATTGCCACGCTGCCAATTCTGTTTTATCACAAACAGTAACCTCATTGACTGGTAGGTAAGACAGACAGACTGTCTGGATGGGGATTTCAGTGCAGAGAAGAGACATTAAAAATGCAAAATAAAACAGATGGCGTAAGCTTCATTAAAATAATATCGAGTCTCCTGAGGATCCCATGAGGACCTGCTGTCTTTCAGTGGATATGGAGCCCCTGCGATTTACACTTGAGGATTATTGCATTTCTCCCTCTCTCCTTAACACAAGTCTTCCACTTTCAGAAGGCTTGTGGTATGTGCTCCATCTGGATATGCCTCCTAATAATGTTGTGTTGGAGACATCTCCTAAGCACTGATGTTCACCCAGCCCTGCCTTCAGTTCTGTCAGGAACAACCTTATCAACTGATTTAAAAGAAGCATGGCTGAGCCTTGGCAGTTCTAGGCATAAAGACAAAGTGTGAGTACTAGAAAAGTAAGGAATACATAATTAATACAAATATAATATCAATAAGGGTTTAAGACAATGAACTTCGTGAACTGGGAGATGTTATTTGGTGAGAAGATTTCCTGGTTTTGGATGCGGCCCTAGCAGCAAGGAAGTTTTACTGTTCCACTTACAAACAAGGTGTAACCTTTAGGAAATAACTAGAAATACAAGGCTTTTTTGCATCTAGGAAGAAAACACATGGCCAAATATATGTACTTATGGGAGTGGGAGAAACAACCAAGGAAAAGACTGTTCAAGGAGAGGATATACCCCTGCTCAGTATGTGTAAAGTAGCACACTCTCTGTCACACTTCAATCACTGTGGCCTCTGGAAACAAAAGTTGTATTCATACTGGGTTGGTATTTAATTGAGCTCACTTGAACTAAGCTTCCAGCAAGCATGTATGACAGATTTGTATATGAATCCTCATGGAGGGAAAAAATGGCATTTATCAACCTTTCATCAGAACATTTGACATTTGAACAATGATTTCTGATTTAACAGTGCAAAATGCCACTATCCACTTTGAAAACCTGCAATAGGATTAAATCTGTAGTTGCTACCATCCCCAGCAATGGGTTTGCAAGTCAAGCTATTAAGTATTTACATAATACCTTAAATTTGTCTCGCCTTGAAGAGATTTAGACTCCAAATCTTGACAAGTTTAATGTCAGGAAAAAATGTGTTTAAAGACAAATAATGTATTTGGAGGCACCAGGGCCAGAGCTGGGAGATGCAAGCCATTAAACTGTCTGAAAATTGTAAAGACTGGGCATATTTTAATAATAATAGCAGCAGGAGCTGATGTGGATTAAAGGCAAGCTACACTGGCTACAGGCAATACCCTTAGTCTCTTTTTGCCCTAGGTAATCCAGAACTCATCTGGGTATGGGTAAGAAAAGAGAGTCATTCCAAAAAGCACTAGGTACATGTTCACCTAATTAAAGAGGCATGCTGTTTTCAGAGGCATAGAAGGAAGTTTTGAGCAGTCTCCTCTCTGGACACAAGGCTAGAGGATGCTCATCAGCCTTTTAAGCAGGTAGGTTTCACTGTTACCTTCATAAACATATTGAGGTCAGCACTGAGTATTCACTGGGTAGGAGCACTAGGTCCTGGCCATGGTACACTGCTATATATTGCAAAACCTGTTCAAACTGTTCCAATACCTTTCTTTGTCTCTTTACTGATGCAGAACAGCATTCAGTAACGGCTAAATGAAATAAAACTGTCCCACTGTGGAAAAGCAAAAGTTCTGACAGAAAGACTAATCACTCTGTTGCATCTAATCTTTGAAATAAAGCTGGTAAGGTTTGTAGAAGCGTGGCTTTGTCTTCCAGTTTACAGCAGTCCTGTCATATTTTCTCGTGTCCATTATTTCAGTTTTCACATTTTTTTCTGTGGTATTTCTGAGTTCTTGTTGCACGGATGTCTCCTAAACACGCTGTGACTAAATTTTCTTCTCTGACTCTTGCTTTTTGTGTCAAAGTCATTAAGGAGCACATAAATGAAACAACTGTTGGAGAAGGCCATCAGCCATTTCCTTCCTTCTGTTACCTTTTCCTATCTGATGTTTTTCTAAATTCCTGGTTTTCTCAATTTAGTGGGTTTGCCTAAGCACGTACTTTATAAAATCAAGGTTTGTTACAGATCTACCTCAAATTACCTTTTCACTTAATATGCATAAATTGAACTTGCTATCCTTTAATACAAACCTATTTCCTATGACCAAATCTCCTTAATGTCCTCATCACTTACCAAAGATGAGACTAAGATAGCACCATTTCCTGTCAAGTTAGGAAATCTCTGGAGGATATTTTTAAGCCTATAAAATGCAATGACTTACCAATAATAGTATCAATTGCCCTCCAACCTGATTCCTGACGTTAAACTATCCTAATACTACTATTGCAGTAGTAATTATCTGTCTAATGACATTAAAGTCTTGGCAATGAAAAAGGATCCCAGAGACATATGGCATGCTGGCAGTGATCATCTTTTGCAAAATTGTTGAGTTGTGCTGTCTTTAACACATACTGATGCTCTCTGCCTTTTCCTGAAAAGCAGCCACTGCTTTTGGAGTATTTATGACAGCAATTGGAGAGATCTGCTATCCCAGTGCATATGCTCACAGCCTGTATCAGCAGCTCAAGATTCTCTATGTTTGAAGCAAATTCCCTTTCTTTATCCATGCTCTGAGCAAAAACCACACAGTTCTGTTGTCATGTTCTGTCACCAGGTTCTTGAGGCTGTGTGGCACAACACTGGCCCAGATTTTGGAGACAGGACATCCATGTGGGGATTGCCACCCTCTTGTAAGCATTAGCTTTGTAAGGAAACTGTGTATTGTACTAACTGGGTACTTCTGCCTCCAGAACGTGAGAAATACTTCTGAGAAATAGCATGATTCTTTGCACATGAACCTTTACAGACATACAAGACTCGCAGTAAGACAGCTCTAACTTTTCCTGGTAGTAGCTTGAGACTTCTATCTTTGCCCTTTTGTTGGCAGTTATTCTCTCTTCTTTCTACAGTTCCTCTATATTATCTTCATTCTTTATTTGGCCAAGCCTTGATCATAGCTTGATAAAATTTTGTATGTTTAAAAAGCTATGCAATACTTTCAAAGCATAACTTCTTCCCTCTACCACAGCTCAAGATACAGGTTTTTATGTGTTTGTAGGTCAGTTCTCTTAGCAACAGAATCACAATGATAAAACTGCTCTGTGAGTGTTTGTGCCAAACTGGAGTGCTCAGCAATACATGTAGAGGTCTGAATATGATCCAATGAACAAGCTCACTGTATTTCAAACCTTGAATTCAGCCTTTTCACTCTCTATTGAAAAGACTCACCTAATTTCACCTGAAGTGGGGATGGCTTGTAGTTCATGGCTACAGTCTCACCCTCTCTTGTATCACAATCTCTGTCCGAAATAGATGCAGCTGTTGGATCCTATAAAGAGAGAAAAGAAAACAAAATAGAATGGCTTAGCTGATAGTTATGCAATCTTTCCTCTAGTTGCCTGTCATGCCAGTCCATTCCTGCCTGCATTCAGAGGGAGCACAGCACACACTTCAGTTCTGAACAGCTGAAACCCAGGGGCAGAACACAGAACTTTGGAAGCACATTTAGTATGCTACAAGTACATCTGGAAATTCCAGTTTTCAACATAAGACTTATATGATGGACAATACTGGGAATATAATGTGGAGAGTGGGTCATCAGGTCAAATTCAGCCAGAGCTGGCAGCAGTCCCAAATAACTTTCATGGGATGTCTCTTTGGGGTGTTCTATGAAATGCGTTTACAGTTTCAGCTGAGTTTCAAGTGGACCAGTCAACCTCATAATTAAAACTAAAAAGCTCATGACCACATGTGTGAAAGTTTAGCTCAGAAGGAATGAGGTTTGAAAGAGTAGGAGAATTCAATCTCCAGTTCCTCTTGAGAGGTGAATGAGTAAGTCTGACCTTTCCATGCTGGACCTATTTTGTGGCTAGGCAGAAAGATTTAATTTCAGTATTTGTCAGCACAGCACCTTTCATTGTCACTGAAATCCTCCTCCTCAAAACCAAACCTCCCCAAACTCAAAGTCCACTCTTTAATGACCATTTGCAGACAACCTAATTCTAGGATGCAGCACATCAAAGGATTCTGAAAGACACAAACTACCAAATCAGGCACCGCTATCAATGCTGAAAATTCACAGTAAACTTCAAATCTGCTAGAACCACTAGAATTTGCTTTCTAACATATTCACTTCTTCCTAGTTAGAAGCTAGAAAATAATTGGGCATGCATATATACATATATATGCAAACACATATGTATCTATGTAAATTTAGATTACTAGTAAGTACAGCTGCACAGGACACATATCTAATATTAGGTCCAATATCTGAAGAAACTAATTTTGTAAAAAATGGAAAAAAGCATGAGAAAGTAAAGACTAGAAAATACCATAGGCTGGTGAACTGGTGTTGCCTATCTCCCAGTTTCAGAAGTTTGTATTTTGTATGTAAGTCTTACCATCATTTGGCTCTGACACATGTATGCAAAGCAGTATGAGTCTCAAAGCAAGTCACTTGGTGAGCCACTGTGCCTTCCTCCCTAGTGCCTGCTTTCACTCTGCTGTGCTCTTTTTATTGCTTATGAGACAAAATGTGATTCTTGAATTAGGCTTTCTATTCATAAAAACTGATCAAATAACATACACAGGGTTATAATGTTCTACCAAGCTTCTGCTCCTTTGAACTATTCAGTAGACTCTGATGGTCCTTAAATAGATGGTACTTACAAGATTTTTGTATTCAGTGATATCAAATAGATAAAGCTGAACCATGTGTGATTTCTTCTGCTTTCCTGTAATGCAGTCATTGCTGCACTTTTCCTCTTAATGGAGCAGCTTAATGACTAGTTAAAAATGTTAGAGCAGGTAGCAAACAAACAAGCCAGTCACCATGAGAACAGTTAAGCATAAATGATGTTAGGTTAAAAATCCTATTTTAATAATCACTAACTAAGAAAAAACTAAATGAAGCTAAAATTGAAAAGTAATAAAAAAACAGTTATTGAAAGAGTGAGAAACTCTTGAATGGAAGGAATCAAATCTAAAAGCAGCACTTGTGGCTCAGGCTGTCCACAGGCCCAGGTCACTGGGGGATGCAATACTGAAGGCTCTATCCAGTTCTTGTCCTCTCAGAGACACGACATGTGCATGTGGCATGGGTTTATGAAAGGGAGATCTTGCTTAACCAACTGGATCTCTTCCTATGGCCATGTGGCTGGCCTTTTGGACCGGAGGAAGGCTGTGGAAGTCCACCTGGACTTTGGGAAGGCTTTTGACCGTCTCCCACAACATTCTTCTGGAGAAACTGGAGAATCATGGTATCAATAAATGTCCCCTTCACTGGGTTAAAAACTGCCTGGATGGCTGTTCCTGGAGAGCTGTGAATCGTGGGGTGGAATCCAGAAGGCAGCCGGTCACAAGCGCTGCCCCTCAGGGCTCAGGTTTGGGAGCAGTCTTGTTTAATGTCTGTATTCATGACCTGGACGTGGGGATTGAGAGCACCCTCAGTCAGTTTGCAGATGACACCAAACTGTGTGGGAGTGCTGATCTGCTCGAGGGCAGGAAGGCTCTTCAGAGGGACTGGGACAGGTTGGATCGATGGGCTGAGGCCAGTTGTCTGAGGACAAGAAGGCCAAGTGCCGGCTGCTGCACTTCAGTCTCAACAACCCCAGGCTGCCCTGCAGGCTTGGGGATGAGTGGTTTGAAAGCTGCCCAGCAGAAAAGGACCTGGGGGTGCTGGTAGACAGCCAGGTTCATAGGAGCCAGCAGTTGTGCCCAGGTGGCCAAGAAGGCCAACAGGATCCTGGCCTGGATCAGGAATAGTGTGGTCAGCAGAAAGGAAGTTATTATGTCACTGTATTTGGCCCTTATGAGACCTCATCATCAGTTCTGGTCCTCTCATTATAGCAAAGACATTGAGATGCTGGAGCGTGTCCAGAGGAGAGCTACCAAGCTTGTGAGGGGTTTAGAGAACAAGTCGTATGAGGAAAGGCTGAGGGAGCTGGGCAGGTTTAGTTTGGAGAAGAGGAGGCTGAGTGGGGACTTCACTGCCCTCTACAGCTACCTGAAGGGCAATTGTAGACGGGTGGGTGTTGGCCTCTTCTCCTTGGTGAGAGAACCAGGGGCAATGGTCTAAAGCTGAGGCAGGGGAGGTTTAGAGTAGATCTTAGGAAGACATTCTTCACAGAAAGAGTGGTGAGACACTGGAATGGACTTCCCAGGGAGGTGGATGAGTCACCATCCCTGGGGGTATTTAAGAACTGTGTAGACATGGTGCTTCCTGACAGGCTACAGTGGTGACATGGAGGGGGTTATTTTGTGGGTTTCCATCTACCAGATATTTAGGGATTTGTGAGTGTGGGGATGGTTTGACTCAGTGATCTAGGATGTCCTTTCCAACCAGAATTATTCTGTGATTTCTCTAATACCTTTCTGCCCCAGCAGCATGGCACCTGTACAGCAGATCTGCAGTGAAATGTGTTACAGACACACAACAGATCCATGACTTGCCCAGAGGGATCACAAAGCACCAGCAAAGTCTGGGCGACCACCATCACAGGTCTTGCTCCCTCCAGAGAGTAACATGGATCTAAAATGGAAGCTAAGCTGGGCCAGAAACAGTGTCCCCACTGTCAGCAGGTATCTACCCCTGGCCCAGGAGTGCCAAGGCACTACTTTATTTCCCATCTACCACTGCATATATGTTCTGTAGCAACACACAGGAGTCCATAATAACAATCCTGGCTGCAAGAACAACAGCATCCCCACAGCAGCTTGGCTGGAGCTGCTACTTAGCACCAACAGGCTTTGCTTCTGCACATACTGAGCTGGCATATTTACTTCTCTACAGCCCATCCATCCAGAGAAACATTTACTTGACTAATTAGCCTTTTGTTTGTGAGTGCCTATGAGCACTTTGAGATTCACCACAGGCTTTTGCAATTGGAATTCACTTGGCAACTTTATCCTTTTATAAAAGACTTCGTAAACTGATGCATTTAGCTTTGACCACAACACCAAAAGCTTAGCTATGCAGTGTGACCAGTCCCAGATCAGAACACAATGTCCCAAGCAAATGTAAAACATGAGATGTGGCTGCAGGGGTTCTACATGGCTATGGGAACACAATTCAATTAATGCATTTTCTGTTCCCAAGGTCTCCTTATGTTTTCATTCCTAGGGAAAAAAATAGGTTCAGTGACCATGTGACCGGAGCTAGAATTCAAACAAAGCTTTCTCGCCACATGCTCACAGATTAATTGGGCGTACACAACCACGGTGTGGTGTTCCTTACTGGCTTTTCACTATAGGCTCAACCCACTGCCCTGCTTGGTACAGCTATGTCCTACAGTGTGTGTACCACGTGACTTTCTATGCACCAGAGATCAGTTTCAGTGTATTTTCACAGAACAGGAGTGCTGCAAATCCTCACTATGGAGAGGAAGTTCTAAACAGAACTGGAAGATTGAACAGATTGGAACAGATTATAAATCCAGCCATCAACCTAATTCTACCCACCACTAAACCGTATCCTTAAGCTTTATGTGAACATGACTTTTAAACATGTCAAGGGATGATGATTCAACCACCTGCCTGGATGATATGCTCAGCAGTTTTCTTTTCTTTTTTAGGTGCTTCCTTTCCTTTTTGCAGTACTTAGAAATAAACATGTATGAGATCTCTCCATTATCAACCAGTTATATACTTGCTGCCTTCTGTCCAATGTAAGATGCGGCAAGACTCAGTACCAACATGCGTGTGACAGCTGACAGTGAGCACTTGCAGCTCAACGAACTCCTGCTTTCGAATAAATCTGCCCATGTGGGTCACACACTGCAAACAAATGCTAACAAGAAAGGACAAGCCCAAGTGTTTTGCTATTTTTCCACACCAAACACTTGAGTCTGGCAAATGTGATAGATGTTCTGTGCATGACAGAGTGACTTAGTGAGCTAAAAAACAAGTGAGAAATCATGCACACCCCAAACATAGGGGGTACATTCAGGTCACCAAGGAGTTCCTATCATTCCCTTGTCATCATATGTGACTCTCAGGCTAGAATATTGCTCCTGCTAATAAACATTTATGCCTTCAGTCCTTCTGCCATGGGAACAGAAAATCCTGTGCCATCTGCAGATTCACTCTAGCTCAAGCTCTATCTCACTGTTACCCTGAGAAATATAGCTGTAGGCAACAGCCATCTGAAAAGGGGACTCTTGACATGCACAGGTGGGTAAATAAGAACATAATCTCACAGTGTTTCAGCCAACAGAACTCTGCAGTTTCTAGATACAACTACAGTATATATATCATATAGTCCTGAACTTAAAGGGCTTAAAAACACACTGGGAACCAAGTGCTGCAAAACAGCATAAAAGAAGAGGCTCAAATGCTGCCACATTTATTGTAGATGAAGCTGAATCCACCATATGGATGAAAAACAATGATACTACTCAGCAAGAGAAAGGAAAGCATCACAAGACAATGTATAGCAGGAATGGAACCTGCAGGCCTCATAAAAAAAAAATTTCATGCTTTTTTCTGAATCCCATCAGCTTAAACATGTTATTTGGAATTTTGGTGCCCATTATTTCCAGAAAGATATACCCTCAGCAGTCTTACAGATAAAAAACAGAAGGTACAACTGTCCAGGAACATTGCAAGAAAGAGATTATTCAGAGAAGCACAGGGAATACTAAGGACACATACAGTCAGTTTCTCCAGACACAGAAAAGGCTTTCACAGAGGAAAAAAAAAAAAAAAGAGTAATTTTATTTAAGAAAAATATTTCTGATCACCAGAACAAGAAACTGCTACCATATTAGGGTTGCAAAGAAAAACTGCAGAGGTTTTCAAACCACAACAGAGCTGCACATTGTCCTGATGAAGCAGGGTAATGGCTGTTGCTGTCAGATTCTGAGTTAGAAACTGGTTTTTCAGCAGAGTGACTAGGTTTTGGTGCAGGCTGGTAAGTTCCATGAACTTTCTCGCTCCTTTTCCTCAATCTGTCTTGAGAAGACAAGAGGGGCTTATACCTGAAACAGATTATAGTTAGGCAGAACACCAGTTAATCCTGCAAACAAGAGTTTCAAAAAACTGCCCTATCCACTACTGGGTACCATGGCTAGCTCTCACCTTCTCACTGGATGAGTTGAAGAAAAATTACTTTTTTCTAAGTCTTAGATGTTCAAGGAACTCCAGATTCACAGGGGGAATAAAGAAGGCACCCAGGAAGACATGATGGTCACTGCTCATCAGTGTGTGTGTACTGCTAGATACAGATCACTAACCACTCATCTCAGAATCACCACTACCTAAACAAAGTGAAAATAAATGGCATTTTGGTGAGACAGTGACTGATACACTAAAATACATTCCAATAGCTTCTGACTCAGTTTCAACAAGCAATAAACAACATCTGTTTATTGATTTTCTACTAGCTCTGCAATAGCACCAGTTACCACACTGCTGTTTTTCCTTTCTGAGCAATCGCTGAACAGATCTTACTTAACAGCAACAAACTGGCCCTGTAATATTCACTACAGGATCCAGGTTTTTAACCTGATTCATTTATAATCGTAAAACAAACTGGTATTTGAAACCATTCTTTCAGCAATTGAAAAACCATCAGTGCTGATACTGCTGCGTTATTAAAACCTCAAGTCGTACTAATTCAGTTGAACTAGTGTGTCACTGACATGACTTCTCCGCAGCTGGGGTGGCTCAGCTCACAAGCAGGTAAAGCGTTGCTTGGATCTTTGCTTAGTTTCAAACCAGGGCCAGACTGCCTGCATGTGCCACAGTGCTTGTGCTGAAATGCTCCCTTGGAGCCCTGGATACAGAGGGTCTGCCTGTTACATTCCAGCTGAAAAACTGCAGCAAACAGAAAGGCATATGCTGTGGAAAGGGAACAAGACACTTCTGGGGCCCATTTTCCTAATCAAAAATGACATTTGCAGCACAGGGAAGAAAGTATTTTGTTTAGGTGATGATGTATGACTAACGCTGGGAGTCTACAGCAACAGAGGAAGCACCAAATTTCAGCAAGTAGACCAAATACTTAGGGAAAGCAACTGAGGGACAAGGAAGAAACATGAAATTACGTTATTTATGTTAATTTCCCTTTGAAAAACTTGTAACACAAGGACTCCCTGGTCCTTCTCTTTCAATCATATTTTACACCAGGCTATTCTCATGCACATAAGCCTTCACTATTATCACACACATTCATAGGTGTGGTCTTGTGCTAACTTTACACAACTTAAATTAGATCATCAACATTGCAAATTAGAGAAATGCCACACTGCACTTCCCACTGCCTGCAGTGCTTAGCAAGTGGCTGGCTGGAATGCAATAACTATTTAAGACCAGCTATTAACTGAGTTATATTTTTGAAAGGCTTCAATACAAAAACGTTTCCTTCCTTGTAAAGGATAGATACAAGAAGGCCTTGCCTTTTGTACTTCTGAGTATACAGCCACAGCTCTGATGTGCCACATGAGACAGACAAGTATTTAAGACAATAAACTACCACAAATACCTTGGTAGCTATTGTAAGAGTCAGTTTAACAACCAGCATCTGTCCAAACCAGGGTCTCAAAACCCCTGAAAAGACTTTACAACTGCCTTTTCAACCTTAACTCATTCGGGAAGATACCCTCAAAGTGATTAAAAATGGAGAAGAATGTCAGAGCCAAAGTCAATGGGAGTTTAGAGGATGAATACAGGAATAAGAACTCAAGCTCTTTGGCTACATGGTGTAACTGCATCCTATAGAAAATTGCAGTGCTTTGCACAGACCTAATGCCTGCTGGAATGCCAGTCGTGTATACAGAACAGTTTACAGATCCTCTTCACATGGGGATAGTCTGTTCCAGCTGTACGTGAAAGATGAGATCAAAGTTGGCCTGAAGGTAACACTAAATATGTTTTCTGGTTCTGGCAAAAAAAAGCAGAAATTATATATTCTGACAGACATGCTATAGCACAAAACCAAAGAGAACAGGAGAGTCCTGTTTGAAGAATAAAAGTTCCATCCAGCATCCTGGATAATCGCTTTCATAGGCTGGATAATCGCTTTGATAGGCCATGGACTGGATCCAGCATGGCAAATACAATGTCACTAAGCTTTCACAGCCTCTGGCTGTAAGAACAATAGCAGGAAAAGCTGGGATGGCTCTGCATCCACACCTTTCAACCGACTAAGGGCTCCAATCAGTGGTCCAATGTCACAGCTATTACTGGAACACCTCTGGGATTACTTGTTCTTTTCTAGTTAGCAGTTAGAACCCTTCTTTTAAGAAATGTGGACGACTTTTACATGTTCAACTCCTACATATGTAAGATGAATAAAGTCTTGCTTTTTGTTCCTGAAATACCCCATCAACCCTTAATCAAACACTTCAGATCATTTTCTAAGCTGTTTGATTGCTTCTTTTGCTCACTCATTCTCCAGCAATCATTTCTGTACTGCCTTTCTCCTGCACCTAGTAAATTCCCCTTGTCCCAGAGGGCAGGGATGTCTGGCACTGCAGTCTCTTTCACTGAGGTCCTAAGTTGCACAAAGGACAAAGCCACCTATCAAGTGTCAGCTTGATGTTGGACCTTTCTGGAATGAAAATGAGATGGGTATAGACTACATAACTCTTTCTAAGCCTCTGGATTTATGTTGAACAACAATCTCTCAACCACAAATCTACTTCACTTTTGCCAGTTCTATTGTGTTCAACCCAAGGCACCCTGGTGGGGTGTTTGCTGTTTACACAAGCTTTTTGTATGCCTGCACTTAGTCTGCACTCAAAATCAGATGGACCTTGTGCAAGCTTTCAGCAGAGAATCACTGTATCTTCTTTCAGGTACTCAACCAAAACAGTCTCAAGGAAGAGTTGAAGTCCCCAGCATGGAAATCTCAAGGACTCAGAATCCTTTATATAGAAGTTGAAGACCTGTTAATGCTGTGTAGCACCTGCAGTCAGAAAGCTGGGACAAGAATGTTTATCAGTATATTTGCCCACGATCAAAGCTATCTCTGGCCCTAAAAAGGAGGGATGCTGAATAAGTCAAGGAATTAAGACAGGCTGTAACTGCGGTCCAAAAAAACCCTGAAGAAGCACTGTGGGCCTCCATGATTCTGGGATGGAGGTTTTAAGAGATTTCTCAGCAATAGTAATGGACACTCAAAGCTGTAACAAATAGATTCTTCCAACACAACCCAGAAGATAAGCAGCTGCCTACAGCTTACATGCCAAGCATATCTGTCACTCTACAGAGAGGTAGATAGACAGTAGTGATGGACAACACCTTTGCCTGGATGGAGAAGAAAACTGTTCTTCCTGCTCTTGTTGGGTAATGCTAATGTACTAATGGGTTTGAGAATGTGGTACAGTTCATCTTCAACGCACTATGCCCACCAGTTCAAAGCCTTCAGCACACTACCATGAGCTTGGTCTCAGAGGTCACTTGCCCATTCTGCAAAGGTGGATCCTAGCATTAAAACCTTCTTGCTTTTTCTCTACTAGTAGAGAAAACAAAGCCACCAAGCTGAGTGCTCAGCAGTCCTTTTTCTCTTTATCAGCTTTCAACTTGTCCCAAGAGATGGAGAGCTTGATCGTCAGATTTCCATATTTATAAGGAGAGAGTTTCTGTTTAGCCAAGCTTGTGACAGAAATAACCCTGCTAACAGCAGCAGGCGCAGAAGCACGGCAAACACGTCTGAGGGGTGGGGATGTGAAAGCCGAGAGAGATCTCAAGTCCCTCTCTACCTTGTCTCAGCTTTCCAGTCCTGCTTGAAAAACTGTGAGGGCATAAATTCTAAAATAAGACCCCACATTGCCTCCACCCCCTACACTTCCACCTCCTTGACTAATTAGCATCCGGGGGATACAGATTCTCCTCTGATAAAGCACTCTTTGGCTCCGTTCTCCCCTGACACATTTGTATTAGAAATATAATCATTATGTGACTAATTAGGGAAGCCAAGACCGAAGAACAGGAGCCAACTTAAAGGGAAATGGCTGATTTTCACAAATGTGGCTTATAAATAATTCTGTTTCCAAAGGGCAGTGCCTCTTCCTCCCTCCTGGTTCTGGAAAAACCATGCAAAATTGAGAACGAAAAATATAATTTTATTCATAGAAGTGACAGTTTTTATCACCTTCCCTATTTGCTAAGTTTGCTCCCATTCCCCTTGGTTATTGCACAGTTGCAGTTCATGCACTGCAAACATCCTGGAGACCCTGCCAGAATGCTAGGTCAGACATCAGCAAGGAATCAGCAAAGATGCCCAACAGCCACAGCACTGCCAGACACTTTGAATGAGAACTGACAATCCTGGTTAGTGTTGTGCCATGCTGAGCTTAAAAGTTAGAGGCACACAAAATGTCAGCTACATTCCAAGCCATCCCCAGAGACCATCTGAAGATATTTAGCCTATCTTTCACAAAGCACATTGGGCTTACCTGAAATATCAAGGCAAACTAAGCTTAGCAGGAGCTGCCTGAAATAAAGTCAAGCAGATACCATTTAGCAACAAAAAGAGGGTCTTTTATAGTAGAATTTGCTTCCTCTTCGTGCTGCCTGCAAAGGAGCTGGTCTCCATCCAGCTCCAGCTTGTCTCCTTGGCCTCCCGTTGACAGCACTAGAAAGAGATATCAAGCCAGACTGCTTCTGCCTCACTTCTCCTCTGAAGGCAGCCCCTTTATCAGCCAAAATCAAGCCATCTGTCCCAGGCCCTCTTCGAGGAGAAGCCACAGCAAGATTGTGAAGTAATGGAGGAAGCACCACAGGAGGTGGGAACAGGAGGTCGAGGGAGCTCCCTGCGTGCACAAAAAGCCAGATCTGATCCCTGGGTAAGCTGGAAAAGGAGATGAAAGAGTGGCCAGAGTACCAATACACTCTGTGACAGGCACAAGCACAAGCACGTGCACACTAGCTCTGCTCTTCGTTCAGTTTCCTCTAGCCACAAAACCGGGTGCTGTCCGGGACTCTCAAAGGCTTGGCTGGAAGGCAGACTGAACCCACTGAATTACCCACAAAGGGTTATTAATAATGTCTTCCACCACTACTGGGCTCCTGCAGTGTGATATGCAGAGTGCTTACAAATGCTGAGGGTTTGCCTGCTTTGCTTACCGAGTGTGACTGCCCAAATCTTTGCATTTTTACATGGTTTTTATTTTGCCTAATGTCTACTGTTTGTGATGACATGCTTCACTCCGGACATTTCTATCATCCTGTTTTAAAATAGAAACATTTATCTGTTATTGTAGTTATATACATAAAACACAGTATTTGTTTTGTTATTGGGGTGGAGTGCTGGAAACACATTTTTGTTACCGTGAGCTTGCAAATTTTATCACAGACACCTGCAACATGATGCAGCTCTGTGCCCTGCTAGGGCTTGCACACATGAAGGACAAGAACAATAAATCATTGCTGGTACTTCGCCTGCTGTTCCCAGACTACCTCTGAGTGAAGCTGCAGAAGCCTTCTTACAGTGAAAAGATACAGGAACCAGGATTTAGGAGCCTAACTGCCTCTGTGGCCTGAACTGAGCTGAGGCTGGTGGCATGGAGCAATGTGCTCATATGATGCAGAGCTACACTGGTGCTGTTGTGGCAGGCCACTCTGGAGATTCCTTATAGTACATTTTCCTCTGTGGGCAACTGACATTAGAACAAAAAAACCAGCAGGGCTGGGTTAATGAGCTCTCAAATACAGATACTCAGCCAAATTTGAGCCTCTGCAACCAGTGAGCTACAAAACATTCTTTAATGCCGTATCTTTTCGCTTGGTAATTCAGAAACCACTAGGGACCTATGCTGGAGATGAATCCAGGTTATATGAGGAAGGAACAGAAGCCCACGTATGTGATTTCTTGCAGATGCTGCAAGTCATGTAGGGAACGAGAGCACAGCATGCAGGAGGAGCAAGATGATCTTGTGTTATACAATGTGGGTCTGTCCTAAAGAACTGACATTTTTATGCTCTCACATAAAATGTATTAAGTCTTTAACACTGAATTACCCACAAAGGGTTATTAATAATGTCTTCCACCACTACTGGGCTCCTGCAGTGTGATATGCAGAGTGCTTACAAATGCTACCAGAGTAAGCTGGAGCTGCAATTTGAGTAGGTGAAAAGATATGAATCAGGAACCAGGAGAGATCAGGCAATAGGTACGTTACACTGAAAACCCCAAATGATCTTGTCTTAATCAGTCTCTGTTTCAACTCCTTACCCATTCACCCCCTAGATCATGGGAAAGATGGGGAAGGGATTTTGAAAGCACTAGGAGGCTTCTGTTAAGACTTTCTAATCATCTTTTCACCTAACAGTAGGGCTGCAGAAATGAACAAGGGCTTTGTGAGGCTGAGACACTGTTGCACCAAAGCACAGCCCTTAAAATTGCTTACTTGCCCATCAAGGGCATTTCAGTTTATGCCTACCTATGTGCACATGATTCTGCCTCATCTGTTTGTGCCTTGTAGACCTATCCTTGTGCACTGGTGTGTCTTGCAAGCCCACTGGCAATGCTGTCAGCTTTCTTGCCAATGTCATCATGCTGCCACTACAACTCTTCTCCACTGAGAGCTCATGGAGAGCATTCAGTGAATTAAGAGTAAGAGAATTATTATAACAAACCAGAACTCCAATCTTTGCCTCAATCTTATCAAAGGCCTGTGCTCATTCACCCCAAACAGTATCTTTTTTGGGATGGGTGATCAAAAACACACACCATGTCCCAGGCAATGTATTACTGATCTAGAATGGCCTCACCGTTGTCTGCATTTTAATCTCCCTGGACTTTGGTTTTCCTTTTTGTCTCTGTCACTGCATTGCACAGATGGCTTCACTCATGTTCTTTTCCCTGTGCCTTAGATTTTCTACACTCCTTTTCATCTTTGGAAGTGTTTTTTGCAGGAAAGATCTGAATCATAATCCCATATTTTGTATTTGGGAAAACTGAGATACAGAGAATTGAAGCTTCTTGACACAAGAGTGCAAGAGCTGGGTCCTCCTCCACGGTTCTGTCCCCTGCAAAAAAAGCATCTTCATAAATACATTTCTACTGAATACATTTGATAGCATGCACCAGAAAGCAATATGTACTAATATTACACTTCAAACTATATTGCAGGAGAAAAAAAAATGGTCAGGAGCTGCAGTTCCAGGACTATATTATTGTCCTGAAAAGTGGTCCCTTCTTGCCAGCATTTGAGATTAAGCAGAAAATTACACAAACAAATCATAAGTCTCACAGGCCAGGCCATTCCCCAGACATTTTAAAGGCTGGTCTCAGTATTCAGGCTTGCTTCTTCATTTCTTGTTTCTTCTTCTCCAGCAAAATGTGTTTCCAGTATTGACTTGTGATCAGCTTCATGCACTTTGCTCAGTTAATCTGCACAGGAACTTACTCTTTTCTCATTATCATCCAAACTACTCTAATTCAGATAGAGCTCCCCAATGTTCCACATCAATGTTTCACATTCCTGATCAATGTAAAGATTGCTAATCTGTCACTTCTGACAATTTTGTCTCCTTGTGAATGTCCTTCACATAAGGATTTTGCAAGTAAAAGGGAAAGAGCAGCACAAGATTTTAAAAAGCAAAGGAAAAACGTGCAACCCTCCTCCTAATGTACTTTCTCTGTTGTTAAGTTTGGAGGCCACACCCATGCTTGCCTGTTTTCTTCTGTACAATGTGTACAGAAGAGTCAACAAAATGTAAAAGGCAGGATCTTCTGCAAGAGTTTCAATTTGCTTCACAAGTTGCCTACAGAATTAATACAAGGGAAAGCATTAAGTTGATCTCTCCTCACAACTGAAGCCTTTTACCTTAATGAGGGTGGCCTAGAGAATACACTCAGATAAAGCAGAGATGGTTCACATAAAGTTTCTGTAAGAAAGGTCCCTTGAGCCTGGTTCAACCCCTTTGCCTTCACAGCTTTCAATTAACACTCTAGGTGGGCACAGAAACATCTTCAGCTCACTACTCTCCTTGAAGTACCACTGGACATAAGATATTTAGCTGAAACAGCCTTTGTAGATTTTTGAAATTCCATTATCATTAAGAAGATAGGCATGGCAAAGAGCTACTGTTTCCCTTACCTATTAGTTCCATCATCTACTCGGTACAAGCAGCTTTGTGCATTAATTTAAGGTCTGCAACATTTATGCTACTGGAAAACACTACCTGAAATGTAAATCTTCAGAGCAATCATAGATTGAAACTGAACTCAGGCATTTGACTTGTGGAGGCACAAATAAGGAGTACTACTGGTTCAAATATCCAGAAGCCTCCCAATGAAATAAAAAATGGTAAATAAATTGAAGTCTCTCTGGGCGATCATTCTTGTTAGGTGGCTATACAAGACAAAAGAATCACTGAAGAAAGGTGTTCATTTTCTGTTAATTGAAGACACTTTCAGAAGTTTGGCTGTCTTTTTGACAGCTACCTAATATGTATATTAGAATTGTATTAAAGTGCTCTCATTAGGTCCCTGCCCCCAGCACTGTGGCTCAGAGAGTGCTCTAGATGAAATTTGTGTTTTAAAAAGTTCATCTATATATAGCCTAACCTCTGGGCATATCCTCAGCATACTTTACTGTGCACAGATCTATCCAAGCTGACACTCATGTTGTATGAACATGAGATACTTAACTGCATTGTAACAACCTTCGAAGAGGCAGCGGAGTCCTGTCCCATTATGATGTATAATCACATAATATACTGATGACACAAATCATTACAATTAGCCCGTAAGCTAAGTGAAGCTATCTCAGGATATTATTTTAGGTTTGCTTGCTCTTTACTGCTCTTTCACATACCTTCTTTTGCTCTTACCATCTTCCTCTCCTTACTCCGAGACCTTTTAGTTCACTCACTAATGGAGTCTATTAGTCTTGAAGAGGCTCTCCTATTGCGATAATAATTCCTAGGCGAGACATCACACTTCCCATGAAGCAGCCAGCTTCTACTCTACCTGAAACCTATCATATCTGGAAATATGGCATCATCTCAAGAGCGTGGGTAGAGCATCTGCAGAACCATAGCCTTTAATAAAGGGGTGTGATGTGGGGTGATCCTGAGGCAGCACACAGAGGTAGAGTGAGCTCAACAGACCAGGGTCACTAAAACACGGTCATGTCCAGGAAACACCAAAACCAAACTCGTTTCATCTGTGCCAGAAAGATCAAAAAAGCAATTGTAATCTGTGTCACCCATCTTGCACAGCCAGTCAGATAAACATTGTATGTGCAGAATAATAAGACTGCATGATTAAATCACAGTATAGCTTGTGAATATCTCCCTGCCTCTGTTTTTTATGCTTCCACTTCTGCAGTATTTGCAAACATCTGAAGCAGAGCTTACACACGGAAATGCAATTCACTGGAATTTCCTACCTCAGCCATTTCAGTGTTAGCAAGAAGCTGTGGACTATTTCCTGTTTGTAGGAGAGCTCACAGACTCTAACACACTATATAAAATCCCTACAGAGTTGTTTTGAACAGAAATGAAAATTAAATTGCACAAACAGTACAGTTTAGGGCTATTTGCTCCAAGAGCTTTTTAGATATAACTACTCCCCCAGCTGTAATGGGGCAGGATTCAGGAATCTGTGACTACTTTTGAAGTTTTGAAAACCATCTGTATGACTGAACTCCACTTCAACCTACTTGCTCTCAGGTCAACATTCATATCAAGCAAACTAGTCTCCTGCCACCATGCCTATGATAATCCTGAGGTGCTGAAATTGACTCATCTATGAAGGATCATTGTGCCATCTTAATTAAACAGGAGCCAAACCAAACATTTTCATTTACAACCATGCTTAACACCTTGAACTTTGGCACTTCTGTTCATCCTGCATAAACACTGCAGTAACTGTTCTGTATTTCCCTTGCACCAGTAGGCATCCAACTGCATTAACATGGCAAGTTTTAGATCTGGAAATGGAAAGTGCACCAAGTAGAATGAGAAGCAGTATTGTGGCTCATATAGAACCAAGATGTATCTCACAAANTGCATCCAGCAACAACTGTACTCCATGTCTTCTCCTGAGGAACTTGATTCCCACCAGAAATAGCCTAGGACATCATAGGCCTCCAGAAGCAGCCCAGGTCTCATACCATTAGTATGTTTCACATGAGGTAATTATTACAGTGAAGGTGTGTTCTTAAAGGAGAAGAATCCAACCTACTAACAATCAGCAAACAACGTTTATTACTGAGTCCCTTCTGACTCTGAGATTTCTACTACAGATAATAGATAAAAAGATGATTTTGATCACACAACTACTGTAAGGTAAATAAAGACAAAATAGTCTACAACGACTTCAATCAAGACTTCAGGTGGTCAGATAGGCCTCCTACCACAAACATGATGCATTCTCCCTTCAACTGCAATAAACTACCAGGCTGACAAGTTACTCACCCACAAATGATGACACCTGTTTACAGTGTTTTAGTATTTCTTCCCCCATTTGCAGTAGCTAAGTTTGTCTGGCAGCCTGGGCTGGCATGCTGATTTTTCCTTGAAAATGGAGGGCAAAACTCTTCTGTCAGCAGAGTGTCTTATCACCTGATTACCTCCTTCAAAGCTGAGGTACTCATCAGCCCAGAGAGCCTCAGCAACGGCTGCATGATGGAGGGATGGAGTAAAGTTTGGATCACACCATTTCTTGTATATGCATGCAGCCCAGTGCTGGAGCCACCATCAACTGGCCCTCAAAGGCAGATTCCAACTCTGTGAAGCCACTGTGTCTCAGCCACAGTGAATGTGGATTCTGCTGGCACAGTAAGGGAGGGGGTTGATGCAGTTCATGTTGTATTCAAGAAGACGCACACAAACACCACAGCTCAAAAAAAATAGACTGTTAAGCAAGAGACATCTAGGTATGTTTCAGTCTGTGAGGCGAGTAAGCATCCACATGTCACTGCAATGTGAAAACTCATACATGCTTAAGAAACATAAGATTGTTACCTGAGCAAGCTTGGTACTTCATATGCAAACTATTACATGGAACAAACACCCTCTTAATAAATTTTTCTCAGTTGAGGCACAATAGAGGGGAAAAGAAAGGTCTAGAACAATTATCTTTGACATAACTGCACTCAGTATCTCTTTTGCAAAATCACTTCCAGCTGGAAGAATTTTACATTTCCTTTTAGATCTCACTAGCTGAACATGTTGCTTCAGTGCTGAGATTTAATTAAAAAAAAATAAATCAGTGCTTCTATTCCCTTGCTTAAAAATTAAAAAAAGGAGGGGAGGAGAGACAAGATTTCAATGTAGAATTACTGGAACAAAGCTATACTTAAACACTGCAATGAAAACAGCGACATCTTACTTGAGCCCTGTCAAGATATCAGGGTTTAAGAACAACAAACAAGCCACACAAGGATAGAAGAGGCTGCTTTCATTCCAGCCAGCATAAGAGCCATCTGTTAAGAAATTCACTTCTGTGTCAGAGTAGCAATTCCACAGCTGTTCTTCATGAATTAAAAAGAAAGCGCAAATCTAAAAGAATCACGCTTTTCATAAGACCATTAAAGAGACTTTTTCTTTTTGCTGCATTGTAAAAAAAAATAACACCCTCCCCAAGAAATACTACTTGTAAACTTCCTTCTCAGGAGCATTTTAACCCAAATACTTCAGTGGTCTACATCTTATAACAAAGCTTTTAACATGTTACATACTTTACAGATCGTTTGAGAATGTTATTAAGGTATTTAATCCTGTCTACTAAGTATAATTCCCAAAAAACCTACAGATCCATCTGGAACTGAAGACCTTTAATATTATGTGTTACTTCCAAAGAGGGCTAGAAGTAAGTAAAACACAGCATAGGGATATCCAGACTACTCTCTAGCAAAAAAAGAGAGCTCTCATCTTTTCAGTGAAGTGAAAGCTTCTCTCCTGTTTATGTTTGTTTTAATGACCCAGGCAAGCCTCATGCAAATTGGCACCTATTCAAATCCTGCAGAAGGTCAAGGTTTAATGTCATGTGCCTAAGTCAACCAAAGAAATTACTGAAGACCCTACTCAAGCCATCTCCGATGCATCTGAAATGCCTTTGGCTTACAGTGCAGTGGGCGGATGAAGACGTGTCTGCATTTAGACTGCTGTCTCCAGATGTCAATTTCAGATAGCATAATGACTTCTTTTCAGAAGCCAGGACATGACAGCTTCAGACAGTGAGTTTCCTTGGATTGTTCACTGTTTTCTTGCACTGCATGCATGTGTTTCCAGTTCCCACTCCTGTGTAGCTTTAGCTTGTTTCTTCTTGTGCCATCTGTAATACTGCCCGTCTCATTTCTCCATTAACACTGTGATAAATCAGTGATGGTTGAAGATGTGCACCACAGCTTTTAATTAGTCAGGAAAGGATTTTCATATAGCAGCATACCTAGACTGCTGGCATGCAGTTCTGCATAAATAAATTGTTTAAATCCAAATACAACTATGGAACACGGGAAGTCCTTATTATAATGATTCTTGTTATTTTGATACCCTGCAGGTACCAAAATCATGCCTGAAATTAATTAAATGTAGGCCTTTCAGAAACATTGCCTAATAGGTCTTGGTAAGGCAAAATTGAACTACTTTCCATTTAAACCAGACTAATGTGGAAAAGCCTGAAAATGATAAAAAAATACAAACATATAAGAATGTAATAATGACTTTTAATTTTTTTAAAAAACAAAATGAATCTGATTTTAAGAGACTGTCTTCTCAACCTTATGGACTCACAGAACACTACTGGATGTGTAGGCTGTGCAGCACTGTAAACTGTAAAGATCAGGGTTACTGCTCCAGTCTAATAGTGTAATTTTCCACTGGATGGTTTTCATTTACAATTCACGTATTGTATCTGGAAGTCTAATTGTAGCCAAGTACATTTCCAGGTTGTGCAAGGTACCAAGGCAGCTTTAACTTTATAATTAAAAATATTTGCTAGTTCAGGTGGCTTATCCCTAGCATGTTTATAGGTTTCCTATTATACCTGTCAATGTGTTGTAAAAATAAATTATGACAAGCTGCACTGTGATTCACAGATACATTAAAAAACTAGGCAAGAGGAGTCGGGACACAAGTGTCTGCATTTGATTCCCAGGAGGTCCATTAAATGGAAGGTGACACGCAAAATTGGTCCACATTTCTCCATATGTTAAGATGTGAATCAGTTTATCAGTAGATTTCAAAGACACACGCAAGTGTTCATTGGTAGCCACCAACTCAGCATAACCTGGCAATCACTGCCCACTGGAATAGAGAGCTGCTCTGCCAACCACCACAGTCCCAATTAATTCTAACACTGCAGACCCATCACTGCTGTTGCCAATAATCCAGTTTCTCCTGGAAGAGTGACTGATAACATCCTGTAGTGCTGGGTCAAGGCAGGCAGGCTATCCTGAAGAGCCATGTGGTTTGCTACAGGTTAAACATTTAACATCTGAAAACAGTTCTATTTGCTAGTAAGGAATAGCAAAGTCACTATCCATGGGCCAGCACTGCTTTCCTTGGCAACTAGATGGGCATGATCAAGAGCAAGATTAATACGTGTGTTTCACAAGTATTTTTTTATATGGGCTCTGGTACAATACAATTTGGTTTTCAAGAGTATTTGTAAGTTTCTGTCCAAATAGCTTTGTAACAACGCTTGGTTATTGTCTTTGCTGCACTGGAACTGGCAGTTCTCTGACTTGACTGTGTCTCTGCACATGAGCTGGTAATAATCACAGCCCAGAAAGTCAAATGTATCCTCAGCCACATCAAAACAAGTGTGGCCAGCACCTCAAAGGAGAGTATTCTTCCCATGTATTCTGCACTGGAGAGACCCCATCTGAAGTACTGTGTCCAGCTCAGCACAGGAGAAACATGGACCTGTTGGAGCAGGACCAGAAGCCACAAAAATTATCAGAGGGCCGGAACTGGGGTTGAAGCTGAAGAGCTGGGGTTGTTTGTTGAAGAAAAGAGAGAGGAGGGAGAGGAGAGGCAGAGGAGAGAAGGCTCCAGAAAGACCTTACTGCAGTCTTTCTCTTAAAGAGAGTCTGTAAGGCCAGGAAGTCTTTAGGAGAACCTGTTGCAACAGGACAAGGGGTGATGGTTTTAAACTAAGAGATGGTAGATTTAGACCAGGTTTAAGGAATACATTTTCAATGCTGAGGGCGGTAAAACACTGGCCACAGTTTCTCCAGAGAAGTGGTAGATGCCCCAACCATGATCAGGTTGGACAAGGTTCTGAGAAACCTGAAGGTGTCTCTGCTCACTGCATGGAAGGTTGGACTAAAGGAGCTCTAATGGTCCATGTCAGCTAATATAGTAGTTTGGCCCTTAACATGCAACAATAGTTAGAACCTTCTGTCACACCAATCTTCAAAAGGAGTAAGAAGGACGATCCAGGTAACAACAGACTGGTCAGCCTCACCTCCATCACAAGAAAGGTGATGGAACAATTTGTCCTAGATACTGTCTCTAGGCTCATCAGGGACAAGTGGGTCATTAAGGACAGTCAGTATGGCTTCACCAGGGGAAGTCATGCTTCACCGACCTGATAGCCTTTTATGAGGGCATAACCAAGTGGATAGATGATAGCAGAGCAATGAATGTGGTCTATCTTGACTTCAGTAAGGCATTTGACACAGTCTCATATAGCATCCTCACAGCCAAACTGAGGCACTGTGGACTGCATGATTGGGAAGTGAGGTGGATTGTGAACTGGCTATGGTTCTCTCAAGGCTGAATGATGCTCGGTGAATTCAGTTAGTTTAACCATGGTTACAAAAACCTACACAACAACTCTGAACATTATCCTTAGGTTACTTACTGTTATATCATAGAATCATTAGGTATTGCAAGGGACCTTGAAAGATCATCTAGTGCAATCCCCCTGCCACAGCAGGATTACCTAGAACAAGTCGCACAG